>JAPTHN010000118.1:0-328745 GCA_026936325.1 Platynereis dumerilii | reverse complement strand
GTTTATATATACAGGACGTAAACTGTAATACCTAACTGTTCCCAGTGGCGTAGCCAGGGGGGGGCAAGGTGGGGCAATTGCCCCACCTGTGGCTACTCTTGCCCCCCTTCTTGCCCCCCCTCTGGCTCAGGAGTACAAAAAATAAAATTAGCCTAAAAATTCCTGTGCATGATCTAGTTTTACTATTCTTCTAAGGATGCCCACTACCAAATAGTGTTTCAAACGTCGACCTAATATATTTATTGGGCCAAGCTGAAAAAAATCAGGGTCTAGAAACACCATCTGGACTCTCCCGAATTTGTGAAATTTATTCAACCATACAGTGAGGCCTTCCATGAGCAATATAGGCCTACGAACTCTGTAAAATTGCAGTGACGATCCCAGTGTCTAGTGCTTCTTGTGAGCGAAGCTTCTCTGCCATGAAGGCATTGAAGGGGGTAAAAACCTTTGTGAGAAAGTCATGGCAGATGAGAAGCTCTCAAACTTAGTCATCCGTATTGCACGACAAAGGTCAAATTCATTTGATTTGGATGAGTTTGTGGACATATTTCTAAACACTCACAATAACAGAAGGTTCATATGCTTCGTTAACTCATATCTGAGACTGATGTTGCTAAATTCCATTCAGCAATAATTCTATGTGAAATTTAGTTTTTCTATTGTTATCACACAGCTCTGTTCTAATTAAGGGTCGGGAAAGTTTTTCATTATTCTATATGACACTCATCACATTCCTATACAATTAGATTTAGTCTGATGAAAAATGCAATTATTCTGTTCTAGTGTGATTACATTGCTAAGATGATGATTGCTTTGTGATGATAATTATAACTTTTCTGTTTCTTGTTCAAGACTGAAAGATTTTCATTGTGATAACTGAAATCCTGTCAGATAAAAATGACGCTTTTCTGATGTTTTCTATGGGTTTTTAATCATCTAAGGATCCAATCATCTAGATTAAATATTTAGTGGCATTCAGTTACGCAAATTTATATGAGATAATAAACTCTTAGACATTTAGCGGCAAAATATCTAAGGCCTTGAAATGATATGCAAATACTTAGTGATGATGAAAATGACCATTGTGGGAGTCCAAAAAATGTCGATAAATATCGATAAAATCGGTCATGTATCTTGCCCCCCCTCAAAAAGTACTGCCCCACCCACTGCCCCACCTGTGGCAGAGACCTGGCTACACCACTGACTGTTCCTCCATCAATTTATCTTCATAACATTTCAGGAGAAGATTTTTTTTTTTGCAAGACAAAGAGTTTGAGGAGTTCTTGGAAGAATCTTCTTCGACACGTACAACATTCATTATTATGCTTCACAATATGAAAAATTGGAAACTAGAACTCTTAAATTTCATCTACTTTTGTCCTCATCATTTACACCCTGCAGAATCCTCAAGATCAAGAAACAATCCAGGTAATGAAATCTGAAAATGTCATGGACCTAATTAAAATTTGATGCTGAAGGTTTGAGTTTCAAGATGGCTTACCTCAATTATTACAAATCCACAAAATTGATAATAATATTGTGCTTTTGTATAGTTGTCATAGTGACAATTGTCAAATAAAACAAGATATAAAGCATGAGAATGATGAGATATTAATAGAACAAATTTTATAACTCAATTCGTGTTATTATAACAGTATAGTTCCATGCAGGGATATGGATTTAAAGGTATCTTTAGTTCATCATTCAAAATATAACCACAGCCTTTGAGCAGAACTTCGAGTTATTAGTTATAGAAACTGAATCAAAAATATTTTAGAATGTTACATGTGTTAAAATTTGAAGCATAGCAATTCAAACAGTGGCTAGTCACTGTGATTTGAAGGTATATTTTTGTAGGCTTCCTGTAAGCATGCAGTACCCTAATTGTCATAAATGAATATCCAAAAAGACACTGGTACTTCTGCTGTAGAATAAGCTCTTCCCTCCCACTGACAGTTGTTTTATTAGAAGAGTATTCTTTGCCGATCTCTTATTCAAAGGTAGATTTATCACATGACATTGAATGGGGACCCACCCACAGCTGATGGATTGTGCCCTTGCCTAGAGAAATTGATCAGTGACCCACTCACAATCAAAAGGTTGTAAAGCTGCCTTTGCTTGCTCAAGCTCTCTCCAATATTTGCACGGCATGATTAAGTTTTAGTTTTGCAGTGGAACTTGGGCAGACTGTACCTTTCTCATGAAAGTTCTTATTACATTTCAAAGTTTCTTATCTACTTCCATTTGTAGTGTGATTGAAAAAAAAAAAAAACACATTTATTTAAATTTGAATGGATTTACCTATATATATATATATAGGGCTTTGGAGTCGTTGGAGTCGTGGAGTCGGAGGTTTGCGGGTGGAGTCGGAAAATTAATTTAGTGACTCCTGACTCCTTAAAAATAATTAATATAATTTATAAAATCCAGTTGCAACAACGTGAAATGTATCTTGAATTTCAAGCAAAACTTCATAAACAAGTATTCAAGAACAAAAGGCAATGGAAAATTTTTGGAAGTACTTTTTGGACCCCTGTTAATGATGTAATATTTGTGAAATAATGCCGATAAGCGGAGTCGGGAGTCGGAGTCGGAATTTTGGAGACCTAAGGAGTCGGAGTCGGTTTTCAGAAAGCCAAAGGAGTCTGGGAATAGGGGAACATGGGGACCGACGGGCCATGGGGACCGTTGTGCCATGCTCTTAACTCCACATCAAAAATGTTTCATAACATCTAATTTGCATTTTTAGTATTGCTTATCACATCTATGAATACCATATTGACCACTGATCAATAAGTGATAGCACAAGCGTGTAGGAGGCAAAATGAAATTTTCAACATCTAAAAACTTTTTTTCTGATTCAGAAAAGGTTAAATATCTCAAAAGTGTGTATAGACTCGACGCAATATATTTTCTATGATGATTTGTCCTATATATTGGTGACAATTTACACATTGAATTTTAGGAACAAGAACCATATTTCACCAAAAAAAAGAGGGGTTTAACTGTTCAGAAAGCTTTTGGGGACCGATGTTATGTATTTTTATTTAAGCATATTGCTTAAGGGCTCCAGAGAAGCATTTTGCTTATCGGGCTGGAGCCCTGTACAGAGGTATGTAGAAATATTAATATGGTAGTATTATAATTAATTGGAGTTTGGCAAATTTAAAATTTGAGATGACAACCATTGTCCGACAGCAATATTTTTGATTTTTTAAGTTAATATTTGCAGATGTAGTAAGTATTTATTGTTCTTTTAAATATAGAAACAGAAAGTTTTGAAAGATCTTGACTTAAGTTTTTATTTATTTCATTCCATAATGTTGCACCTGCATACTGGGTCATTTTCTTGGCTTGTTCTGTATTTACTCTATTTATGCTAAGTGTGTTAGATTGTCTTGTCATTCTTTCAACTGTGTGAGATACTGGATGGAAATAATTTCTAAACACTTTAGGGAGTAACTTTGATTGATGTTTATGGATAAATTGAGCAGTTGAAATATTGTATAAGTCCTTTATTGTGGTTAAGTGATACTATCTCAATATAAAATTAGTGGGGGTGTAAAAGTCAAGCCCGAATAAGATTTTTATTATTCTGTTCTGAAGCACCTGGATTTTATTCAATGAAGCCTTGTTGGCAGTTCCATATAACTGTATCCCATATTTTACTTTAGAGTGGAAATAGGCATAGTACAGTTTTAGTTTTTCTCTTTCTGGTAACCAATTTTTGATGATTTTAAAAGACCTTATTAATTTTATCAATTTATTCTCAAGGTCAAAAATGTGCTCTTTCCAGGTCAGTTTTTCATCTAGAATCATTCCCAGATATTTAACTTGGCTTGATCGTTTCACAATGATGTTGTTTAATACCAGCTGATCTAATTGTTGGGGTACTATTTTATTTTTCAGACAGAATATGTTGTATTGTGTTTTACTTGTATTTAGTATGAGTGTGTTATCTGTGAACCACTGGTTTAATTTATTGAATTCAAGGGTTATCTGTTGCTTTAGTAGGAGAGGGTTTTTGTTTTTAATGAAAATATTTGTATCATCAGCAAATAGACGAATCCTGGCTTCTGTAGATCTATGTATGTCATTGATATATAATAAAAATAAAACTGGACCAAGTACTGAGCCTTGCGGTACGCCACAGTTAGTCTGTCGTATTTCTGATTTAGATTCACCTAATTGCACATATTGTGTCCGGTCTTTTAAGTATTCCTCAAAAAGTTTGTAAGCAACTCCCCTGATTCCGTTATGTTTTAATTTGTAGAGAAGAATGTTGTGATTTACCAAGTCAAAGGCTTTCGTCAGATCTGTATGAGCCAATTGTAAAATAGTCTTCATCAATATCTTGGTGTATCCTTTCAATGATTTCTATCAAAGCCATTTCTGTTGAATGATGATTTCTAAAAATTGGTAATTGTAGAAAAAGTTCTGTTGTGTTAAAAAGTCACACAATCTGGTATATATTACTTTTTCTGTTATTTTATTCATGCAAGATAGCAAGCTTATTGGGCGGTAATTTGAGGTATCTGTAGGATCGTTTTTCTTGTGTATTGGTATGACTTTTGCTTTTTTCAGTTGTACAGGATACTTTCCTTCGATAAAACAGACATAGATGATATATGTTAGTATGGGGGTAATGATTTCTTTTATTGACTTGACTGTTTTGATATGAATGTTATCCGGTCCAGTTTCCCAACATGGGGACCGATAGGCCACTATTTCTTGAGATTTTCTATAGGTGGCGTATTGGCATTGGGCTGGATATTAAAGTCTTTTATGGGAAAAAAGCACAATGGAACTTCAGCTAGCATCTTTAAATGATAAGTTTTGACTTAAATGAATGCCCTAGAATTTACAGTGATAGATTTGCCTTAGTAATAGCTTCAAATACAAAATGGTAGACATTTAAAATATCCATAATAACAAATTTTCAATCTAGGTAGTATTTGGGATAAAATAAACATAAGGACCCTGTTAAGCATTGATGCAATATTGAGTGTAATTTAAATTTTCACCGAAATATAATCTAATGGAGGGTTATTGATGAATTGTATTGTTTTGATTCAAGATTTCTCCTACAGGTGGCATACTAGTACAGTATCATTGGAACATTTTACTTTTCCCCTAAAAATCTAAGTGATTGACAGAAATGATTCATTGATCGAGAAAAAATTATAATATTCTCATTTTTTAATATTTATCAACAAATTTGAGGAATTGGACATGATTTTGATGATCATGGTGGTAGCCAAACTTCTGTATCGACCAAAAATCAAATAATTTTTTTTTCTTAGTGACAAATGAACCAATCCTTTTGGAATTCTCCAATATAGTTTATGCATCTGTTCATGTACTGCTAAAATATCATCTCAATAGATTGACTATAACTACAAAAAAGTAACTCATGACATTTTTGAAAATTAAGCTTTTTTTCAAAATGTAAAATCTGGGCATATCTATATTCTTTCGATCTCTTATTGTCCTATAAACTCAGATGGATCAACAAAAACATATTAGAAACAAATTTTGAATTCTTTTTCCACCCTTTGGCAAAGTTATTAACATGGTCCATCGGCCCCCATGGGATGGCCCATCGGTCCCCATGGTTGGGGACCGATGGGCCACCATCTTTCTTGACAGAAAATGTGTTTTCTAATCCTTCTTCCCAGGTTGATATATGTGAATCTTATATCATTTTAAAGAGAACTACACCAGCTAATAGGGTGCATATTAGGGTGCCTCATTTCAGAAAAAGTTTTGAAATTCCCACTACCTGGTATTTCATGGTGTTACTTATATCAGAATACAAGTCCATGCCAATTTTCAACAAAAAATATTGATATCTAAAGGGTGCTCAAGAGCTCTGAAGATAACAAGGTTGAAAAGGGGCGTTTTTGGCCTTTTTCGTCTGGTATACATTTTCTATTCTTATTCTTAACATTGTAACAGCACAAATCATCAAAAATGTCAGTGCTTGTAAGTCTGAAAATATGAAAAAAGTATTTCTAAGCAACAAAAACTATTTTTTCATGGCAATCTTGCCAGTTTTTAAGTATTTTACCATGATATTTGGTGAAAATCGGCCATTTTAATGCTGAAAGGCTGTTATACACATTACAACCCTTAACAGTCTAGGAGGCCCATTTATAGATCTATCTGTAACGCTGCCTGCTGGAAAATGTTCATCAGACTATTGTGACATATCCAAAAAGTATGGAAACAGCTTGACACCTTCATTTGCCACCTTCACAGCAGTGAATAAGTCCTTCGTAATTGTATATGTGATGCCTCAATTGTAATACTACACTGAAATAGCAGTTTATTTTCAACATTTGTAAGTTTCTCAGTAGTTTTCTTGGGAACATATTATTGCTTCGTTGAGGCTAAAATACCGTAAAGTCTTCAATTTCACATTTACCACAATTCATTTGTCCTGAGCAGATCAAGTGCGTAGGTCAACATGCATGTGCGTATAATGTAAAGCATAAGTATTCTAGGATTAGCTACAATCTTCCATATCATATCTTTAAGGTAAATTTCACAGTTGTTAAAGGTAAAGAGAAATTGAAAGAATTCAAAAAGTCCAAAAAATCCTGGAAGATTCTAAACAAATTCCAAAGCTTTTCAAAATGCTTTTGAACCTGACTAAGATCTGTTGCAAGTTCAGTGGTTATTTACCTTTATTGAATCTGAAAAGATAGAATGCAGGGCAAAAGGTTGGCAGTCTGCATTAATTAGCCCAGTATTGATAAAAGATGTAAAATTGATCCTGTTGAATGATGTATGTATTGAATTGTTGGCCACACAAAAATTATCTGTTCAAAATTGTGATACCTTTTTCTAATTGAGGGCACATCGTGGACACTATTTTCTATTCTTTCATGATGACTCTCAATTTATTATGCAGAACTGTCGAGAACTGAAAATATAATGTTGTCCAGCAATTGACGGACTTGAACATGTCATGTGTTGCATTGAATTACTAATGTGTGTAGGGTGGTCCAAGACAGGCTTGACATAGCTTGATACAGCTTATATATTGTACATTGAAGGATTGCTTGGTCACAATGAATGCAACTATATGCAGGTTGCTCAAAAACAATGAAATATTACAGCATGTATACACGTTTGCAAGGTTCTGCTTACAAATTGGATGCCTTAAAACACAAATATGAAAGGGTTGCATAGTCCCATTGCCTTTCCCTCCTTGAATATATATGGGCAAGGCTTCGGTGTCATGACATTTTTGGTTACATCATCAGACATCATGTTTTTGCTGATTTTAAGGGGTTTCTGATGTAACAACTTCCATGGTGTCAACTAACATGCAATGTCTTCCCTCCATTTTTTAATTTCATTGTGTTTTTAAGTGCATAGTATGTATGCGTACTGGGAAAATTGCAGTGAAAGTGTTCAGGTAGGTGGACATTTGTGGTGTCCTACTGCTACTTTTGGGTATTATTATTTTTATGCCAGCTGTAAAATAGGTCCTATAGTGCAGTTCTGGCAGGTTTTTGTTACTGAACAATCATGAGATGATAATGAATGACTTTCCACAGCCCATTGGTGGTGATGTCGGTAATCAGAACGAAATGAATTTTTACCCACTTTTCGTGTCTTTTCCGTTACATCATCAGTCACTGTCAATTGCTCCCAGATACCTTGGCACAATCCAAGCATGAACAAGTTCAGTTTTAGCACAATTAGCATGGACATTAACTGGAGTGACTTAAAATAGGACATACTCCATTCAATAATCAAAATAACCCTTTCATATAGTTGATGTTGTAACTAAGCCAAAATGTTACATCATAAGACGGATATCAATTTTTGATATAATTTCATTCTCCAATATTTTAGAAATAAATTTGAAGAAGTTTTGTGACATTTGATCATAATTGCTGACTTTTGATTTAGAATGGCTGTATTTGGCCAGACGAGTAAGAGCCAGTGAATCTAAATTGTTACTGCCCAAGCAGCTCTTTTCTTTGGTTACATCATAAGATATTCTCATACTTGACGGTTTACAGTAGGTTTTTCTCAGTGTACACTATCAGACACAGTTCATTGTGTGCAAGAATCAATGAAGAAAGGACAAATTTACCTGATTTCTTTACTTTTGTTGGAAAATGTTAAATGTGGATACTATAAAAACGCATTGAACGTTCAGTCTGTTACAATACTTTGGTGTCATGTTACATCATCAGATTAATATTCCTGTTTGTCTGTTATGGTCTGTTCCAATGTCGTTCCGCATGAGGCACATAACAGAAATGAAAACAAGTATAGTGTATATCCGTTTTATCATTCATAAGTTAAATAACTTCCTTGATTTCTGGATATTCTTTCTTATTATGTAACATGGACACAATTCTATTATTGCCTGTTTTGTGTCATGGTTACATCATAAGGAAATATTACCGTTTTCCTGGGAAGACTACACTTCCGGGAAGTAGTTAATTTTTCTAAGAGACGAGTTATGAGATTGATATCTGGCATAGCTTTTTCATAAAGCTCCTGGAGGCAGATCCAGCTGAAATGTCTTTTATACATTTGCTTATGAGGTAACAAAGACACCACAAACCAGGTTATGATCTACAGATTCTTCTTTGAGCATCATTGCCACAGCTGAATTATGATATAAGTTTTAAAATCAAAGCTCATCACAAAGCGGTACATGTCTTTTATTATCTGGACAGAATTCAGGCAGTTTCTATGGATTGTTTCTTAAAAAAAACTAAATTTGCGTTATACTTTCTGTTCTGATGATGTAACTTAGACACAAAAATTTTAAAATTGAAAATTAACCATGATGCTATGACAATAAAAAGTCTGTTTCAAAATAGAAAATATCTGCAGGTGCTACTTTAATCAAAAACAGCAGTAGCAAGTCATATTCAGTCCTAGATGAAGACACAGAAGCAAAATAAAATGGGTTTCGTGTCCTCGTTACGCTTTGCAACTTCTAACCTTCTTATACAGAAGGATAATACGATTTTAAACAAACTTGGATGTTGCTTTCGTAAAAACTCCCATACTCTATCAATTCAGACGCTGAATTGTAATATTAAAATGGTATTTATACTAAAAAAGATTGCTTTAAGTTGAAATTTGTGTCCTCGTTACATCATAAAAAATATTGCTAAATTTTAATTTTACTTCTCTTCCAGTACATGTTCAGCCAAAGTGACGATGTGAAAAAATGCCCAATTCTATAATTGTTGGCATCATGCAAAAACAAAATTGATGTTTGCTACTTTAAATTACAAAAATGTTGAATTTTGAGGTCTTATGATGTAACCAAAAATGTCATGACACCGAAGCCTTGCCCATATTATAGTTGCTTGTTATTCAGAGATGTGTGCAAACTAAGCATGGACAGGAAGTTGAGATGTGACAGAATGGCTGGTATTCAGACATAAATATTATATAAGTTAGTTTTAAAAGAAAAAACAAGCTACATGTACAAATTAATTAACCATACTTGACTTGGTGAAGGAAAATTCAATATAAAACTTTATATAGACTTGTCAGATGTAGGAAGATGAGTAAGCAGCATTGAGAAAAGGTGGGATATTAAGACTTGTCGAACACAGAAGTAAAATCATTATAATATGAAATCAATGAGCTTTTATTAAATTTTGCACTGATGAGTTAGTCTTGATGCTTACATCAATTGGTGACTGAGATGAATTCCCTAAAACTTGTGTCATTTTGTTTAATTTTGTCACCATTTGATACAATTTTCTACTATTTTGTTCAAATTTTAATGTTACCAAACTATGCAAATTAGTTACTTATGTGTAGCAAAACCAGACAGGCAATAAGGCTTCAGATTAAATTTGTAAGTGTCTGATTCTTAAGTTCTATGACTCTGGATTACTTAATACAGGAATTAGGTGTATGTACAAATCTGAAAATTGAATAATCTCATAGATTTGGTAATTTCAGAAAATTGCCTTAGCTAGCAGTGGTTCAGGAAGTTCAGATGATATTTATTAAACCAGTTGAAGAAAAGAGTTGGATAATAAATTCATGCAGTCGAATTTGGATTTTTCAGTGAATGCAGACCAACCTACCGCAAAGTCTGCAAGGGTGGATATTAAACCACCTATGAACCTGGCATCTATAGCTGAGCCTCCTAGACTTTTGAGGGTAGAAATAAAGTTGAACTTATTCAATCTTATGTTGTATTAATGCCTTTCAGAATTAACATGGTCGATTTTCATCGAAAAACACAGTAAAACACTTAAATACAGGCAAGATTACCATGAAAAAATACTTTTTTAGTTAAGAAATAATTTTCTTATATTTTCAGACTAATAAACACTAACTTTTTTGATGATTTGTGCTGTTACAATGATAAGAATAAGAATAGGAAATGTATACCAGACGAAAATGGCCAAAAACGCCCCTTTTCAACCATGTTATCTTCAGAGCTCTTGAGCACCCTTTATATATCAATATTTTTTGTTGAAAATTGGCATGGACTTGTATTCTGATATAAGTAACACCATGAAATACCAGGTAGTGGGAATTTCAAAACTTTTTCTGAAATGAGGCACCCTAGTGCATATACTACCCAACTCCAAAGCCCGGCCTTTATGTACATTCTTGCAGACTCCGTTTTATTTTATCTGAAGTTAAGGACTTAAGATACTTGAAAACCAGATTTGCCTTGTGCCTCTCATCAAAAAGCGTAGTATATGGAGGCCTATTCAGAATCTACCTGCAGTCCTGCATGCACCCGAAACATCCTCATGCAATTAAATGAACAACAAACATTCCAAAAAACTTTGGCGATTTTGCTTGAGACAAGATAGGGGAGAGCAGGGCACCATGAGCCACGGTGCACCATAAACCATGGCCCCTACAAAAAAAAACGGCGAGAAAGAACTGCTCGATAGGAAGACCATATATTCCTTTATTAGTGTAGCACTGGCTAGGGTAGCGATCATAATCTTTCTTTTTTAATGTAGGACCAAGAATTGAAAAAATACTTTTGACCAGTGAATTTGAGTGAAAAGTAAACTTACTGGGCTGTGGAACTTTTACTTCTGGTACTTTAACTATTTCCGGCAAAGCTTAGTCTTCTTAGATAAGGTAAGGCTTGTGCTAGGATGATGTCATAACATGGACACTATAATAAACTGGAAAATGGTGATATGCACTAATAAATGAAATTTAAAAATGGGGCACCATGAGCCACTTGCAAATAGGGCACCATGAGCCATTTTCTATAAAGTTTAATGTACAATTAAAGCTGAATTGTAACAACAACTTTACTGTTGTAAGTCCAGAACTATAGTGCAAGACATCAGTAGCTGTTTAGGACACATTTGTGTTATTTCATAGAAAAATATGTAAAATCCATCTGATCCATTTTGTGGTGTATATGCCAAGGGAAAATTTCAAGAAAAACATCTGGTTTATGAGGTATCAGTTCTTTACAGTTGAATCAGAAGGATAATACATGTAAACAGCCCCCCCATGCCATGGCTCATGGCGCTCCAGGGCTGGGGCAGGATTAACCGTTAGACTACATTTTTTAAAGACAATGTTTTGACTATTCAAGAATTAAGAATATAATGTAACAACACTGGATATTGTAGCCAAGAGGTCTTGCTATGATTACATAAGGCAATCAGCTATTTACCATTGAAGCTTTAGGCTCAGGAGCTTAATTTCGGAAAAGCGGCTCATGGTGCCCCGCTCTCCCCTACTTCTGCTACTGACAATTCAAACGAATTCATTGATTGGGGCATTATTCTTGCTGATGTCTTCTTTTGCTACTGGGTCATTCCGTGTCAAATAATCAGATTTTCTAGAAATTTTCCTCCAAACTGTCTGCAAATTTGCTGAAATAATTATAGACTGTTAAATGTCTCAAAGGATGAACTTCCTGAAAATTTTAGCCAATTAGGTCAATTTTCTAGGATTTGGCAAGGATTTGATAATGTCTGATTTTACCTGTTTTTCAGGCATTAGTTTGACCACAATTGCTCGTTTTGCTCAATAAATCAGTTAATACTCAACCCTGAGCTTTGAAATTCGGAATCTACACTAAGTGGACAATAGCAAAGATCCATTGATGGACATTTATTACTTTTAATAACATTCAAATTCTGCAGAACCAAAAATAAGCTGAACGTCTTCCTGAATTCATTCCTGTAAAATGCCCTACAGACATGAAAGATAATAAGAAAGTTTCAGGGGTTTGACAACAATACCCCTTGAGATTTAGCTAGTTTTGCTTTTGTCTTATCCTAAGACAAAGACTATTTTTCAAAAATGTATACTAACAAAACGACGCAGAACACATCTGCTATTTTCAAGTAAATTATTTGACCCTACATAATGCAGAATATATCCAAGGAGTTTCATGTTTAAACTGGGTAGACCCCTGGAGATATAAAATTTATTGTAGTGAACACTGATTTTTGAGGGAGGGGGGATTTAACAAGGCCATAGCTGCATTATCATTTTAGCAATGCAATAACTGTCAACCCACGGACCTCTGCCATTGTCCAGTTAGTGGGGATCCTAAATTTCAGCGGTCTAGGTTGAGTATTAACTGATTTATTGATCAAAAATGTAATCGTGGTCAAACCAATGTCTGAAAAACTGGTAAAATCAGCAATTTTCCAACCTCTGTCGAATCATAAAAGACTGACTGATCACGCTGAACTTTTCAGGAAGATTATCCTTTGATACATTAAAAAACATAATACTTTTTTCGGTTAATTTGCAGACGGGTCGGTGGAAGCCACTGGTTTATCTGATGCGGAATGACCCTACTGACAGGTCAAATAATTTTATGGAAATTCAAAGTAGATTGTCAGGCTGTCAGCATGACACTGTTGAGAGGAGTCAGATGGTGCGTGCCCTCAAAGAGTTGATCAGTCACAGTTCCACACACAATCAAAAGGTTTTAGTAGACTTGCCCTTGCTGGCTTAGGTTCTCTCCAATGTGTGTATGACATGATTAAGTTTGTCTACGGAAACACATCTTATGTAATTCAATTAAAGAAACATTGTTGGTGGTCTTACCTATATTCAAAACATAATCTTATTTAACCAAGACATACCAAAGATCCTTGCGACCTTGCCTTTTGATGCAAGCAGGGGCTAATCACTTGTTTTCGGGATATCTAATCGAAGTCCTCTCATAAAAATTCATTCAGAATCTCATTGCTTGCAACCTAAATATCCCCATGCAATTAAATGAATATCCCAATAGCCTTTGGTTCTTCTGCTTGAGACATGTTTCGTTCGGCAGCTGATATTTCAATCCAGTTCCTCAGTCTTGTTGATGTCCTCTTTTGAATCAATTTAATGGCTATTCAAACGTAGATTGATAGCATGACATTGAAGGGAGGACCCAGAGTGTGTGTGCCATCAAGAGTTGATCAGTGACATGTTCCCAATTGAAAAGACAAGTTCTGGACCTTCCTTTGCTTGTTCTAGCTCTCTGCAACATGATTTTAAAGATTGTCTGCAGAACTTGGCACCGTTCTCCTGCTGATGGCAGGCCTATAAACCTAGACTGATTGTTTTGAGCTGTCCTTTCCCGATCAAAGCTCCAGTTACAGTTCCCAAATCAAAGTTTCTAATTCCGGTTGCAATATGAATGAAAAAGCATTATTCCAATGCAAAAAAATCTAAAAAATGATATCAATCCTCTTTTTTTTCAACAGTTTGAATGGACACCATGCGTTGTAAAAATCATCACTTGTCATCCCTCATATTTTGATTTTTTCTTTGACAGCATAATTCTATTGCTTTTGAATATAATAAAAAATTATCTAACATTTACAAAGAAGTTTCCAGTGATTTTTCTGTTCTCTCGCCTACTTCCGAGAAGACCAAAACCAAAGTTTCTTCTGATGCGATCAGCATGGAAATATCTTTCTTGAAGATCATATAACTCAATCAAGCAGACTAGACAGCTGTGAAAATTTGATTATGATCCACCCACACTTTTGCAAACTATGTTTTGATTTCATCTGAATATATATATGTATAATAATGTGGACTAAAAAACATTGGAAATAACGATTGTTGTTTGTTGCTGAACTGCTTGAAACATTTACAGCAATTTCATTATTTTATGGAAAGAGAGGAATGTTTTACTATGACATTTTCACTTTGATAGTCATGATGCTGATGAAATGTTATGATCAAACTATTACTGTTGATGACAATTCAATTTAAGTCGGTTGATGAAAACTGATTCTGTAGCACAGTTTTTTAACAATCTCAACAATATTCTGTTTGAAATTGTCCGTATTCCATGGAGAGCAAAATTTCCATCACTGAGATGTAAATTTAATAGCATCATTCCATTGATGAAATTGGTAACCTGATAACATCCTTCAAACACCAATTACTTCGTGGTTACCAATTGCAAGGAAATCCCTAACTCTGACAATAAAGAGCAAAAGCCATGAAACTTCAATCGCTGGCTTTTACACGAAAGAGAATTTACTAGAAATGTATCCAGATCTTTCACAAATGGGTTGAAGAGCAGACAGATTAAAATACAGAATCAGAAAGTAATTGGCCTGATACATGTAGGTTAAAAGTGACCACAAGTTCTTTAGACATACTTAACCATGTGACACAAATATAAAACTTGAGCATGTGAGTTTTAGAAACTTGTCTTTTTGGCTGTGACCGGGTCACTGATCAGCTCATCTTGGTCTTCCTTCCAAGGGCACGTGATTTATCGTCTCGTGGATGCCATTATTACAGATCTCGTATAAGTGTGCCATGTTCTATGTGAATATATGCACAGATGATGTCAGTATTGCCATACTGACATCACTATTGGCACTCCCAGATTGAGTGTTGATTCCAACTGCTACCAACAAGTCAGGCTTATGGGCTGTCTTAAGTGTGAATAACAATTGATTAATCTACATTCATTGGTATGGTTGTTTGATTCAGTTGGAGCATGTGAAACTGATATGTTTGAGCCACTTGCTTGATCCATCATGGACATTCATGTATATTGTGAAATTTATCCTTGAGGGCAGCTCCTTGTGGCTTTTCAGCCTTTTAGGTGAGATCTGGGCCAGAGAAACTGTTCAGAATTGATGACTGGAATGGGGATGATTGGGAGATTTTTTGGAAGTGAACGTGGCAGTGTTGCATGGGCATATCAGAGGACGAGAAAAGGGGGGGGGTGTAGTTGCTCCCCAAAAATTTGGGAAAAGCCCAGACAAGGAGGCTAAAAATTCGATCATCAAATAAACATTATTGGAAATCAGTGATAAGGATGCCCCCAAGCAAAACTCCCCCCTTAGATCTTAAATTCTGAATGGTTTCTGAGTATATTCTTTTTGCCAAGACAGAGCAGCACACGATAACCTCTCAGACTAACAAATGAATGTGAGAGGGAATGGATTTGTTTTGTTGTAAAAGTGCTAAAACTGATAACAGTTATACACAAAATACATGCATTATATATTTTAACTTTTGGATTTATTCAAAACATCAAACTGAAAAATCAATGTTGAGCAACAATCTAATGGCTTATTTTGGATTTGTAATGGTGTGATCAGTATGAGTTCCAAGTGAAACAGCTGAAACTGTGAATATACCAACTGTGAAATCATTATACTGATACTGACATCACAAGAGCACTGTGGCAGTTGAAAAGAACATGGCACACTTATAAGAGATCTGTACTAACTTACAGTAGACCAAAAATGAGTGCTTGCACAGCATAGGTGTTGGTGGCGTTCAATGACCTCACAGCATTCCCTATCGATATACAGTGAAATAAAGTGTCTATTTATCATTGGGCAACTTGTGACCTCGTTGGTGTGTAGTATACATGTCTTGGTCCATGACTCTGGTTAATAACATAGGACGCATAGCATAGGATATGACCTCACTGGGTGCTTCCACGTCATGAAGTTTAGCTAGACAAGGCTAGGGCTATGACCTCACAAGAAGTATTCCTGTACTTTTCTGTAAACACTCCTTTTTCGTTTACTGTGATTGATTGGACTTCGGGGGACATCTTCCCACACAGTGAACTGGTGAGATCTGTCAACAGCAGAAAATGGTTGAAAGGAAACAAGTCAATTTAACCTGTTAAAACCTATAGCTCTATTATTCTTGTAATTTCTGTTTATTTTCGAGAGGTGTTGTATGCGGAACAACCTGAAAGCATAATAAGCGATTGAGTGTATTGGAATAGACTTCAAGGAACCCTGGTTTCTCCGAGCACGGTACAGACAGGGGTCGAGTCAGGGCGAAGTTTATTCATAGGTTTCAAATAGCTTTGGATCTGTGGCCAAAAAGCTGGTCCAGAGAAGGAGACTCTTTTATCCTGCACTTCATCACCTTGGCATTCGTCCATCCCATTGCATTTAGTACATTATATAGATCTATACATTGCAAGGGTGTGTCAAATATACAACCCTTCTTGTAGCATTGATCTATTGAGACTTTTCATTTCTGGTCAGTTCAATTTACATGGCCTATAAATTGAAGGGGAGTTTCCATATTTCAAACATAATACTGATGTATCATGAGCTGATTTAACTTTTTAACTTTTAGTTCATTTTTTCCTGATATTGTGCTCCCCTGAGTCTTTGTGATTAGTTTTAAAACCAATGTTACAACTGCTCTGACACTTCTCCCAAACTCTTTACTTTCAGTTACAGTATGTTTAAGGTTGTAAAGCAGTTAAGTTTTTTAAGATCAATCAAACAACTTTGCACAGATTATAATAGATGTCCACTGTGAATGTTTACAAAGCAGGGATTGCTGATGATAGGTCATTGGATTCACATCAACACTTATATTCTGGTCATGGAATAAAATCTAATGCTCTCTTCAATAATATATCAATGCTAAAAATGTAATGCATAGTTTTGCTGTCAGTCCATTCGACTGCAGGGAAAATTACTTGGATTCCACGTAAATATAATGAGTACAGTACTATTTTAAAATGATGTTTCGCTTAGAGATAACAGGAACTACTTCATGTGGGCAAATTTTATCGTTAGTAATTCCCAAACCAGTAAAAATGTTCTTCTATGGAATTGAGACACAAAACGTATTAATCATTAATGCAACTAAGTTGGCACCGCGACCCTTCCACCACAGGACCAATGGTGGAACCTGAATTTTTGACCCAGGACCAATTCAGAAACTGGTTGAGATGATTGAGATGATGGTGGAAATACCGACCAAAAGTCATTTTGTGCCTTACCCGGGCGTATAGGGTCACACAGCATGGGGAACCCTCCATTCCACCACAGGACCAATGGTGGAACCTTTTATCCACCACAGGACCAATCGGATAGTTTGAGTCAGCTTTTGCTTAAATGCTTGTTATATGTCTCTTAAAAGTCATTTTGAGTAATTAGGTCAGTGTGGGGTTACACGGATGATGGAACCCTGCATTCCACCACAGGACCAATGGTGGAACCTTCTTTTTTCAACCCAGGACCAATTCAGAAACTGGTTGAGATGATTGAGATGATGGTGGAAATACCGACCAAAAGTCATTTTGTGCCTTACCCGGGGTGTATAGGGTCGCACAGCATTGGGAACCCTCCGTTCCACCACAGGACCAATGGTGGAACCTTTTATCCACCACAGGACCAATCGAATAGTTTGAGTCAGCCTTTGATATAATGCTTGTTATATGTCTCTTAAAAGCCATTTTGAGTAATTAGGTCATTGTGGGGTTACACAGATGATGGAACCCTGCATTCCACCACAGGACCAATGGTGGAACCTTCTTTTTTTAACCCAGGACCAATTCAGAAACTGGTTGAGATGATTGAGATGATGGTGGAAATACCAACCAAAAGTCATTTTGTGCCTTACCCGGGGTGTGTAGGGTCACACAGCATTGGGAACCATCCATTCCACCACAGGACCAATGGTGGAACCTTTTATCCACCACAGGACCAATCGGATAGTTTGAGTCAGCTTTTGCTTAAATGCTTGTTATATGTGTCTTAAAAGTCATCTGAGTAATTAGGTCAGTGTGGGGTTACACGGATGAAGGAACCCTGCATTCCACCACAGGACCAATGGTGGAACCTTCTTTTTTCAACCCAGGACCAATTCAGAAACTGGTTGAGATGATTGAGGTGATGGTGGAAATACCGACCAAAAGTTATTTTGTGCCTTACCCGGGGCGTATAGGGTCAAACAGCATGGGGAACCCTCCGTTCCACCACAGGACCAATGGTGGAACCTTTTATCCACCACAGGTCCAATCGAATAGTTTGAGTCAGCCTTTGATATAATGCTTGTTATATGTCACTTAAAAGCCATTTTGAGTAATTAGGTCAGTGTGGGGTTACACAGATGATGGAACCCTGCATTCCACCACAGGACCAATGGTGGAACCTTCTTTTTTTAACCCAGGACCAATTCAGAAACTGGTTGAGATAAATTGAGATGATGGTGGAAATACCAACCAAAAGTCATTTTGTGCCTTACCCGGGGTGTGTAGGGTCACACAGCATTGGGAACCATCCATTCCACCACAGGACCAATGGTGGAACCTTTTATCCACCACAGGACCAATCGGATAGTTTGAGTCAGCTTTTGCTTAAATGCTTGTTATATGTCTCTTAAAAGTCATTTTGAGTAATTAGGTCAGTGTGGGGTTACACGGATGATGGAACCCTGCATTCCACCACAGGACCAATGGTGGAACCTTCTTTTTTCAACCCAGGACCAATTCAGAAACTGGTTGAGATGATTGAGATGATGGTGGAAATACCGACCAAAAGTCATTTTGTGCCTTACCCGGGGTGTATAGGGTCGCACAGCATTGGGAACCCTCCGTTCCACCACAGGACCAATGGTGGAACCTTTTATCCACCACAGGACCAATCGAATAGTTTGAGTCAGCCTTTGATATAATGCTTGTTATATGTCTCTTAAAAGCCATTTTGAGTAATTAGGTCAGTGTGGGGTTACACGGATGATGGAACCCTGCATTCCACCACAGGACCAATGGTGGAACCTTCTTTTTTTAACCCAGGACCAATTCAGAAACTGGTTGAGATGATTGAGATGATGGTGGAAATACCAACCAAAAGTCATTTTGTGCCTTACCCGGGTGTGTAGGGTCACACAGCATTGGGAACCATCCATTCCACCACAGGACCAATGGTGGAACCTTTTATCCACCACAGGACCAATCGGATAGTTTGAGTCAGCTTTTGCTTAAATGCTTGTTATATGTCTCTTAAAAGTCATCTGAGTAATTAGGTCAGTGTGGGGTTACACGGATGATGGAACCCTGCATTCCACCACAGGACCAATGGTGGAACCTTCTTTTTTCAACCCAGGACCAATTCAGAAACTGGTTGAGATGATTGAGATGATGGTGGAAATACCGACCAAAAGTCATTTTGTGCCTTACCCGGGGTGTATAGGGTCGCACAGCATTGGGAACCCTCCGTTCCACCACAGGACCAATGGTGGAACCTTTTATCCACCACAGGACCAATCGAATAGTTTGAGTCAGCCTTTGATATAATGCTTGTTATATGTCTCTTAAAAGCCATTTTGAGTAATTAGGTCAGTGTGGGGTTACACGGATGATGGAACCCTGCATTCCACCACAGGACCAATGGTGGAACCTTCTTTTTTTAACCCAGGACCAATTCAGAAACTGGTTGAGATGATTGAGATGATGGTGGAAATACCAACCAAAAGTCATTTTGTGCCTTACCCGGGGTGTGTAGGGTCACACAGCATTGGGAACCATCCATTCCACCACAGGACCAATGGTGGAACCTTTTATCCACCACAGGACCAATCGGATAGTTTGAGTCAGCTTTTGCTTAAATGCTTGTTATATGTGTCTTAAAAGTCATCTGAGTAATTAGGTCAGTGTGGGGTTACACGGATGAAGGAACCCTGCATTCCACCACAGGACCAATGGTGGAACCTTCTTTTTTCAACCCAGGACCAATTCAGAAACTGGTTGAGATGATTGAGATGATGGTGGAAATACCGACCAAAAGTTATTTTGTGCCTTACCCGGGGCGTATAGGGTCAAACAGCATGGGGAACCCTCCGTTCCACCACAGGACCAATGGTGGAACCTTTTATCCACCACAGGTCCAATCGAATAGTTTGAGTCAGCCTTTGATATAATGCTTGTTATATGTCACTTAAAAGCCATTTTGAGTAATTAGGTCAGTGTGGGGTTACACAGATGATGGAACCCTGCATTCCACCACAGGACCAATGGTGGAACCTTCTTTTTTTAACCCAGACCAATTCAGAAACTGGTTGAGATAAATTGAGATGATGGTGGAAATACCAACCAAAAGTCATTTTGTGCCTTACCCGGGGTGTGTAGGGTCACACAGCATTGGGAACCATCCATTCCACCACAGGACCAATGGTGGAACCTTTTATCCACCACAGGACCAATCGGATAGTTTGAGTCAGCTTTTGCTTAAATGCTTGTTATATGTCTCTTAAAAGTCATTTTGAGTAATTAGGTCAGTGTGGGGTTACACAGATGATGGAACCCTGCATTCCACCACAGGACCAATGGTGGAACCTTCTTTTTTCAACCCAGGACCAATTCAGAAACTGGTTGAGATGATTGAGATGATGGTGGAAATACCGACCAAAAGTCATTTTGTGCCTTACCCGGGCGTATAGGGTCACACAGCATGGGGTACCCTCCATTCCACCACAGGACCAATGGTGGAACCTTTTATCCACCACAGGACCAATCGGATAGTTTGAGTCAGCTTTTGCTTAAATGCTTGTTATATGTCTCTTAAAAGTCATTTTGAGTAATTAGGTCAGTGTGGGGTTACACGGATGATGGAACCCTGCATTCCACCACAGGACCAATGGTGGAACCTTCTTTTTTCAACCCAGGACCAATTCAGAAACTGGTTGAGATGATTGAGATGATGGTGGAAATACCGACCAAAAGTCATTTTGTGCCTTACCCGGGGTGTATAGGGTCGCACAGCATTGGGAACCCTCCGTTCCACCACAGGACCAATGGTGGAACCTTTTATCCACCACAGGACCAATCGAATAGTTTGAGTCAGCCTTTGATATAATGCTTGTTATATGTCTCTTAAAAGCCATTTTGAGTAATTAGGTCAGTGTGGGGTTACACGGATGATGGAACCCTGCATTCCACCACAGGACCAATGGTGGAACCTTCTTTTTTTAACCCAGGACCAATTCAGAAACTGGTTGAGATGATTGAGATGATGGTGGAAATACCAACCAAAAGTCATTTTGTGCCTTACCCGGGGTGTGTAGGGTCACACAGCATTGGGAACCATCCATTCCACCACAGGACCAATGGTGGAACCTTTTATCCACCACAGGACCAATCGGATAGTTTGAGTCAGCTTTTGCTTAAATGCTTGTTATATGTCTCTTAAAAGTCATCTGAGTAATTAGGTCAGTGTGGGGTTACACGGATGAAGGAACCCTGCATTCCACCACAGGACCAATGGTGGAACCTTCTTTTTTCAACCCAGGACCAATTCAGAAACTAGTTGAGATGATTGAGATGATGGTGGAAATACCGACCAAAAGTTATTTTGTGCCTTACCCGGGGCGTATAGGGTCAAACAGCATGGGAACCCTCCGTTCCACCACAGGACCAATGGTGGAACCTTTTATCCACCACAGGACCAATCGAATAGTTTGAGTCAGCCTTTGATATAATGCTTGTTATATGTCACTTAAAAGCCATTTTGAGTAATTAGGTCAGTGTGGGGTTACACAGATGATGGAACCCTGCATTCCACCACAGGACCAATGGTGGAACCTTCTTTTTTTAACCCAGGACCAATTCAGAAACTGGTTGAGATAAATTGAGATGATGGTGGAAATACCAACCAAAAGTCATTTTGTGCCTTACCCGGGGTGTGTAGGGTCACACAGCATTGGGAACCATCCATTCCACCACAGGACCAATGGTGGAACCTTTTATCCACCACAGGACCAATCGGATAGTTTGAGTCAGCTTTTGCTTAAATGCTTGTTATATGTCTCTTAAAAGCCATTTTGAGTAATTAGGTCAGTGTGGGGTTACATGGATGATGGAACCCTGCATTCCACCACAGGACCAATGGTGGAACCTTCTTTTTTCAACCCAGGACCAATTCAGAAACTGGTTGAGATGATTGAGATGATGGTGGAAATACCGACCAAAAGTCATTTTGTGCCTTACCCGGGGTGTATAGGGTCGCACAGCATTGGGAACCCTCCGTTCCACCACAGGACCAATGGTGGAACCTTTTATCCACCACAGGACCAACCGAATAGTTTGAGTCAGCTTTTGCTTAAATGTTTGTTATATGTCTCTTAAAAGTCATTTTGAGTAATTAGGTCAGTGTGGGGTTACACGGATGAAGGAACCCTGCATTCCACCACAGGACCAATGGTGGAACCTTCTTTTTGAACCCAGGACCAATTCAGAAACTGGTTGAGATGATTGAGATGATGGTGGAAATACCAACCAAAAGTCATTCAGTGCCTTACCCGTAGCGTATAGGGTCACACAGCATGGGGAACCCTCCATTCCACCACAGGACCAATGGTGGAACCTTTTATCTACCACAGGACCAATCGAATAGTTTGAGTCAGCTTTTGATATAATGCTTGTTATATGTCTGTTAAAAGTCATTTTGAGTAATTAGGTCAGTGTGGGGTTATACGAATGAAGGAACCCTGCAATCCACCACAGGACAGATGCTGGAACCTTGTTTTTTCAACTCAGGACTAAATCAGAAATTGGTTGAAATGATTGACACAATGGTTGAAATATCTACTCAGAGTCATTAGCTAGGCACATATAGGGTCACATGTCCTGGGAAACCATCCGTTCCATGCCAGGCGCATAACCAGTGGTTCAAACTTTTTTATTTTACAGAAGAAATTTTATTTTTTGTTTCGACTATTGATAGAATTCATGGTTATTATCGTTTTCATAGCTACGTGTTTTTCAAGTTTGCAATTTGCTTCATTCCTAAACTGTGATGACAGAGATTAGTTGAATAATTTCGTTTATTACAAGAACAGATTTCAGGAAACTGACAAAATACAGTGACACATGGATGATGTATGTTTCACTATGCACTGTAAATGAATCAAACAGGCTACTTAGCCTCAAAGGATATTTGCAATTACTGATAAATTTTTTTTTATTTAGAAATTGTGATGACCGGTGTATTGTGAAAAACAGCAACACTCAACTTAGATATGTGTTGTTTGTTGTGGTTGTACACAAGTAGTAACATTGTCTGACAGTTTTAAATTCCTTTGTCATTAACTGTGATGTCAAACTCTGAACTGATATGTCACAGATTGAAGATTAGACCAATCACATTGACAGATACCCGATGATGTCACGGTTTAACTGCAAAACGAAGTTTTCAAAAAACACATTGCTATGAAAACGATAATAATATCACTTATAATACATCATAATAAGTAATTCGACCAGTATGGGCTTACATTGACAAAGGAAACTTTCAATCCACCACTGGACCAATGGTGGAACCTAACCCCCTGCCCCTGACTACACTTAATATTTTATAATTATAATTTCCAATAAACATCTCATAGTCAATGCCCCAGATGACAGGGAACCTCAACTTCCACAACTGGACCATTGATGGAACCTGACCTTCTGCAAAGGACAAACTTAATATTTGGAAGCAACAATATTTGATTATTATTATCCGTCCAATAACTATGTATCCTTAGATTTTTTTCATAGACTGAAAGCTTGATGTCATGCTTAGACCGTGTGACTATTGGTCAGTTGAGGTGTGAGTAGATAAGCTATATGTCATGCAAGGCTTTTTTGGTGATGTCAAGCTATGTGTACATTCTCAATGGTCGGAGAGTCAGCAACATGACATCAAGCAGTTTCTCTTAAATTATACTAACTTATCATTGTGAAGGCTCCAGTGTTATTATCATCATTTAGTCAATGGCATACATGGATATTCTAAGCACGCCATGTGATGTCAGGGAGGCATGATTTGAAATTTTATTGGAAGAAGATGAGGAATGGGAAGGTTTTATAATTGGTAACAGAGAACATCTGATCCCAATATCTGTTCTCAATGTGCATCAACTGAATGCATGTCACCAAGCTGGTGAAGGAGATTAGTGAATAACTGTAAAACACAAACAAGACTTGCACCAAATCTCACAGCTGGTTGAATCCCATCTTGACTGTCAATGCAGTGTTTCGCCATGCTCAATCACCAGGAACCCAAAACTATAACTGAAACTTGACCAACTGTTTGGATACTCAGGTGCAATGAATAACAAAAACCAACAAAATTCCATTGACATGGAACTGTTAAGGATTTGCTTTAACTCTCTGTTGTTGCTAATTATACCAGCCAATTTGATTCGCTTGTCAGCATGATGTCAAGCTCTTCAGCTGCACATCACACAGAGCTGCCAGACCAATAGCCATCCTGAACCAGCATGACATCATGCTGTCGGTCTGAGGAAAAAAAATAGAAGGATACATAGTTATTGGATGGATAATAAGAAATGCCTGATAATTAATGCTCTATAGACCTGGCCCCGTCACCGCACAACATCTAAGATTCAAATTCTGTTAGTTGAATGATGAATTTGAGTTAGGTATTTGGATATTGGGTCAAAATGGTATTTTGAACGCTAAGGTGACAGCACCTGCCTGGCCAGGTTTACAATAACAAGGCCATTGTATGGTGATGGCACTTGAAATATGGGGAAATACTTATACTAATTATATAAATTCGCTATAAGTTTTGCAAAAACAGGCGGTTCATAGAATTAAAGGTGTTAGTCAAAGAACACCTTCGAACAGTATATTTAATTAACTTAAAAATTTTACAACCACCTAAATTGTATAAAGTTACAATTATGATGTTTATGTATAAGTTTGTAAGAGGTGAAATGCCAAGAATGTTTTCAGATATGTTCAATTATCCAGCTGATTTTTTATCATTACGGAACAAGAAATATGAATAACCTTCGATTACCATTTTGTAGATCAGAAATTGTTAAAATCCATGTCAGATTTAAAGGTGCGGAAATTTGGAATACTGTTGTGAATGTCATTGATTTAAATTGTAGTAAATTTACATTTAAAAAGAAAGTAACTAATATTTTAAGGAATTTGTGGTCTCTACCTAGAATATCTTTTGCTATTCTGTAATACAAAACTATTATTAAGATTATTGTCATTACCACTTTTGTATATATGATAGTGCCTATTAATGTTCTTTATTTATCAGTATTATTATTAATTTTTATTTCCTATAATATATATTCATTCACTCTTCCATAAAGATTAAGCAATTATATTGTGAAATGGCTAGGGAACATACACACATTCAGTGTGTCAGTTCTTTTTTTTTATTGGTATTATAATTCTGCTATTTGTTATGTTGATTCGTTGAAGTGTAATTGTATTTTGTTTACCAATAAATTCTAATTCTAATTATAATTCTAGTCTAGATCAACTTACCAATTAAGTAGTGGGATCAAAATCAAGGATTGTTACATGACTATGAAGTAATACCACTTAAATAGGCCAGCAGGGTGCATTTTTTCCCTTTTCTATCCATCTGTTTGATTCTTTTAAAATAGCTTGGAATAGATATATATAATACTAGACATACCCATTGAGGGACATTTTTAGGGGGAATGGAGCGCCTGCCCCCCTCCCGACCCCCACTATATGTGAAAGGGAAGAGGTAGATTCCCAGTGATGGCACTGGAAAGATTGACTGGGCAATGATAAAAATCTGCAGTTTGTCTGAAAGCATGTGCTTTGATTCAAATGGTAGAGAAATACGTGAGAAGGGAAAATATGTGAATGGAGTTCAGGAAGTATATTGGTGATGAAAAAGAATAAGTGATATTTTGGCACATTGCGAATTTCTACACAGCAGGCGTATGCACTGAGTCCTCTGCTGTGAGATTGTGCTTGAAGATGAAGCTGGCCAAAGTGAAAAATGCATTGGTGATTGTATGCAGATTAGACTTGAGAGATAGCGCGTAGGAGCTTGGATAATAGTTGAGACATCTTGATACGTTCAGGGCTTTGAAAGAGCTTTAAAATGAGGGTAAGATCACGAAGATACGATGAGTAGAAGTAGGTCAGCCAGGGTGCAGGCATGGAAAGCAGCTGACACTGGAGTGTGGATGTGTGTTGATGTTTTTGGCGGGAAAATGGAGCAGTGGCGCCAGTCCCTGGCGATGTGATAAGCGGAACTACTGAGCAGATTCATGCGCCCCTGGTGGCAGAGGACAGTTGCCATAGAAAAACGTAAATAAGACAGCAGTGGAACTGTTTTATGGTGTTATCAGAAGGACAGGATTGATCAATAAGGATAGGTGGATAGTTTAGGAGAGTGGCATCGCTAAGGGAGGAGTTTTTAGCTGTTGCAGGAGTGAGCATATCACCCATGATTTTTGTATCTTATACCCGGTAGGGGTTATGAAGTTTGCACAAGGTATGTAACTTCATCATACAGCAGGACCGATGCTGGAATATCTTGCCCTCAAGAGGACATTGTTAAAATTTATTAACAGAGCTAAATATAAAATTATGGAGATTACACAAATCATTGAACTTTTCCTCCACCAAAGGACCAATGCTGGGACCTTCTCCCCTCAAGAGGACCACTTTTAAAATATACCACTTGGTACTAAATATCGAATGATGGAGGCTATACATTCAAGTAACCTTCTCGTCCACCACAGCACCAATGCTGGAACCTCTTCCCCTAAATATTTTAAGAAGAATAATTTGATATATATATAATAGTTACTCAAATCAATTTATCTGCTACACATCATCATGTGGTCAGCAGAAGATAAATTCAATTACTAAAATGTTTCAAGAAGATTTTATGCATTAATATTATTTAGTTTCATTGAGTTGCAAACAGGATAATAATGTAATTACAAAACTTACTACAATAGGGATTACTGCATCTTTAGCAACATGGCTCTAGCTGAAGAGAAATTTACTTCTTTTACAAGTAAGGATAGATTTAGCAGTCACTTTAATTTCTGACATCAATATTACAATTTTTCTAGGTGCTCCAGTTTTCAAAAAATATACATGTGGTTTTGTCTGTTTTGAGCTTTTTAAAATACTTTAATTTCATTCTTCCTCAAAAGACTTACATTGTAAAAGAAAATGAACTTCGTGTTCAACATCACCTTTTTATAATTTACGCAAATTTTCCTCTACACTTTTGTAATACCATCTATCAATTTTCGATCTCCAGTGGAAGTATGCTTGTCCTAAACAGTGCAAGAAAAGAGCGTTCTTTGTACGACTCATGAATCTTGTGACATATATGGTTCAAGGCAATATATATTCATGATTAAATTGTAAGTACACAATTTTGATTTTGTATTAATGTCATCTGCCCATTGGATGCAGCGGAGTTCATGTAAAATTTACCAGGCATTATTTAAATGTTGTAGGGGAGACTGGGGTAAGTTGTGCCGCGGGGTAAGTTGTCCCGCCCACTGTTGAGGTGAAATGAAGAACTGGGCAAAGAAGGAAATGCCTACCATATATACCCACTTGGTCAACATCATTTGGCACCAAGAAAAAAAAAACCAAATATAATGGTATGAAAAGCTACACTCACAAATTCAATTTTGTTGCTGAAAATTGAAGTCCGAGGACTGACATTCTTGTTTCTCTGTCATTTGGTTTTATAATGAGATGATGTCCCTCTGGTAGGATGGAGTTAGGAGGTATATCTCGACATTTGTGTTGTTAGATTTCTTCTCACATTGTTTATTTATTTTGACAACCAGTTTCATCCAGAAAATCAATTTGGGGTAAGTTGTGCCATTTTGATAATTGGGGTGAGTTGTGCCGATGGTATGGCATAGGAATGAATTTTTTATTCATCTTTACTTGTCTTCATTTTTGCATAAAATGTTTGATAAGTTTCAATGACATGTAACATGTCAGCCATAAGTTAAAAACATGATACAAATGATCTATCTTAAGAAACGGGTGAAATACAAGGTTGTTTTGGAATAAATTAAGCGGATCAACTTACCTTGTCATGCGGCACAACTTACCCCGGCACCTACTTTTTAAAAATGCCTGCCATGACCTTCCCAATGGTCAGATTGCTCTGAAACGTTGGTCGATTCTGGCCAACGTATTGTATTTTGATGTCTGACTTTCAGATTACTTGATTAGGCTTCGGTTTTTCGGAAAATCAGCCTGATGCAAAAGATGGCACAACTTACCCCGGTCTCCCCTACTCTTGGGAATTTAATATTAGATGCTTATTGCAGCAAATGAAAAAAATTAAGGGTAGTCTTGTGCTGCATAATTATATTTTTAATCAAGTATAAATAAAATTATTTGAATTTGAATTTGAATTTATTTGAATTTGCAAGTTAGGTTCCACCATTGGTTCTGTAGTGAAAGAGGAGTTTCATGGTCGTTTGGGGTATTTATTATCAGGCGTTTATTGGAAATAATGAAATGTTGAGGGTAGTCCTACTGTGGAAGATGAGGTTCCTGGTCTGTTTGGGCATTTATAGTGAGGTGTTTATAGGAAATAATAAAATACTGGGGGTTGCCCTGTACAGGAGGTCAGGTGCCACCATTGGTCCTGTGGTGGAAGATGATGTTCCTGGTCATTTTGGGCATTTATGGGGAGATGTTTATTGGAAATAATGAAATACTGGGGGTTGCCCTGTACAGGAGGTCAGGTGCCACCATTGGTCCTGTGGTTGAAGATGATGTTCCTGGTCATTTTGGGCATTTACGGGAGATGTTTACTGGAAATAATGAAATATTTGGGGTTGTCCTGCACAGGAGGTCAGGAACCACCACAGGTCCTGAGGTGGATTGCAAGGTTCCATCAATCATTTATCCCCATACTGAACTAATTACTCATAATGGCATTTAAGAGATATATTACAGGCATTTTATCAAAGCTCACTCTAACTATTCAATTGGTCCTGTGGTGGATAAAAGGTTCCACCGTTGGTCCTGTGGTGGAATGGAGGGTTCCACAGGCTGTCTGACCCTATACGCCCCAGGTAAGGCACAAAATGACTTTTGTTAGGTATTTCCACCATCATCTGCATCGTTTCAACCCATTTCTGAATTGGTTTTGGGTTGAAAAAAAGAAGGTTCCACCACTGGTCCTGTGGTGGAATGGAGGGTTCCACAGGCTGTGTGACCCTGTATGCCCCAGGTAAGGCACAGAATGATTTTTGGTAGGTATTTCCACCATCATCTGCATCATTTCAACCCATTTCTGAATTGGTCCTAGGTTGAAAAAAAGAAGGTTCCACCATTGGTCCTGTGGTGGAATGGAGGGATCCACAGGCTGTGTGACCCGATACGCCCCAGGTAAGGCACAAAAGGACTTTTGGTAGGTATTTCCACCATCACCTGCATCATCTCAACCCATTTCTGAATTGATTCTGGATCGAAAAATTAGGTTCCACCATTGGTCCTGTGGTGGAATGGAGGGTTCCACAGGCTGTGTGATCCTATACGCCCGAGGTAAGGCACAATATGATTTTTGGTAGGTATTTCCACCATCATCTGCATCATTTCAACCCATTTCTGAATTGATTCTGGATCGAAAAATTAGGTTCCACCATTGGTCCTGTGGTGGAATGGAGGGTTCCACAGACTGTGTGACCCTATACGCCCGAGGTAAGGCACAATATGATTTTTGGTAGGTATTTCCACCATCATCTGCATCATTCTAACCCATTTCTGAATTAGTTCTGGGTTGAAAAAAAGAAGGTTCCACCATTGGTCCTGTGGTGGAATGGAGGGTTCCACAGGCTGTGTGACGCTATACACCCCAGGTAAGGCACAAAATGACTTTTGGTAGGTATTTCCACCATCACCTGCATCATTTCAACCCATTTCTGAATTGATTCTGGATCGAAAAATTAGGTTCCACCATTGGTCCTGTGGTGGAATGGAGGGTTCCACAGGCTGTGTGACCCTATACGCCCCAGGTAAGGCACAAAATGATTTTTGGTAGGTATTTCCACCATCATCTGCATCATTTCAACCCATTTCTGAATTAGTTCTGGGTTGAACAGAAAGAAGGTTCCACCATTGGTCCTGTGGTGGAATGGAGGGTTCCACAGGCTGTGTGTCGCTATACGCCCCAGTTAAGGCACAAAATGACTTTTGCTAGGTATTTCCACCATCATCTGCATCATTTTCAACCAATTTCTGAATTGATTCTGGATCGAAAAATTAGGTTCCACCATTGGTCCTGTGGTGGAATTGAGGGTTCCACAGGCTGTGTGACCCTATACACCCCAGGTAAGGCACAAAAGGACTTTTGGTAGGTATTTCCACTATCATTTGCATCATATCAACCCATTTCTGAATTAGTTCTGGGTTGAAAAAAAGAAGGTTCCACCATTGGTCCTGTAGTGGAATGGAGGGTTCCACAGGCTGTGTGATCCTATACGCCCCAGGTAAGGCACAATATGTTTTTGGTAGGTATTTCCACCATCATCTGCATCATATCAACCCATTTCTGAATTAGTTCTGGGTTGAAAAAAAGAAGGTTCCACCATTGGTCCTGTGGTGGAATGGAGGGTTCCACAGGCTGTGTGATCCTATACGCCCCAGGTAAGGCACAATATGGTTTTTGGTAGGTATTTCCACCATCACCTGCATCATTTCAACCCATTTCTGAATTGATTCTGGATCAAAAAAGAAGGTTCCACCATTGGTCCTGTGGTGGAATGGAGGGTTCCACAGGCTGTGTGACCCTATACACCCCAGGTAAGGCACAAAAGGACTTTTGGTGGGTATTTCCACTATCATCTGCATCATATCCACCCATTTCTGAATTAGTTCTGGGTTGAAAAAAAGAAGGTTCCACCATTGGTCCTGTGGTGGAATGGAGGGTTCCACAGGCTGTGTGACCCTATACGCCCCAGGTAAGGCACAAAATGACTTTTGGTAGGTATTTCCACCATCATCTGCATCATTTCAACCCATTTCTGAATTGATTCTGGATCGAAAAATTAGGTTCCACCATTGGTCCTGTGGTGGAATGAAGGGTTCCACAGACTGTGTGACCCTATACGCCCCAGGTAAGGCACAAAATGATTTTTGGTAGGTATTTCCACCATCATCTGCATCATTTCAACCAATTTCTGAATTGATTCTGGATCGAAAAATTAGGTTCCACCATTGGTCCTGTGGTGGAATGGAGGGTTCCACAGGCTGTGTGACCCTATACACCCCAGGTAAGGCACAAAAGGACTTTTGTTGGGTATTTCCACTATCATCTGCATCATATCAACCCATTTCTGAATTAGTTCTAGGTTGAAAAAAAGAAGGTTCCACCATTGGTCCTGTGGTGGAATGGAGGGTTCCACAGGCTGTGTGATCCTATACGCCCCAGGTAAGGCACAATATGGTTTTTGGTAGGTATTTCCACCATCATCTGCATCATTTCAACCCATTTCTGAATTGGCTCTGGGTTGAAAAAAAGAAGGTTCCACCATTGGTCCTGTGGTGGAATGGAGGGTTCCACAGGCTGTGTGACCCTATACGCCCCAGGTAAGGCACAAAATGACTTTTGGTAGGTATTTCCACCATCATCTGCATCATTTCAACCCATTTCTGAATTGATTCTGGATCGAAAAATTAGGTTCCACCATTGGTCCTGTGGTGGAATGAAGGGTTCCACAGACTGTGTGACCCTATATGCCCCAGGTAAGGCACAAAATGACTTTTGTTAGGTATTTCCACCATCACCTGCATCATTTCAACCCATTTCTGAATTGATTCTGGATCGAAAAATTAGGTTCCACCATTGGTCCTGTGGTGGAATGGAGGGTTCCACAGGCTGTGTGACCCTATACGCCCCAGGTAAGGCACAAAATGATTTTTGGTAGGTATTTCCACCATCATCTGCATCATTTCAACCCATTTCTGAATTAGTTCTGGGTTGAAAAAAAAGAAGGTTCCACCATTGGTCCTGTGGTGGAATGGAGGGTTCCACAGGCTGTGTGTCGCTATACGCCCCAGTTAAGGCACAAAATGACTTTTGTTAGGTATTTCCACCATCATCTGCATCATTTCAACCAATTTCTGAATTGATTCTGGATCGAAAAATTAGGTTCCACCATTGGTCCTGTGGTGGAATGGAGGGTTCCACAGGCTGTGTGACCCTATACACCCCAGGTAAGGCACAAAAGGACTTTTGTTGGGTATTTCCACCATCATTTGCATCATATCAACCCATTTCTGAATTAGTTCTGGGTTGAAAAAAAGAAGGTTCCACCATTGGTCCTGTGGTGGAATGGAGGGTTCCACAGGCTGTGTGATCCTATACGCCCCAGGTAAGGCACAATATGGTTTTTGGTAGGTATTTCCACCATCATCTGCATCATATCAACCCATTTCTGAATTAGTTCTGGGTTGAAAAAAAGAAGGTTCCACCATTGGTCCTGTGGTGGAATGGAGGGTTCCACAGGCTGTGTGATCCTATACGCCCCAGGTAAGGCACAATATGGTTTTTGGTAGGTATTTCCACCATCACCTGCATCATTTCAACCCATTTCTGAATTGATTCTGGATCGAAAAAGAAGGTTCCACCATTGGTCCTGTGGTGGAATGGAGGGTTCCACAGGCTGTGTGTCGCTATACGCCCCAGTTAAGGCACAAAATGACTTTTGTTAGGTATTTCCACCATCATCTGCATCATTTCAACCAATTTCTGAATTGATTCTGGATCGAAAAATTAGGTTCCACCATTGGTCCTGTGGTGGAATGGAGGGTTCCACAGGCTGTGTGACCCTATACACCCCAGGTAAGGCACAAAAGGACTTTTGTTGGGTATTTCCACTATCATCTGCATCATATCCACCCATTTCTGAATTAGTTCTGGGTTGAAAAAAAGAAGGTTCCACCATTGGTCCTGTGGTGGAATGGAGGGTTCCACAGGCTGTGTGATCCTATACGCCCCAGGTAAGGCACAAAATGACTTTTGGTAGGTATTTCCACCATCATCTGCATCATTTCAACCCATTTCTGAATTGATTCTGGATCGAAAAATTAGGTTCCACCATTGGTCCTGTGGTGGAATGAAGGGTTCCACAGACTGTGTGACCCTATACGCCCCAAGTAAGGCACAATATGATTTTTGGTAGGTATTTCCACCATCATCTGCATCATTCTAACCCATTTCTGAATTGATTCTGGATCGAAAAATTAGGTTCCACCATTGGTCCTGTGGTGGAATGAAGGGTTCCACAGACTGTGTGACCCTATACGCCCCAAGTAAGGCACAATATGATTTTTGGTAGGTATTTCCACCATCATCTGCATCATATCAACCCATTTCTGAATTAGTTCTGGGTTGAAAAAAAGAAGGTTCCACCATTGGTCCTGTGGTGGAATGGAGGGTTCCACAGGCTGTGTGATCCTATACGCCCCAGGTAAGGCACAATATGGTTTTTGGTAGGTATTTCCACCATCACCTGCATCATTTCAACCCATTTCTGAATTGATTCTGGATGGAAAAAGAAGGTTCCACCATTGGTCCTGTGGTGGAATGGAGGGTTCCACAGGCTGTGTGTCGCTATACGCCCCAGTTAAGGCACAAAATGACTTTTGTTAGGTATTTCCACCATCATCTGCATCATTTCAACCAATTTCTGAATTGATTCTGGATCGAAAAATTAGGTTCCACCATTGGTCCTGTGGTGGAATGGAGGGTTCCACAGGCTGTGTGACCCTATACACCCCAGGTAAGGCACAAAAGGACTTTTGTCGGGTATTTCCACTATCATCTGCATCATATCAACCCATTTCTGAATTAGTTCTGGGTTGAAAAAAAGAAGGTTCCACCATTGGTCCTGTGGTGGAATGGAGGGTTCCACAGGCTGTGTGATCCTATACGCCCCAGGTAAGGCACAATATGGTTTTTGGTAGGTATTTCCACCATCATCTGCATCATTTCAACCCATTTCTGAATTGGCTCTGGGTTGAAAAAAAGAAGGTTCCACCATTGGTCCTGTGGTGGAATGGAGGGTTCCACAGGCTGTGTGACCCTATACGCCCCAGGTAAGGCACAAAATGACTTTTGGTAGGTATTTCCACCATCATCTGCATCATTTCAACCCATTTCTGAATTGATTCTGGATCGAAAAGTTAGGTTCCACCATTGGTCCTGTGGTGGAATTGAGGGTTCCACAGGCTGTGTGACCCTATACACCCCAGGTAAGGCACAAAAGGACTTTTGTTGGGTATTTCCACCATCATTTGCATCATATCAACCCATTTCTGAATTAGTTCTGGGTTGAAAAAAAGAAGGTTCCACCATTGGTCCTGTGGTGGAATGGAGGGTTCCACAGGCTGTGTGATCCTATACGCCCCAGGTAAGGCACAATATGGTTTTTGGTAGGTATTTCCACCATCACCTGCATCATTTCAACCCATTTCTGAATTGATTCTGGATCGAAAAATTAGGTTCCACCATTGGTCCTGTGGTGGAATTGAGGGTTCCACAGGCTGTGTGACCCTATACGCCCCAGGTAAGGCACAAAATGATTTTTGGTAGGTATTTCCACCATCATCTGCATCATTTCAACCCATTTCTGAATTAGTTCTGGGTTGAAAAAAAAGAAGGTTCCACCATTGGTCCTGTGGTGGAATGGAGGGTTCCACAGGCTGTGTGTCGCTATACGCCCCAGTTAAGGCACAAAATGACTTTTGTTAGGTATTTCCACCATCATCTGCATCATTTCAACCAATTTCTGAATTGATTCTGGATCGAAAAATTAGGTTCCACCATTGGTCCTGTGGTGGAATGGAGGGTTCCACAGGCTGTGTGACCCTATACACCCCAGGTAAGGCACAAAAGGACTTTTGTTGGGTATTTCCACCATCATTTGCATCATATCAACCCATTTCTGAATTAGTTCTGGGTTGAAAAAAAGAAGGTTCCACCATTGGTCCTGTGGTGGAATGGAGGGTTCCACAGGCTGTGTGATCCTATACGCCCCAGGTAAGGCACAATATGGTTTTTGGTAGGTATTTCCACCATCATCTGCATCATATCAACCCATTTCTGAATTAGTTCTGGGTTGAAAAAAAGAAGGTTCCACCATTGGTCCTGTGGTGGAATGGAGGGTTCCACAGGCTGTGTGATCCTATACGCCCCAGGTAAGGCACAATATGGTTTTTGGTAGGTATTTCCACCATCACCTGCATCATTTCAACCCATTTCTGAATTGATTCTGGATCGAAAAAGAAGGTTCCACCATTGGTCCTGTGGTGGAATGGAGGGTTCCACAGGCTGTGTGTCGCTATACGCCCCAGTTAAGGCACAAAATGACTTTTGTTAGGTATTTCCACCATCATCTGCATCATTTCAACCAATTTCTGAATTGATTCTGGATCGAAAAATTAGGTTCCACCATTGGTCCTGTGGTGGAATGGAGGGTTCCACAGGCTGTGTGACCCTATACACCCCAGGTAAGGCACAAAAGGACTTTTGTTGGGTATTTCCACTATCATCTGCATCATATCAACCCATTTCTGAATTAGTTCTGGGTTGAAAAAAAGAAGGTTCCACCATTGGTCCTGTGGTGGAATGGAGGGTTCCACAGGCTGTGTGATCCTATACGCCCCAGGTAAGGCACAATATGGTTTTTGGTAGGTATTTCCACCATCATCTGCATCATTTCAACCCATTTCTGAATTGGCTCTGGGTTGAAAAAAAGAAGGTTCCACCATTGGTCCTGTGGTGGAATGGAGGGTTCCACAGGCTGTGTGACCCTATACGCCCCAGGTAAGGCACAAAATGACTTTTGGTAGGTATTTCCACCATCATCGGCATCATTTCAACCCATTTCTGAATTGATTCTGGATCAAAAAATTAGGTTCCACCATTGGTCCTGTGGTGGAATGAAGGGTTCCACAGACTGTGTGACCCTATACGCCCCAGGTAAGGCACAAAATGACTTTTGTTAGGTATTTCCACCATCACCTGCATCATTTCAACCCATTTCTGAATTGATTCTGGATCGAAAAATTAGGTTCCACCATTGGTCCTGTGGTGGAATTGAGGGTTCCACAGGCTGTGTGACCCTATACGCCCCAGGTAAGGCACAAAATGATTTTTGGTAGGTATTTCCACCATCATCTGCATCATTTCAACCCATTTCTGAATTAGTTCTGGGTTGAAAAAAAAGAAGGTTCCACCATTGGTCCTGTGGTGGAATGGAGGGTTCCACAGGCTGTGTGTCGCTATACGCCCCAGTTAAGGCACAAAATGACTTTTGTTAGGTATTTCCACCATCATCTGCATCATTTCAACCAATTTCTGAATTGATTCTGGATCGAAAAATTAGGTTCCACCATTGGTCCTGTGGTGGAATGGAGGGTTCCACAGGCTGTGTGACCCTATACACCCCAGGTAAGGCACAAAAGGACTTTTGTTGGGTATTTCCACCATCATTTGCATCATATCAACCCATTTCTGAATTAGTTCTGGGTTGAAAAAAAGAAGGTTCCACCATTGGTCCTGTGGTGGAATGGAGGGTTCCACAGGCTGTGTGATCCTATACGCCCCAGGTAAGGCACAATATGGTTTTTGGTAGGTATTTCCACCATCATCTGCATCATATCAACCCATTTCTGAATTAGTTCTGGGTTGAAAAAAAGAAGGTTCCACCATTGGTCCTGTGGTGGAATGGAGGGTTCCACAGGCTGTGTGATCCTATACGCCCCAGGTAAGGCACAATATGGTTTTTGGTAGGTATTTCCACCATCACCTGCATCATTTCAACCCATTTCTGAATTGATTCTGGATCGAAAAAGAAGGTTCCACCATTGGTCCTGTGGTGGAATGGAGGGTTCCACAGGCTGTGTGTCGCTATACGCCCCAGTTAAGGCACAAAATGACTTTTGTTAGGTATTTCCACCATCATCTGCATCATTTCAACCAATTTCTGAATTGATTCTGGATCGAAAAATTAGGTTCCACCATTAGTCCTGTGGTGGAATGGAGGGTTCCACAGGCTGTGTGACCCTATACACCCCAGGTAAGGCACAAAAGGACTTTTGTTGGGTATTTCCACTATCATCTGCATCATATCAACCCATTTCTGAATTAGTTCTGGGTTGAAAAAAAGAAGGTTCCACCATTGGCCCTGTGGTGGAATGGAGGGTTCCACAGGCTGTGTGATCCTATACGCCCCAGGTAAGGCACAATATGGTTTTTGGTAGGTATTTCCACCATCATCTGCATCATTTCAACCCATTTCTGAATTGGCTCTGGGTTGAAAAAAAGAAGGTTCCACCATTGGTCCTGTGGTGCAATGGAGGGTTCCACAGGCTGTGTGACCCTATACGCCCCAGGTAAGGCACAAAATGACTTTTGGTAGGTATTTCCACCATCATCTGCATCATTTCAACCCATTTCTGAATTGATTCTGGATCGAAAAATTAGGTTCCACCATTGGTCCTGTGGTGGATAGGTCGCGGCGCCGACCTCTATCCATTAATGAGGCCAGACGTATTGACAATTTGCATTGCATGGATGGAAATCCAATCTTTGTATTGGAAGTAATTAATGGCCAAAAAGAGGCTGACATTGGAAAACTGGGGAGAACCAAGGAAATATATTGCATTATTTCATCATCAATCAAAACATTAAGGCACACATTGAAAAAATAATGCCTCAATGAAATGCATTTAAAAATGGTTCTTGAAACAACTTGTCCAAACTTTCTGAGATCTTATTCACGATTAAGAAAAGTTTGCTCATTATCGATGTGTTCACTGAATTGAAAATTTATTATTTTGTCCAAAGAATTCTCTTGAAATAAAAAGGTATTGAAGTTTGGAAATCCTAGAAATGGCAGTATGTGCGAAATCCATGATGCATCTTTTTTCTGCCAGAAAAATATTGGTGCACTCTGAAAACAGGAATCAACAGTCCCAAGTTGTTTCAATTTCATTGTTAGGGCTGAAACACAAAGATAGATAGATAGATAGATAGATAGAGATGGCTTGTGTAGTCCTCTGAATGGTATAGCGCATTCTCGATGCTCATTTGTTGCATGGAGGGGATTGGGGAGGGGGCATGTCATGTTAGTACTTGGCAAATGTCATCTAAATCTATCCGGGATCTTGCTCTTGAATGTCCACTGAGAATATTATTTCACAACTTTAAAATAGTTCTTTATCATTCAGTTGTTATAATGCATCCCCTCTGTTACCGGTGTTTGATTTCTTGTTCAGTCAGCCCATTTGATGTAATCTCCATTGTTGACTACATTGATGAATAGTGAATACTAGTCCTGGTAGACCCCTTTAAACAATTTTTTTCTTCGTCACCCTTGTCGCTGACAATAAATCACCTGCTGCCTTATCATTCGTGATGTCAAAAATCAGCAACCCCCCCCCCCCCCAAATTCTTATTTCATTCTGCCAGGACTGTATAAGTTTTATATTTCATGAAGCTCACGTGGATGTAAAAAAACACATCAATTTTATATATCAGCTTCCACTTTTCTAAATCAGCTCATTCAGCTGTATTCTTATAACTTTTAAGTGGAGATATGGAATATCAGATTTCAGAAAGAAGGGAGATGCCTCTAAAATTACATGGATCATATGATATAAAAATATGTCAATTGTACTCTTAGAGTTTATGATGAAAGTTTGATATTGCCTTTTTGAAATCTTCAAACAGCCTATCTGTCTCATATTTTTTAAGCCAGGAATTTTAATAATCACCATTATGTTGTATAGCTGTGAGAAATATGTGTATATGCTTCCTTGTGATAATATTATGTCTGGATACCACTTCTTTAATACGTTTATGTACTTATCATTCACAATGAAGTCGTGAAAATCAGTAATTTTGATCGGTATGTTTAATTATGAATAAGGGTCAACAACATGTCGAACATTATATGGTTCGCAATCAAACTTAGAACAGTGGTTTGAATGGAACAACTAATGAGAACTGTTTAATTTACTGCTAAGTTGACAGACAGAGGATTCATTTATGAGATAGGAGAGTCCTCAACATTTTACATATTTATTCCATGTAATATATCACTTATTTGCCCAGCACAGACACTGAAGCTGCCCTCATTACCATGACAGTCTAATTAAGCATGATCAGGTAAAAAACATACACCCAGTTATTCACCCACCTTATGAATTGTAACATTTCAACACCATTTTCGACTTGTTGTTTGAGCTTTTACTCAATTTACCCTGCAAACATATACTTCAAATCCACATACTGTACAATGTATAAGCTGTAAACAAGTGCCTCTCCCAAACCACCATGCAATTCTAGACAGGTCTTTGTTTTCTGCATTTTAAAGCAAACTGCACAAACTTAATCTGTGCCAAGGGACTGTGGGTGACTGGTGTGACAGTTCAGTCAACTCACTTCTGGGATACGTGATTTTCTTAATGCCAACAACAGTGGAAGTCAGGGTAGTCTAAAGAAGCACAGTGCAGGCTCTGAAATATGTTCATTGTGTTAGATCAAAGTAAGAGCAATATTTGCTGTGCCTGATGTTATCACCCAAAGTGGAGGTACACTGTGATTCCTCAACTTAGATATTTTATAAAAAATTTTCTTTTTCATTCCCCAACAATAATATCCCCTTTCTAGTTGCAATGATGTTTTTCAATAATATTCTATTCCACCAAAACTAATGAAAATTCTGTTCTCCTGGTACCATTGTTCTTTCTTCGCGAACCATATTCTCAATTCCAGCCATTGAAGGCTTATGTTATGATTATTGAGGAACTATTTCAGTCATCAATCTCATCATACTATGTATGTTATCTATTTTGTCAGACAAAATCAAATAAGCGTAACCAATTGTGTTATATAAGATAAGTTGCCTATATTGACACAAATAAAGATATGCTGTAAAACAGATCTATCAATGCAACATACATATTTTCATAAAGACAGATACACTATGCACAAAAATCTATTTGGAAACTGGGAAGTTAATCATAGTTCACTTTATCCTCTACACAGGACAAGCTTACATTTACTCTACCTGTCTACTGTTTCCCTGCTGCCTGCTACTGCATGAGAAGTTCTATCCATCTTGGGCTATTCGCCTGAGGAAGCACTATTTGTTTTTAGAGGAAAATAAATAGTCTTGTCTTGGTGAGATTTCCCTTTGTGTCTCTGTTCCACCAAAATAAATAGGTCTTTAAAACCAACGTCTTTAAGATGGAAAATCTCATGCTGTCTGTGGGCCACTCCAGTCTACCTATCTATCTATCTATCTATCTGTCTATCTACCTTTCTATCTATCTATCTATCTATCTATCTATCTATCTATATATATATATATATCTTTTGCTTTTTCCATCCAAATAAATTTCTATCCATCTATCTACCTGTCTAAAAACACTAACAGAACATAACATCTAGTCCCATGCAGAAGAGAACTTATAATCCATCATAAGCAATTATTTCTTTTCTTCGCAGAACGCTGTTACTGGTAAGCGCCATGCCGGTCCAGATTCATTTGTAAACGATATTTGTCGACAATTTGACAAGAATTCCAAACATCAAATATATCATCTTCAACTCACAATTGTTATGTCAGATACGACAATAGCGGAGGTAAATATACTTAATTTTTTTGCACTTCTTTTTCTTGCCTTTGTTATACTTAAGAATTTTACAGAAAAATGATCAAATGCTGCTCCTTACCTATTTCCATGAGTGATTGATCCTGATTGATATTTCTTTCAAAATCAATTTTCCAACAAATTTGAAAAACCATACATATAAATTATTATGTTTTCATGAGTGTCTGTCAAACGGACGTCACAATTGTACACATATTCCACCCCCTCCCATTTTATTCTTAAGCTGGCACATATTTTGTATGTATATACATATTTTACATACTTAATTGTTTATGTTTGCCCTTCCTTGTTCATTTTGTCAGTATCAAACATATTGTATTTTTACCACAAATTTTGATACCACTGACACGGTCTTAATTGCAATCAGTTTTTTGATAGATGTTCCCTGTGCTCCTCACCAGGAAGTACCTGAAATCCCTACTTCCGCTTCTGTCGTGTCACTTTAGTACCAATTAAATTGTATCTTCATCAAACAAGAGAACAACTTTGTCAATCTGTCATGGAAAGACATAATATTTTTCTCTCACTTTCTCTCTTTCCCATAAACACTGTACACTCTAAAAAATTTCAGACAAAATTGGTGTTTTAGATTCAACCAAAAAACCAACATGAATTTTTTTACGCACAAAGCATAATTGGAGCAACACAGGAACTCTTGAATAACAGTTAGTCATTTAATCCTCTTTTCAATTGCACATCTTACAAAACAGTGTGGTTTGTCAATACCTATATTGAGTGGTATAGGTCTAAATGACATATAGCTAAACAGTAACTGTCAAAAACTGTTAAAAACAAATCATTTAAAACTTCGTTGTCATTCTCATCATAAGCAGGGGTGCCGGAAGGACACACGGGCGGCAGAGGAGATGGGACAAAAAAGTGCAAGTCCTATTCGAGCCAATTTTGTTTGACAAATTTAAGATAGCCAATAATAATTGCCAATACTATTTTGTTCCTAAAATTACCAAAAGAAGGCGGAATAATGTTTTTTGGTTGTTTTTTAATTAAGATCAATAGGGCAAATCAAATTTCGATATCATTGAAGCAAAAATTAAATTGTAAAATGAAATCGAATAGAACTGGGAGACTGTGAGTGTAAAATCTCATCCACCCAACTCATTGCAGATTTCCTGTGAAAGTTACAATTTCACATAATTTCTTAATATCTCGAGTTGCTGAAAAAAAAAATACATTAGCTTGGTCTTGTAATAAATCAATTATTCTTCATTCCGCATGCTATGATTTAATTAAGTGTTTTATATACATTTTCATTGTGTCCATAAATCAATCCTGAAACTAAAAGCTTTTTGGTAAATCGGTGTGACTTAATTTGGAGGCAATTTCTATTGTGACGTGAAATAAAACCAACAAATACGATTGTATATCCAGTAATATGACATGATCATAATTTTTTTTTTGAAATGGTATTTTATACTAGTTACCGCATTTCACAACAAAGATGTTTGCTTTTTTAAAGGTGAATTGTGGATAATAGTTTAATGGCTCTTCTGTTTACCTCTATGCAATATGGAAAAGGTTTAAGGAAACTAATGCATTCTTTTTTAGTCATAGATAGATCTAGAGGCTGCAAGTAGATGTGCCTCACACCCTGTATATTCCCCAATACGAGGGGTTTTCCGAAAGTTCTGTCCAACTGGTCATAGCTTCAGCAATATATTATGCAGACACTTGATATTTTGGGCAGTTAAAACTGAGGTAATTCGTAATTTACCCCCAAAAAATCAGATCATAAAAATAAAATAATTGCTAATTCAATTATCTCAAATTCATGCTAAGAACAGCTAACGAACAAATTGCATGTTGTTGTTCTCCCAGGAAACTCATTCAAAATTAATGTTTGATTTGCTGCCCTTTTTACTAGGCTGTGAGAAAAGAAACCATAATTCTTCTGAGATTCCTTAACAACGCCTAATTGGAGCAACAAATGAACTCTTGAATAACGATAAGGCCTTGAGAATTCTCTCTCCTCTTCTTGCTTCTCTGAACGAAAATTTCTGAAGCCAGAAGACTTAAAGGGTATGATAAGGACGAAGCAGAATATGAGACAGGAACATGTGTAAAATGGTTCTGTAGCTGCATTGTGACATTTAATTGGTTGCTATTGTAGTATTTGATACTGATATAATTATACGATGTAGATATATGTTTAGTGTTATAGGCAGTTCTGCCTGCTCATTTGGGATGATATGTGAGAGATAGATACCGCTGGATTAATTCATCGAAATGTGCATTACCAATACACTGCGAATATAATTAAAATGTCCAGCAGATTGGATTGTAGACACAGCTATTCAGATACATTTGCAATTAATTTCGATAAATGTCTTTCTTCTAAAAAGAGCTAAATAGAAGGAAATTATATTTAGGAAACTGTCTTATCCAAGCCAGTTAGTCTCCAATACATTCCCTAAGGCTTTTAAAGTGACAGGCTTATCTTAATGGAGATAATGTTCCTTGGAGGTTTCTCTCTGGCTACCAATATTCGTTTTCTTCGTCCGAGCAATAAAAGGCAATCAAGACAAATCCCTAAGCTCTCATCTGCAAATATCTTATATAGAGGGTAGCTTGTTCACAAGGAAGAATCTGTAAGGTGCAATTCATGGAGACGCACAATTAAAACAACTAGATGCTTGTGAATTTTTGATAATTAAAAAAGCTCTGGGATGGAGACATTTTGAAACGTCTTGATCAAAACACACTTTTAATCCATGGAATTCTCCGGCCACTTTGCTATATTCAAGTGTTGTTGTTTCAACAAATGCGCTTCGAACAAAACTGTAACAAAGCCACACATCTTTGTCAGTTGCCTCTTCAAAGAGGGAAACTGGTCATTGAGCAGAAATAAGCTTATTCATGGGAACAATGACATGCAATTTCTTTGCTAGCTGTTTCGGACATGAATCGGGGGTAATGGAATTAACATGTTGGAACTATTTGAAGATCAAGGTATTAATCTTGTTATTTTGTTTTGTAATTGGATTTTTTTAATATCTCTTGGCTGAAATGAAAAAGATAATAAAGAAATCTGATGATTGAAGAACATGCCAAAAAACATCATATAAAAAATATCATGTGATACAGTTCAAGGATCAAGATTGGCCAAGTAACCCTGTTTGCATTTCTCTATTTTCATTTTTGACCCATTCTTATAACAAGAGAGTCTGGCTTACATGTATGCACATAATGATGACTAATATGTTAATGCCAAAGCATGGAGACGGGACTGCCTTCACACAAAAAATACATTTTAAAAGACAGACTCTAAATTGTAATTACTAAACTTTTCTCGAAATTCATTTTTGTATTCAGGTTTGCTCCATAAAAAGTTAGAAGAAAAAAATTGGGACAAAAAAAAATAGGGTGGAAAGGTATTAATATTATTTTAAAAGAAAATGTTTAACATTTTTTGTAATTTTTATTTTCCGAACATTTTTGGTAATTTTTTTTTTTTCAAACATTTTGTAACGGTGATTTTTAGTTTTTTTTCAAACATTTTCAGGAATTTTTTTTTTCAAACTTCTTTTTTTTGGAATTTCTTTTTTTGAACATTTTTGGTAATTTTGTTTTTTTCCGAACATATTTGGTAATTTTTTTTTTTTTCAAAAATTTTTTTTTTTTTGGTTTTTTTCGAACAATTTGTCTAATTTTTTTTCTTTTCGAACATTTTTGGTAATTTACGGAAGCCATTTTAGGACATGAAAAAAAAAAAAAAAGTTAAATTGTACAAACGATTTACTATATTGTACAAACGATTTACTACATTGTACAAACAGTTTACTAAACTGTACAAACCATTTACTACATTGTACAAACAATATACTATATTGTACAAACAATCTAGTAAATTGTACAAACAATATAGTACATTGTACAAACAATGTACTATATTGTACAAACGATTTAAATTGCTATATTGTACAAACGATATACTACATTGTACAAACGATTTACTACATTGTACAAACAATTTACTACATTGTACAAACGATTTACTACATTGTACAAACGATTTACTACATTGTACAAACAATATAGTATATTGTACAAACAATATAGCAAATTGTTCAAACGGTTTACTACATTGTACAAACAATTTACTACATTGTACAAACAATTTACTACATTGTACAAACGATTTACTACATTGTACAAACAATATAGTATATTGTACAAACAATATAGTACATTGTACAAACAATGTACTATATTGTACAAACGATTTAAATTGCTATATTGTACAAACGATATACTACATTGTACAAACGATTTACTACATTGTACAAACGATTTACTACATTGTACAAACGATTTACTACATTGTACAAACAATATAGTATATTGTACAAACAATATAGCAAATTGTACAAACGGTTTACTACATTGTACAAACGATATACTACATTGTACAAACGATTTACTACATTGTACAAACAATTTACTACATTGTACAAACAATTTACTATATTGTACAAACGATTTACTACATTGTACAAACGATTTACTACATTGTACAAACAATATAGTATATTGTACAAACAATATAGCAAATTGTACAAACGGTTTACTACATTGTACAAACGATATACTACATTGTACAAACGATTTACTACATTGTACAAACAATTTACTACATTGTACAAACAATTTACTACATTGTACAAACAATTTGCTACATTGTACAAACAGTTTAAATTGCTATATTTTACAAATGATTTACTACCCTGTACAGACAATCTATCTATCTGTCTCAATCGGTTTATCAGCGTTTCCTCACCCAAAGATAGATAGAGAGATAGATAGATGGATGATTGGGGCTTTACGTCCTGTATTTATGCACTTGGTAGACTAATTAGGTCAGGAGGAGGACTTGGCAATGAGATGAAGGATGACTGAAACAGCTGTCCAACATAGGCCCAGGTGACATGGCAAGAGCTGGATGCGAACCCTGGAACCAGCGATTGATAGCTAGATAGATAGATAGATGGATGGATGGATGGATGGATGGATGGATGGATGGATGGATGGATGGATGGATGGATGGATGGATGGATGGATAAATTATTTGTACAATGTAGTAAACCGTTTGTACGATATAGTAAATCGTTTGTACGATGTAGCAAATCGTTTGTACGATGTAGCAAATCGTTTGTACGATGTAGCAAATCGTTTGTACAATATAAGTGATATAAGTGACTGAATTGTCATTTGCAAGATTGAGGTTTGTGAGCCAACCAGTGGTCCGATTGACTTCAAATAAATTGCATTTTGAAGCTATTGACTTCAGCTATATGTTGATATGTTCTGTTTTGCCAAGAATTAACAAAAAGTTGGTCAAAATAAATCGCGAAGATGAGGTACGGAGAATTCTGTTTTTTTTTTTTGCACTTGTCTCCTAGTTCAGCAGTGTTCAGCCTTGTTCAATCTGATGGGTATTTATCAATGTCTTATTTCATTATCTATTCTATATACATATATAAAATTCCACCGATAATAGATAGATAGATAGATAGATAGATAGATAGACAGATAGACAGATAGATAGATAGATCAACTCTTGCGAGATGAGCTTTGAACACATATTACCAATTCATCAATCATTCTATTTATATCTATTTATCCAGCTATCCATCTACATGCATCTATTTATAGGCCTAGATGTCTATCCATCTATTGAATCTAGCCTATCCATCTATCTATTTATATGAATTGACATCAATTCCAATGAAAGTATGTGAGGGGGGTCAGTGATTGCTAAATAAGTGTCACTGGGAGACCAACTTTTTCCAGAAGCTCTCATTATTGCGCATTTGGTTGTCTTAATTTTATGTTGTTGGCACCCTTTCTGTATCAAAAAAAATTCTCGAGTGTCCATTTCTGATTTTTCATTTTCATTAATTAAAATTTGTGAAATTCCTTTGATGAACGCCAGTTCAATTTCTAAATCAGTTCAATTTCTAAATCAGATCAGTTCAATTTCTAAATCAGATAAGTTCAATTTCTAAATCAGATCCAAAGTTCAAACTCCCATTTGCATGCATATCGGGAGCCATAATTATAAATCCAAGTGATATTCAGTTGATCTTTAAATGTCGCACATCTAAACTGCTCACACTTAAAAACGCACAACTATTAACAAAGCTTAAAAACTAATTTCTATTTGAGGTATGAACTTGAAATTTGGCACCGATGCAGCTGAATATACTCAAAAACGTTGAGAACTGGCTGCATCAGGCCACATTTTGTGAGACTGCTTCAAAAGCCCAATTCACAACCAATGCAAATCGAGGCAGAAAACCTTTTTTCATTAAATCCATCAGAGTCCAATTTTTCAAGTTTACAGATAATGAGAGTTGTTACCTTGACCCTTTCATGCATTTTCACTGCATGTTGTTGGCTTTGGTGTTTCTCAGATTTTTGTTTGTCACATCTTCTTCAAAACTGTTGTGTCATAAGCTTGGATAATTACCCCAAAGTGACAATTTTTTGCAATGCAATCTGGTTAGACTTCTTTGCTGACAATATATGAAATCATTAACATGTGGATGGGGAGGGTATTCTCCGCATTACAGCCTCATTCAACTTTGCACATCTCAAATTTGAAACAACCATACAGAATTGTGCCTGGTTCTTCAGAAAACCAATGGATTTTCTTCAAACTTTTCAAATCTCTGGCCAAACAGTTAATGAGCATGCTTGGAAGGTAACAAAGAATTATCTTGAGTAGTTTACAAGTTCTGCCTCTTTTAATAGGTGTGCGTTTTAAGTCTGAGCAGTTTATGAATAATGGTTTAAGGTTGTTCTATCGGTCTCCCAGTCAAAAATCGTTAAAAAATGCTCTGCTTCATCTACATTTGTTATATCGTTTGTACAATATAATAAACCGTTTGTACAATGTAGTAAACCGTTTGTACAATGTAGTAAACCGTTTGTACAATGTAGTAAACCGTTTGTACAATTTACAGTAAACTGTTTGTACAATGTATTAAACCGTTTGTATGATGTAGTAAATCGTTTAAACGATGTAGTAAATCGTTTAAACGATGTAGTAAATCGTTTAAACGATGTAGTAAATCGTTTAAACGATGTAGTAAATCGTTTAAACGATGTAGTAAATCGTTTAAACGATGTAGTAAATCGTTTGTACGATTTAGTAAATCGTTTGTACAATATAGCTGACGCTGGCTCCATCACTAAAATGTCATTTGCAAGATTTAAGATTGTGAGTCAACCACTGGTCCGATTGACTTCAAATAAATTGTATCTGGAAGATATTGAACTCAGCTACATATAAATATGTATTTTAATGCCGGGAATGGACTAGAAGTTGGTTAAAATAAAACACAAAAACGAGACACGGAAAATGTGTTTTTGCACTTGTCGCCTGGTTCAGTCTTGTTCAATCTTGCAGGTTATTGATTGGATATTTATCTATGTCTTAAATATTTCATTATGTTATACTAAAAATTACTCATTATAGAAGACAAAATATAGAAATAGAGTTTGTTTGGGTTCACCTGCACAGATACATTGGGGAAATGCAGGGAAAAAATGATGTGACACACATACAGCATGACACTCAATAATGTTTTATAGTTTTCTGCTTAAAACAAACTTCTAATTAAGGTATGACCATACAATTTTGCATTGATGTTGCTGAATATCCATGCCAAGGGTCTGGAAAGTTCCAATGAAAAAAATTGAGAATCAGCGGCATCAGGCCACATTTTGTGAGACTGCTTCAAAAACCAAAATCACAACCAATGCAAATCGAGGCAGAAAACATTTTTAAGTCCATCAGAGTCCAAGTTTTTGAGTTCATGGATAATGAAAGCGGTTCCTTTGGCCCCTTCAAGCATTTTAAAGCATGTTGTGGTTGTGGGCTTAATTTGAGCCCAAATTGGTATTTTTCACATTTTGTTGTCGCAGCCTCTTCAAAAATGATGTGTCATAAGCTTGGATAATTTACCCCAATGTGAGAATTTTTGACAAGGCAATCTTGGTGGCCTTCTTTGTTAACAATTTGAAATCATTAACATGTGGATGTGATGGGTATTCTCCGCATTTCAGCCTCATTCAACTTTGCTTATCCCAAATTTCGAACAACCATAAAAAATTGTGTCTGGCTCTTCGGCTATTTGAAAAAAACCAACAGATTATCTTCAAACTTTCAAAATCTTTGGCCAAACAGTTAATTAGCAGGCTTGGAAGGTTACAAAGAATTATCGTTTGTACAATGTAGCAAATTGTTTGTACAATGTAGCAAATCGTTTGTACAATATAGTAAACCGTTTGTACAATGTAGTAAACCGTTTGTACAATGTAGTAAACCGTTTGTACAATGTACAGTAAACCGTTTGTACAATGTAGTAAACTGTTTGTACAATGTAGTAAACTGTTTGTACAATGTAGTAAATCGTTTGTACGATGTAGTAAATCGTTTGTACGATTTATTAAATCGTTTGTACGATTTAGTAAATCGTTTGTACGATTTAGTAAATCGTACAAACGATATAGCTGACGCTGGCTCCATCACTGAATTGCCACTTACAAGATTGAAGATTGTGAGCCAACCACTCGTCCGATTGACTTCAAATAAATTGCATTTTGAAGATATTGAGTTCAGCTACATGTACATATGTGTTGTGTTCCCGTCAATTAAATAGAACTGTGTTATAATAAAGCGCGAAAACAGGTTACGGAAAATGTGGGTTTTTTTTTGCATGCACTTGTGGACTGGTTCAGCCTTGTTCAATCTGGCAGGGTTTTGATGGGTATTTTTTGTCAATGTCACAATGCTTACAGGAATTCTCGTTGAAGTAGACTTCTCCACAGCTTTTTTCTTGAGTTTGTCAATTTTCCGTCAGTCTCACTTAGGCCCTCACAGCTTCCAATACAAGAGCCTCTACAACGTTTTGTTACTATTTCCTGAGAGACCAGGTCATGAGCAAATCATTGATGTATACATTTTTTAAAAATCAAATCATTTAATCACATTGTCCATTTTGCCTTTGCGTGTGACATGACAACCTTATACTGCAAAAAGTGTCATTCTGAAATACAGAATCATATCATGGCCTTTTTCTGTATTCATAAGATGCTCAGCTAACCAGGGCCCAATACCAAATTGCAAATCTTATTCCAACTGCATTTACTTGCTAGTATTTCAAAGTTTTACTTTCATTTTTTCATGCAGTGTCCAGTGTGATGCCAAAAAATGATGCTATATGCAATCATTTACCATTTAATACATCAAAAGCTATGAGATATGGATACATTTGCTGCTATTCACATCCAAGGGGACATCACTGCCTTTCATTTGATCCATAATACATGCATAAATTCTATACAAAAGCTGAGATATAACCCGAAATGCATGTCCATGTTTTTTCCAACTCACGACATTGGACCAACTGATTTTAGAATAAAAAACAGATGCATAAGGGACCGTTGAGAATTTATGACTGGGGGGGGGGTGGGAGTTTTGCTGGAACTTCCCGTCAAAAATTGATACCCCCCCTTGAGTTTCATGCGGATTTTTAGTACCCCACCCTTTGTTTTACACGGCCACGCGTACAGATTCGCGGCATTTCGCGGACTTTTGCAGGAAAAAAAGTCCAAATAAAATGAGTTTGACCGTTGTTTTAAACATTTTATCTTTGTTAAAATTTCCTACCCCCCTTGGAAGTGTTGTAAAAAATCAATACCCCCCCCTTGAAACACGTGTGAAAAGTTAGTACCCCCTCGGCCAAAACTCCCACCCCCCCAGTCATAAATTCTGAACAGTCCCTAATCCTTTCGCTTGCTGGTCACCATCAAACAGGATTAGTTTCCTTAAATCAGATTAACATCGAAAAAAGTATTGGGTATGATGATGACAAATCATCAGCATGATGACACACGAAGTGCCATTCTCACAGTGCAGCAGTATATATTAAATATTACTTTCCTGGCTATAAACACCCATCCTCTGTCCTGTATTCATCAAATGCAGCCACTTTAAAACTTCTTCCCAGTAGGGATGGATGGATTATTGGGGCTTTGTAGTAAATCGTTTGTACAATGTAGTAAATCGTTCGTACAATGTAGTAAATCGTTTGTACAATGTAGTAAATCGTTTGTACAATGTAGTAAACCGTTTGTACAATTTGCTATATTGTTTGTACAATATACTATATTGTTTGTACAATGTAGTAAATTGTTTGTACAATATAGTAAATTGTTTGTACAATGTAGTAAATCGTTTGTACAATGTAGTAAATCGTTTGTACAATGTAGTATATCGTTTGTACAATGTAGTATATCGTTTGTACAATATAGCAATTTAAATCGTTTGTACAATATAGTACATTGTTTGTACAATGTACTATATTGTTTGTACAATTTACTAGATTGTTTGTACAATATACTATATTGTTTGTACAATGTAGTAAATCATTTGTACAATGTAGTAAATCGTTTGTACAATGTAGTAAATCGTTTGTACAATGTAGTAAACCGTTTGTACAATGTAGTAAACCGTTTGTACAATTTGCTATATTGTTTGTACAATATACTATATTGTTTGTACAATGTAGTAAATCGTTTGTACAATGTAGTATATCGTTTGTACAATATAGCAATTTAAATTGTTTGTACAATGTAGTACATTGTTTGTACAATGTAGTACAATGTTTGTACAATATACTATATTGTTCGTACAATGTAGTAAATCGTTTGTACAATGTAGTAAATCGTTTGTACAATGTAGTAAACCGTTTGTACAATTTGCTATATTGTTTGTACAATATACTATATTGTTTGTACAATGTAGTAAATTGTTTGTACAATATAGTAAATTGTTTGTACAATGTAGTAAATCGTTTGTACAATGTAGTAAATCGTTTGTACAATGTAGTATATCGTTTGTACAATGTAGTATATCGTTTGTACAATATAGCAATTTAAATCGTTTGTACAATATAGTACATTGTTTGTACAATGTACTATATTGTTTGTACAATTTACTAGATTGTTTGTACAATATACTATATTGTTTGTACAATGTAGTAAATCGTTTGTACAATGTAGTAAATCGTTTGTACAATGTAGTAAATCGTTTGTACAATGTAGTAAACCGTTTGTACAATGTAGTAAACCGTTTGTACAATTTGCTATATTGTTTGTACAATATACTATATTGTTTGTACAATGTAGTAAATCGTTTGTACAATGTAGTATATCGTTTGTACAATATAGCAATTTAAATTGTTTGTACAATGTAGTACATTGTTTGTACAATGTAGTACATTGTTTGTACAATATACTATATTGTTTGTACAATGTAGTATATCGTTTGTACAATGTAGTAAACCGTTTGTACAATTTACTATATTGTTTGTACAATTTACTATATTGTTTGTACAATGTAGTAAATTGTTTGTACAATGTAGTAAATTGTTTGTACAATGTAGTAAATTGTTTGTACAATGTAGTAAATTGTTTGTACAATGTAGTAAATTGTTTGTACAATGTAGTATATCGTTTGTACAATATAGCAATTTAAATTGTTTGTACAATATAGTACATTGTTTGTACAATGTACTAGATCGTTTGTACAATATAGTATATTGTTTGTACAATATAGTACATTGTTTGTACAATGTAGTAAATGGTTTGTACAGTTTAGTAAACTGTTTGTACAATTTGCTAGATTGTTTGTACAATATAGTAAATTGTTTGTACAATTTAACTTTTTTTTTTTTTCGCATGTCCTAAAATGGCTTCCGTAGTAATTTTTTATTTTCCGAATATTTTACGGTAGGGGCTTAATATATATTTTTATTCAAACTTTTTTTTTTGAACAAATTCGGTAATTTTTTTTTTGAACAAATTCGGTAATTTTTTTTTCGAACATTTCGGTAATTTTTTGTTTCTTTTTCGAAAATTTAAACAAATGAATAAAAAAAAATTTTTCGAACATTTTTGGTAATTTTTTTTTTCAAACATTTACGGTAGTCACGCAAGATGAGAAAAAAGTGCCAGGATCATATTATGGGATGTCTGAATCACTTTTTTTGATTGAACCATCTGGCTGGTTCACTCCTTGCATGTTTGCCATAAGGGACGAGACACCTCGGTGAGCCGGTGGCTCTGTCCCGTCTATGAAATCCAATATAAATGCTATTCAATAGAAGAGCAGGCATATATACGATTTCACACGTTTGCCTCCTCAAGAACTAAAAGTTAGATTCAATGTGAAGTTTTTTTAACAGATCTGTGACTTGGTCTTATTTGGGATATGGACTACTAGAGCTTTTTTTCCTCCGTGATTATGAGTTGTAATCTCTCCAAATGGCGACTATGGCTACTAAGGGGATTACTGACAATTTGGGAAAACAGTTTTAAACAAGCAAACACTGTCGACAGTTAGATTTCTAACAACTGTGATGATTTGCAACAGAATTAATTATTTAATCCATGATCTCTCGGCCCCTACCAACCTCGTGAAAAACAATCAAATTAAATTCGAGCACTTCATCATGTTTCAACATGGATTTCTAAAGTTATTGTATACAGAATATTAAACTGAGCCAAGGCATGGTTCAATTTATTTGTCCATTTATCTATCCATCTATCTACCCATCTATCCATCTATCCATCTATCAATCTATCTATCAATCTATCAATCTATCTGTCAATCTATCTATCCATCTATCTACCTATCTATAAATCTATCTATGCCATGTTATTTTACTTTTCTTTTTTTTTAACGATGCCAAATTTTGCCACAGGGCCCAAAATGCCGCCAGTCCGCCCTGTCTATATGTCTGTCTACCTATACATCTATTTAGGGACCGTTCAGAATTTATGACTGGGGGGGGTGGGAGTTTTGGTGGAACTTCCCGTCAAAAATTGATACCCCCCCCTTGACTTTCATGCGGATTTTTAGTACCCCACCCCTAGGTTTCCCGCGTATTTTTAGTACCCCCCCCTCGACATACAAAGCAGTACACTCATATATATACTGTTATACATGGCAACGCGTACAGATTCGCGTCATTTCGCTGACTTTTGCCCGTAAAAAAGGCCAAATAAAATGAATTTATGCGTGTTTTTAAACATTTTTTCTTTGTTAAAATTTCTTACCCCCCCACCTTGGAAGTGTTGTCAAAAATTAATACCCCCCCTTGAAACACGTGTGAAAAGTTAGTACCCCCTCGGCCAAAACTCCCACCCCCCCCAGTCATAAATTCTGAACGGTCCCTTATCTATCATAAACCCACAATGTTTATATATCACAATATACATGTATAAATGATAACCTCAGAAACATTGTTTCAAAACGGAAGTGTAAAATCTCAGTCTCAGTGTAAGTATAAAATGCTGTGATTATACAATGTGAGGACTGAAAAACATGTCAAATTTTCATACATTAAATGTTGAGGCAGAGACACAGAGACCTGCTCTGTCACACGTGTTATATCCAAGTCTGCTTTTGCCGGTTTACTAAACAAATTCTGTATGTGTTCCCTAACCTTTTCTGAACTTGGAACTGCAGTAATTAAGTAATGCATTGTGTTACAAGTGTGTACCTTTTGAAATATATGTGTACCTAATTGCCATTTTATTTCGTTATTTTTCATTTCGGGGGATGGATACATAGATATATATAAATGTCTTCTTCAAGTCAAGTATTTGTCTGTCTATCTATCTGTCTACCTGTCTATCTACTCTCTATCTTCACAGGCGTAGGAGGCTGAGGGCTACAGCATGAATTGTGGCATTGGAATTAATTCATCTTAATCATCTGTAGCCATATTCCCTGTCTTGGCGTCACCTTAGTGCTGTGATTATAACTTTCGTACATTCATAATCACTGTGTAGTCGCTTCTAAGACACCCAACTTGTATAATCACTTGTATAACAAAACCATAGTAGACAAACAGTCATTGCTTAATCTAAGTCTCAATCTCAGTCACCCATCCATGTGTTGGGATACTGAGGCCTCTCCCCTCTCCTTTGTGTTTCTGACAGTTACACATTGTTTTGCATTGAAAACAGGCTTTCTCAGTGCAAAATTAATCCATGGAAAACTGCATGAAATGGAAACAACAGCTTAAAAGCTGCCATAAACTATTTTTGGCGACTAAATTAATTTTGGAGATTACAGAGATTACAGTTTATAATCACTGAGGAAAAAAAGCTCTACTAGAGCTTTTTTTCTGAGGTGATTGAAACTGTAATCTCTGTAATATACAGAATGACTTCAGTCGCCAAAAAAGTATTTATGACAGTTTTTAAGCTGTTGGTTCTGTTTCATACAGTTATACATGGATTATTTTGCATTGAGAAAGCCTGGTAAGATGCAAAACAAGGTGAAACAATGAGAAACAGAAAGGAGAGGGGGAGTTCTTCATCTCCTCACCCATGAGGCGACTGAGACTGAGATTGAGCATTGAGCAAGTGACTGTTAGTCGACTGTGGTGTGGTTATACAACTTAGGAGCAATTAAGATTACAAGTTGCAGAAATTAAACTGAGTCAAAGTTTTTTTCTAAGTGGCCAATGATCCCCTAAGTGTCCACCATGGAGATTTTTAGTTATTACATGCAGCTCATACTGATACCTGTTGGCGACAATGGAACTGATACTGAGATTAAAAAAATCAGTGATTTGTTAAGTAACCAGGCGACTTAGTTGAGACTTCACCGCACAAATTATAATTACTGAAGCAATTCCTCACTATGCAGTAGACTAAAGTGATTGGGTTGAATTGATTGTCATATGAATGATGATAAAACTACTATCATGCTTGTGTTTGTTTATACAAGCAATTACACAAGCGTTAATCCCTTGGGTGTCTCAGAGGCAAATATGGAGCGATTATGTTGTCACCTGTATTGAATACAGTGTATTCATAATCACTCTGTAGTCGCCACAAAGGCACCTTAGAGATTTAAACATGTGCTTGTATCCCCACTGGCGACTTAAAGTATGTTTTTTGACAGTCCTGCACACATGAGTATGGGCTAGAAAGTTATAATCGCAGCATTCAGACAACACAGAGACCGAGATTACACAAGTGACTGAGATGAAAGTAAGTCAGTGAATCAGTCCACTTATCTCAAACAATAATCATTAGTTGTCAAGGGGGGATGGTCGGATTAGATAGATAGATAGATAGAAAGATAGAAAAATAGAAAGATAGATAGATAGATAGATAGATAGATAGATAGATAGATAGATAGATGGATAGGACAGATATGGTTGATTGAATGATTGATAAATTGATTGATTGACTGATTGATTGTCTGATTGATTGATTGATTGATTGATTGATCGGACAAATTTAGTAATATCTCCAATAACAAAGTACACTTTGTAATTCCCATCACAAAATTTAATGCTCTTGGGAGTCCCTTCTGTCAGTGTCTATGCTGAACAAGTAAAATAGCCCACACATTTGGTGAATGTGTATGTGGAGGGCTGCGCCATAGTTCATGAGCAACTTGAGGGATATTACCTTGGAATGAGATAATCAGGCCTTGGCATGGTTTTATATTCTTAGTATTTATACAATAACTTCAGAATCATAACGTTCTTAGAAGAAACACATACTTAAATTTGTTTAAGTACGAAAATTTGATTTTTATTGTTTTTCACGAGATTTGTGGGAATCATTTGCAAAACAGTTATTCTATTGAAACTCATCACAGTTATCAAAAATGTAACTGTTCAGAGTGTTGGCTTGTTTAACACTGTTTTTGTAAGTGGCCAGTAATCCCTTTCGTAGCCATAGTCGCCAATAATGAGAGATTACAACTTGTAATCACCTCAGAAAAAAAGCTCTACTAGAGTTTTTTCAGTTAAGGACTAGACCATAGACCATGGACTTAAGACCACCTTAAGTGACTGAAACAGAGCTAATACCACCAAATCCCACCAAACCAGACCAATTGCTGAGGAACAATAGGTTTTAGAGAAACAGAGAACAACAAACAAACAATAGGATTGAATTTAAGTCAGTTTGAATAATTCCGTGCTGTGAATAACAAAAGACTTTCAGAAATGCATAACCTTGTTTGCAATATCTTGTCAATGTCGCTAACCAGTAGCAGATCCAGACAGGGTAGTCTAATGGGGGGGGGGAGGGGGCATTCACGGGCCCAGGTAGACGTCATTTTGGCATTTACGGGCCTGCATTGCCCCATATTTTTTTCAAAATGTTTTTTCCATCTTCCATCTCATTGGTCCGATGGGGGATGGGGGAAGGGGGCAAGTAGGCTGAACAAAATACAAAGTTTGTTTCTGCTGGCAGATATTCTTGTTGATGGTGCTATTGGTACAAGAGGAGTATAAATCAATTACCTGGGATAAATATCAATTTTTGGGCTGGGGGAAGCCCAATACCTGCTAACCTACATGTATGCCCACCATTTTGACATTGCAAAAATGCAAGCAAGCAGTCTGACAGGGAACTATCCAGGGGATCACAATATGCCGGAAGCATGTCAATTTTTTACATGTACAATGACGGTTCTATACCTTGACGTTCTTTGCCAGGTCAGAGAACCAAAATACTGGAACACCTTGCATATTGGCTAACTCATAAAAACCAGGCTTGGAGTTCTTAGATTCTAGTTGCCCTTCTTTTTGCCCATTCTTGCAAGCTTAAGATAATGCATTTTCCACATTTCTGATCAAGCAGTATTGAGGTATCATCGCTGGGAGAATTTCTGACAGAGACATTTAAAAACAAAACCATTTTGTCATACTTTATCAAGCTTAATTTTACAGTTAAATATTATGAACTGGTAAAGCTTTATACCAGCAATGGCAAATATTCATTCCAAAATCAATCAACAACTTTGTTAAGAGAAAACCCCGCCGGAAATTATTTATTTCAGGAGTGCTCAAAAGGAATTTATTTATGCCACGAAAACTATGCAACAAGTCATTTTAAAAGGAACTCGAATCGCCCCTTCCCCTTGAGATAAAATGGTGGCCCCCTAAGAGTAAATTCATCAAATAATCATTGAATTGTTTAAAAAAACCATGGATGGAATAACATTGAGTTGAAGGGCTCAAATGTACATGTATAATAAACTCCCTACACTAATTTTAATGTTTGTGGCATACAAAATTGTTTCAAATAAAGTCATTTGATATGGCTATTTCCCAGTAAATGTTATGCCAATACCAAATTGTGAAACAAAGCCGGTTCATATAAAATGATTTTATGTACACATCATATATATATATATATAATATAATATATATATAAAAGCTTAAGGCATCTCATTCGAAACATCAAGTGCAACTTAATTGTTTGATATTCTCAGTTACTTGTTATAACTACTTAAGCCACTCATGGTCCACTAATCTGTATCAACAACCAATTGGTCCTCTGAGGTCTAAGTCTATAGTCCCTGGTCCTTAACTGAAAAAACTCTACTAAGTGACAATGTTTGCTAGATGTCATACTTTTAAAGGAAATAACCAGTGCGAAACACAAACAAGAAAATTATTTGCAGTTAGAGCTATACATGTGTACTGTTTTATACCTATTTACCTACCAACCACACACCAACATAAACTACACAATTGCAATGTAAACTGCTTCTCAATCATAGAATAAATATTTCTCTCTGTCAGTCTGTCATCATAAAAACACTGACTTCCATTGCTTTTAAATTTTTTAAATATCTTTTTTACAACCACTGAATGTGGATGCAAAAACGGAGAAAATAATGAAGGGTGTAATTGACTGTTTGAGACAATAATTCACCAGAATTAGAGGGCTTTCAGCTGTTGAAGATAAATGGTTTTCGTTATAAGGAGGAAAAAATAGGAAGAAGGCATAGCAGGTACTTCCTGAATACAGAGAGGAATCCATCTATCAGCAATTCTGTTGTTGTCATGTTATAAGAGGAGGGGAGAACCCAGCAATAGTGGAGCAGAAGACAAGTAGTTTTGCCTCACGAAAGGATCATATAGAGCTTCACTGTAAAAAGAAATTCCAAAGAAAAGAGGATTTTCTGCAATACATCAACGAACAACAAATGCCAATAAAGAATTAATTGGTGCTACGGTTTGCCTTTTCGGGGTACTCTGCCATCCAAAAGTTTGAATACACCTAGAAAACAGATTTCTTTCAAAAATACTTCATTTTGAATGCGACTTCTATTTTATACTTCTATCAACCACTATCAAAACTCACATTAAGACCATAAGGTGTTGTTATATCTTAATTTTAAGTCATTAATTTATCAAATGACACTTTAAGTAGACCATTTCATCAGCCTCCATATAAAGAAAGTGATTTGCTTTAATTTTCATTTGCCGGAAATATAATTCCCATTGCTCGTCAGTGGAAGCTGTTAAGCTTCTATTTAAGTGAATGAGAATCATATTTCTTATTGCTTTTGTTTATTCATAACTACCCTATCAGCATGCCTCGGCGGTCCAATGTCGGCCCAGCTTCGGGCCGACCTTGGACCAGCAAGGCATGCTGATAGGGTAGTTCTCTCTCATACATATTGCAATTTAGGCCAAACTTAATTGATTTTTAGCTTTTTGGTCCTACCGTCACAGCTGATTATCTGCCAATGAAAAAGGTTACCAGGTACTGCAAATCAATTAAAATGATTAACACCAACACAATTGAGATAGCAGCTTTTTGCTCCACCTAACTGATCCTAGAAACAGAACTTGTATCTAGAAGATCTGAGAAAGTAAAGCTATTATGTCTGGCCTTACCGGTAGTAACTCTTGCCAGAAAAAATGCCTGACTTAGTATTTTCTCATCAAATGGCAAATTGCTACAATCCCTGAGAATCCTCTTTTCTCCTGAATCCCAACCGTATTATTTTGTCAGAGAAAAATATTTAAGACCCCTCCATAATTATTATATGGAGAAGCTGCAGGCTATCCATGCAATGCACATGACTTCTATACTCTTAAAATTGTTTTTCCAAAAGTGCATTTTACAAAGAAAAAAACTACATTTCTTTTCCCGTATAATAAAGAATCTTGATCGGATTTCTTCGTTTTCCTTTTTTTTTCTTTTTTATTGTACCTTCTTGTTCTTTTTGTCTTTGAGGCAAAGCAATGACAACATTCTCAAGACTTTCACATTATTCAAATATCCCTTTCTTTGTCTAGTTTGATAAGAACTTTGAAGAAATCAAGGAAAATCATAGGCTTTCTACCTTCATTTTTATTTAGAATTATTTAATTGCTCGATTACCTTTTACTGTTTCAAGAAGACTATTGTTATATGTAGTCTATTGAAATGTTATATTTTTTATGTTTGTCCCAGTAGTTGGAAATTTCTTGACATTCAGCAACTGTGATGAGATCTATTGATCATTTGATAAATGTATAAAGAAAATGATTCGAGGATTTTTAGAAATCTTTAATAGTGTTGTCAAGAATGTAGTATTTCACACCTTTGCTGATGAATCATCCAACCTTCCTCCAAGATTTGCTCTCTGGTATTTGGTAGGCCTAATTCCTGAAACTTTTGAAAATAACATAATAAGCCATCATGTTGTCAACATTTTTAAAATCTTGCAGATCTTAGTAATTTCTAGACCAACTTTTTAATTCCTGAAACCAGTGAAAATAATGTAATCAGATGTCATTGTCATACCAACATTTTATTGTCAAATCTGACAGATCTTAATAATTTCTAACCCACATTTCAATGTTCTTCATGATAAATTTCCTACTCTCCTCATTGAAATCTACATCTGGTAATTTAATGCCGATTATCCTGGAATTTATGAAAAATCCTTTCCCTGTATTTCCCACCTTGTTATCATGCAGCGACATAACTCTTTATAAGGTAAAACTATAGGTTCTGCACATTGCTGCTGTTGTTGGTTAGTCTTTCATAACTTGACTAAGTGTCGCCCCAAATTCCTGATAGATGGATTTGCCTCTCTACATCAGGAAGTACTTGGTAGGCATGCTTCTTATTCTGCCTACTGTGAAACCAATTTATCCTCTAGTCACAAAGGTTTTCTTGTGGCACTTACAAATAGTCCATAAAGTACTCCAAATACGAGTGCAGACAAAAGGTAGATTTCAGTTTGGTGATATTCTCAACCCACTTTTGTTTTTGTTTTCATTAGAAATGTTAAAGGTAAAAACTCACATGAGTGTCTGAAAATATCATGAGATATCTTCACACCAATTTTTAATAGTATGTGATTCTTTATCTGAGTCTCGACACCCTCCATGTGAATTTCCTCATGCAAATAGATTTTCATATTTCACTTGTATCACACTGTGCATTGAGTCAACAAAATGAAACAAAACTCATTAATAGAGAGGTTTTGCTAAATGTAAATGTATGTATTAGTTGCCATATCAACAATGCGATTAGAAAACATCTATACACATACATGGGATACGTAAATGTGTTGTAAAACCTCTCTAATACTTTTAATCGTTCTTTACTTTAGACTTAAAACCTGATGGTAGTGAAACTTTTCATGATAATGTTCATTTTCTTGCTAATAATTATGTGACTGACAAAAACTACTATGATGATGCCTTGATTCTTTCATCAAGCCTATTTGAAAAAACAAAGGACACTTTAAGAATGTCAAAGCCGTGAGAATGCTGTCTTCTCTTCTATTGAAACCAAAAACTAAAGTTATAAGTAAAATTATGATAAAAAAACCTTTATGGAAAAAGACAGCCGGAAAAACAATGCATTTCCAAAGAAATTTAATCAATGATCATTGATCACCAGTAAGATAAATGAAGCTTTTCTTTTGTAAAGTGCGTCTTGGTATGCATGCTTTTGGTATAACAGTTTCAGATTCAGATTCGTATCATTTATTTACCAAAAGCATCATGTGATTCACAGTTAACAAACAATTTCTAGACATGTATGGTGGGAGACCCTTATAAGGCCTAAAGGCCGCGCACTGGCTTAGAGCCATCCTAAGGAAATCTGGCTTCTCTTCTAAATTAGTCACATTAGTCTTGCCTTATTTTTCCATCTTTGCATGACACAACCCTTTAGCAGATTTAACTTTCAGATAAATGGCAAAAACACATTGGTGTTAAATGAGAATTGACATGAAGTGCATTTCTTCTGATGTTCAAGCCAAAAAGCTTCTCCCATGACCTTTCCTGGTCTTATTTCTTTCCTTGATATTGGTAGTATTACTCCACATGCAAACCCTTCAAGTCGTGAAAGTTTCAGGATGAGGTTATAAATCAAAGGCATTTGGGGGCAGCCATTGAATATTTCTCTATGGGAAAATATCTATTTTGAAGAAGTAGCCAAAGTAATTATTTATTTTGAGCATTTAATGTCCTGAAATGTTGTCTTTGAATTTTAATGATATTGTGATAACTGTTTCAAAACTGGGCAAAGAATCGTTTATTTGAAAAAAACAACAACTCCAATCTCCCCAGGGAAGGTGCTTATTTGATATGATCATCTCCATCTATAGTTAGTATTCAACAAGCACTTTGGGATTATTATTAGGCATGTTAAGTATGATGAATGTGAGTAATGATCCTTCAGGGGATTTGCCAAGAGAAGGGCTTGAAATGAAAAAATATTTCAATCTCAGTTTCACGTCTGAGTAAACTTCACTTTAATCACTTAAATATCATTCAGACTCAATCAGTCTGCAAAGGGGATAAAGCAAGGACTAAAGTAAGTATTGAAATTTAAAACAATCTGTGAATTACGGCACATGTGCTCTGTATGAATAAAATACCATTCAAACTGAGAGAGTGAAACAATTCTCTGAAAATTGCCCACAAAAGAGTTCCAAACGTAGTATTGGTATGGTACTTGTAACCCACTTTCAAACACCGATGAAAATAACAATAACAGCAATGGAATTTTACCGTGATTTTTTTTTTCAGCTTTATTTTTTCCTTAACCTTCACCTAGAGTAATTGGTTTTGTTGATAATAAAGAATGTTTTTTTTAGACAATAAAAAACCACATTGCATGGTTTTAGATGCCCCACTAAATGTAGTGCTTGTTATGCCTCCAAATATAAATCCCATCCACGAATACCCTTCCCATCATGGTGAAAAAACTCTAAAGATTTGAAACCCATCAAATTGATCTTTATCGGCAATATTTATTCTGATGTAAGCACATGTTGGAACAAAGGCTTTAACTACTTTACACACTGACTCTCAGGAACCACAATACACCAGAGCAGTTGGAAATCTGGTTTTCTGTGTCCTTTCATGCAATCTCAGCCCCAATCCAGATCAGTATCAGAAAACCGTTTCAGCCAGACAGCTTTCCATGTCTGGTAGCTGTTTATCAGTTTGTACACTGTTGGCTTATTACATGGATTGTCTTTAAAGCCTGCCAGTTCATTTCAGCTGCCAAACATTCTTTATGCCTCTTTCACTTTGGTCAGAAATATAGCAAAGTTTTATCAGGGAAGCAAATGGCTGCAGCCAGAAGGCATTGGGCTAAATTGTTATATTTTGATGTATAGTCGGGTCATATATCACAATTCCGTGACCGTTGAGAGCGAAGTAAGGTTTTATGATGGATTTGTCATCTATAAAGGTTTATCTAAAAATTAAACGGGGGTGACCCTCCCAAAAGTGCGGGCTAACTCCGTGAGAGGCCTAAATCCAAAATGGCCGCCACCGTCACCTTCGGAAATTAAAATTTCAATGGTTTGAGCTACAGTGATGTGCAATACATCAATTTTGGGGTTTGTTTGGTCAAGGAATTCATATCCGGGGGTATTTTGGTGATTTGACCTATATTTGACCTAAAAATCCAAGATGGCGGCCAGTTTTTGCTAAAAATTGTATTTTTTCAATGTTTCTCATATTCCTTCAATGTGAGCACTATTGGATAGGTTGAACTATGCAGTTATTTGGTGCTTGACTATGTTTATGAACTTTTGAATCATTTAGAAGGACAGGAGGTTAATAATGACAAGTTCACGAGGGCATGTTTTCAGACAAATTTAGTAAAATATGTGATTTTCAATGGTTTGGGCTACAATGATGTTCAATGCATGGATTTTGGGGTTTTATGGGCGAAGGAATTCATATCTGGGGTTAGTTTGATGATTAGATTGTTTGTGACTGAATAAATCGCAATGTGTTTCCTAATATTGCATAGAAGAGTGTTTTTCTTCAACTTAACGGTGCGCTGCCTGAAATTGTATCCTTCAACAAACTGATGACTGTCAGGGCCAGATTATAGAATCTAACAAATTCAGATGTCATTTCAAATGCCGTCTGAGAGACCAACTCAATGGCATGAGTCAATAAATGTTGTTATGTAGAGATGCCTAATGTCATACTTCGAAGATTTTCATATAGTTCTTCACTTCTCCGTTTGGTTGTCATGCTCTGTTGACTAAATTATGTGGTTATGTGTTGAATTAACAATTAAACATGCCTCTTTTTGAGCTACTGAGCTACTTGTAGTTCATCAGGATTACAGTAAACTACAACATAACTTATTAATTCTTCTTGCCCATTGCAATTGCTCAGTTCAGCGGCTTTTCTTGAACAAAATCAATGGTAGCCATTCAGAAATTCTTTTTATTTCATAATCTGTATTTCAAAACCTTTAAGATAATACTTAACTAGATTTCCTGTTGATCAGAGTTAGAGACCATTAATGCTAAAAAAAAAAAAGCTGGGTGCAGGCTTGCCAATTGATAGCCACCAAAGGTTTCTCACATTTGTGACTAGTCATGAACCTTTGTGGTCACCCATTGACAGGCAGATGTCTCACCATTTTCATGACAATAATATCAAGTCTACCATTTAATCTATCTCATCTCAATGTTGTATGACTGTGATGATGCTCCTGCAGGTCTCTGAGAACTGGATCCCCAACAGCAAGTTAAAGCTGATGCCTTCCAGAGCAATTTTGACATTTTTGACCAGTATCTTTACCGAGAGGCTAAAGATTTCTGGCTCTAGTCTGTATTTAATAGTAAAGCATTGGAGTTGCACGTGGTAGGTGAATATGAATATTTTAATGCACTGGTCCATCTGTAATGGATGTACTGATAAACATCTGAGATCCCTATAAACTTTTCTGGTTAAAATTCCAATTTCCACCAGTCAGTAAAATACATGTATTTCAGTTTTGGAAAATCTTGGAAAGACATAAAATGTCCACCCTTCTAACTGCCTCTTGTCTTCTTGGCCACTGCATAGGTGACAGCAGCTACAATATTCTTCTGTTTAAGGAATTTTTAACTTTGCCTCCTACAACCATATAGGCCAGTAGAAAAAGGCCCAATATCAGCCATACCCTGGACCTCTTCATAACAGTACAAATTTGGTACCGAATGAATCCTTGAATTCTCTAGTTTCACCAAAAAAATTCCCCAGAATTCCCATTCGGAGGATTTTTTTTATTCAAGTTTCCATGGCAACACTCTCAAAAAAATTATAACCTACAAATGAACAACATTTTATTGAATAACTTTCCTTCTGCTTTGAGAAACAGTTTCAATTTTGGCACACAGTACTTCCACAACCAACTCTCTCAGATGCAGGCAAAAATTGTGTTTTACATTGTGCGTGTGTGTTGCTATGGTAACAGAAATATAAAAAATCATCAATTTTTTAAAAGACGGTCTTAAAATGTTTGATGTGGAGAGAAAAAATAGATATACAAGCAAAAATGTGGTTATGATATTGATAGAGCATCTCTTTGTGGACAATCTTAAACAATAATATTGGAAAAATCTTTTATAATATAGTCGCTATAGAGACTGATTTAATGTTTATTTAAAATTACTTTTATAAACCTGAAACTAAGGAGGGGCATGCTCCCATGTTTTCTTCAAGTTCATTTCATGAATGGACTTAATTTTGATATAACATTCATCTCTGAATGCAATTAACAATTTAAAAGTTTACCGTTGCCATGGAAACACTGCTGTAGCCAGTTCCATAGCAACAACCCTCAAATGCATCTTTCTGATCAAATGCATAGCCAATGGTTTTTACAATTTAATCATACATCTACCTAACCCTATTAGCTATATCAGTAAATTAGTTCTACAACTTAAAACAAGTTGTTTGTTTTGTTTCTATGGTAACAAATGCCTCCAAACATCATCAATTTCTAAGAAGCAAAAAATAGGCGGTTTCTACAGTTTGCAGTCATGTAATAAAGTTTCCAATGTAATTGTGGTTTTGAAAAGGCATTTGAACCTCAGTATTTTGTGACAGAACACCCTTAACTTACAAAATGACAAAGGGTTGCCATGGAAACCACAATAATATACCATAGATGCCAATGATAATTCGACTAATTATTGAAACAAATTCATAAATTCTGTAATTGTATAAAATATAGTTGACCGATTTTCACGTATCATGCATCAAAAGATAGCTGGTAATGGCTTCTATTTTTTAAATTTTAAATTATAGTTGCCATGGCAACCAGTTATCAGTTATGATCAGTTTCAACCAATTTTGAAAAACTTCATAAAATAAGTATTTGCCATATTAAATCATTAATATCCATGACAAATAGGATATAATTCATTTATTTCTAATCATATTATAAATTCTGAGATATTTTTGTATAAATTTGATTGGAATAAAGTTTATGATGGCAAAAAATTTGGCAATATGATGATTCATAATATGGACGTCAAGGAGATTTTCTTTGAGACATTATGAGAAAAATGGAGTTTCTAAGGTTTGAATGGAGATATTTTATCGCATGATACATCATTTTAAAACTTGAGTAAAGATCTATCTTTTGAGATGAAAATGTCTGGTAACCATGGCAACAGAAATGGTATATCAGGCTAATCAGTCAGTTTTAGGGCCTGAGATTCAAATTTTTTTATGTAAGAAGTGCAAAAATTATCATGAAGATCAGTTCAAAACCATACATAATATAATTATATTTGATGCTTAGAAGTTAATGACATGGTTGCAAGGGCAACTGAAAAATAATGAATTCGTATTGCCAGTTATTATTACAGAGAAAAGACACTGAGGAAAATCAAATACTAGTTGCTCCGTTTTCAGAGGTGGCCGTCTTACATGTAAATCTTAACGTTTATTTGAAAATTTACTGAAGGACGTAATGTTTGCTTGATTTTACTGAACAATTGCAATGTGATTTATGATCGGAAAAGATTTTCATGATTTTATAAGCGAGCAATTCCAATTTTTAGCCCTTCCCATCAAATACTTTCATGGGAGGATGAAAAGGACTTTCAATATGAATATGAAAAGCAATGGTCCTAAACATTTCTTTTGAACTACACTGCTTGTAGGCGCATACAAAGTCTGCAAATAAATCAACATGTTACTTGTAGTAATTGCTTGGATCACTAGGATTAGTTAGATTTTGACTGTGTGTCACTCCTGACTGGAACCATGATTTTGTGACTATTTTCAAAGTACAGCAGTAGGGTAAACTTATTTTTTGATGCACACTGTACCAGCAGTACAAAGCTTTGGGTATGCTATGACTAAGCTATGTATTTTGACACCTCTAGGACAGCACTTTACCAAAAATGTCTTGATATCATAAACTTTTAAAAGAAATGGTACAATTATATATTTGCGTTTCACTGCAGATTTTTTTGGCAAGACTAATTTGAAAAATAGTCAGAAAAATCCCAAATCAAGATGACTGTCAAGAAATTATCTGGCACAACAAAGAACATGAAAGGTGGGTTTCACCTTAAAAACTGAGATTGGTATCTTGCATTGCTTGATTTTTGTGGCTGTACTAACTATATCATAACCCAATTATGATTATGCATTTAGCAACTCTCTCATAACTATATCTATTATTGAGACGCCAATATACACTGAAAATTAAGTTTCTTTTAAAGATGCCTGTCTGTGTTCATTGATTATTTCTTTGAAAAAACTGTGCTAATAATAATGCAGACAGATTACCCACAAAAATACAAATTCTGATTCCATACAAATCTCTGATGTTTAGGGTGACGTTCGTTGAGCTGGACACCTAGATTCTTGACATTTAAAAAATGTGAAATAGTATAATACAACCCATACAACCCATAGGCCAAGCAGTATTTCAGAAATGGGTTGTATGGGTTGTATTTCATCAACCAGAGCCTCAAATTACATGTATTCATCAACACTAATAGTATATGTAAGTTGGCATGGTAAGAACACTGAATATCTTGTTAATTCCCTGAAACGGAAAAAGGAAGGAGGTATCCTTGAGTCAGGCAGTTGTCTCCCAAAAACATGACATTTAAATATATAGCTGCAAAATAACTTTTCAGTGCCTTGAAAAGGGGGGAGGGTTGGTCAAGTGGTAAAGCTTGCTGGGCTGCTAATTGCTGGGCCCAGGGTTCAAATCCAGCTTTTGCCGGGTCAACGGGGTGTATGTTGGACTGCTGTTTCAATCATACTTTGCCTCATTGCCATGTCCTCTCCCTGTCCTAATTATATTACCATGTGCATGAATACTGGACGTGAAGCCCAAATCATCCATCCATCCAGTCCCTTGAAAAGCCAAATTTGAGTAGAAAATGGTGCGACATCCTTCCTAACTATGTTTAACAAATTGAAGTTAAAATCAATACCATAGGCCAGCAAAGGATCCTTCAAATGTGACCAAAATTCACTAAAATGCACAAATCCAAGGCAAAATCATGAGAAAAACAGGGTTTTTACCCCTTCTTTATGGTCATGAAGAAACCACTAAATGTGTTCATATCATGCTCATACGTTTGGAAAGGTATAAGGACGTCTCTGGCTACAGGTTGGTACCAAATAAGGTGGTATACATGTAGAAGATCTTAATTAGCCAGGTCAGCCCCACTAATAGTGTCCGAGTCAAGGTTACCTAAATCTCTGAGTGTCCAACTCAAGAAAACTTACCCTGCAATTCCAAACCAACAAATATTGAGGAATTAACTTGAAAATAAGCAATAATTATAGGTTATTCACCACAGGAAAGGGAATATGTGATTTATCAACGGAGGGCATTAGCCGAGGTGTGATAAACACATATTCCTGATCTCGTGGTGAATAACCGGCTGATAACATGAGACAAACACTCAAGCAGTCAAACATGAAACAATAGGTGGACATCAAAGAATATCAGAATTATTGATTGGCTGACAGCAGTGTCAAATGGTACACCACTGATTATGATGATATGCCTGGAGTATATTTTAGGCTTATTGCTTTTAGGTCCAATATCTTGCTGTCGAGAAAAATCTTGAGATTTTGAATTGAATCACTAAAGTTAGATTGCTTGGCTGAAAAACCCCACAGTCTATCCAAATTGGTCTTTAAAATTAAGCTCACATCTTGTCCTGTTAATTAGTTTCTAGTTGCCATGGCAACTAAGTTGTAAACTAATAAGTATCCTAAATAGATAATTTATACCATTGTATGGTTTTGGACTAATCTTCACGCTAATTTTGCACTTATTACATAAAAAAATGAGAAACTCGGGAACATAACTGACAAAAAAAGACAGTATTGATTTGCCTGATACACCCTATCTATTGCCATGGTTACAACTAATTTCCTTGCAAAAGATAGATCTTTACTCAAGCTTTAAAATGATGTATCATACGATAATATATCTCCTTTCAAACCTTAGAAATTCCATTTTTGCTCATAATGTCTCAAAGAAAATCTCCTCGACTTCAATATTATGAATCATCATATTGCCAAATTTCTTGCCATCATAAACTTTATTCCAATCAAATTTATACAAAAATATCTCAGAATTTAAAAGGTGATGTGAAATAAATGAATTATATCCTATTTGTCGTGGATATTAATGATTTAATATGGCAAATACTTATTTTAGGAAGTTTTTCAAAATTGGTTGAAATTGAACATAACTGATAACTGGTAGCCATGGCAACTATAATTTAAATTTTAAAAAATAGAAGCCATTACCAGCTATCTTTCAATGCATGATACGTGAAAATCTGTCAACTATATTTTGTACAATTACAAAATTAAGAATTTGTTTCAATCCATAGTTAAATTATCATTGACTGTTTATGGTATATTATTGTGGTTTCGATGGCAACCCTTTGTCATTTTGTAAGTTAAGGGCGTTCTGTGACTAAATACTGAGGTTCAAATGCCTTTTCAAAACCATAATTACATTGGAAACATTCTTAAATGACTGCAAACTGTAGAAACTGCTTATTTTTTGCCCTATCTTAGAAATTGATGATGTTTGGAGGCATTTGTTACCATAGAAACAAAACAAACAACCTGTTTTAAGTTGTAAAACTAATTTACTGATATAGCTAATAGGGTTGGGTAGATGTATGATTAAATTGCAAAAATCATTGGCTATGCATTTGATCAGAAAGATGCATTTGAGGTATGTTGCTATGGAACTGGCTACAGCAGTGTTTCCATGGCAACGGTACACTTTTAAATTGTTAATTGCATTCAGAGATGAATATTATATCAAAATTAAGTCCATTCATCAAATGAATTTGAAGAAAACATGGGAACATGCCCCTCCTTAGCTTTAGGTTTATAAAAGTAATTTTAAACACACATTAAATCAGTCTCTATAGCGACTATATTATATGAGATATTTCCAATATTTTTGTTTAAGATTGTCCTCAAAGAGATGCTCTATTAATATTATAACCATATTTTTGCTTGTATATTTATTTTTTCTCTCCACATCAAACATTTTAAGAGCTTCTTTTAAAAAAATAACAATTTTTTATATTTCTGTTACCATAGCAACACACAAGCACAATGTAAACAACAATTTTTGCCTGCATCTGAGAGTGTTGGTCATGGAGGTGCTGTGTGCCAAAATTGAAATTGTTCCTCAAAGCAGAAGGAAAGTTATTCAATAAAATGTTGTTTATTTGTGGGTTCTTATTTTTTCAAGAGTGTTGCCATGGAAACTTAAATAAAAAAAATCCTCCGAATGGGAATTCTCGGGAATTTTTTTTGGTGAAACTAGAGATTTCAAGGATTCATTTGGTACCAAATTTGTACTGTTATGAAGAGGTCCAGGGTCAACCCCACTTTTTACTGGCCTAATACTTTAACCTGTGGATATATACACTGTCACACTGTCAATTTTCCTATTACTCCTTGGTTAGTTCACTGCTTCCACTGTTATTTTTCGAACTTTCAAAGGCTGTAAATCTCATTCTGGTGATATTATTCATTTATTGCTATCAACGTCTGTGAAAATTGAAAAATCATTTATTTTATATAGCACTATCTACCATCATTGAATATCATTTTCAGAAGCGCTAAACATAAAAGAAATAAGATTGATAAATCATGTAGATAGTTAAAATCAGGGAGAAATGTATGACATTAAAAATTTAATAAATCAGAATTTATTTTATTATCTTTTTAAAGAGTTCAGTTGTTTCTGCTGCTTTGATATCATTTGGCATGGTGTTAATTATAGTTTACATAGAATGAACCTAAACTTGTGTGAAATTGGTAGCATTTGGCCAACTTTTTTTTACTTTTGTGTGTCTTCTAAGAACAGAAATAATTCTTCCATATTTACCATGAATAAGTAGACCATCCACAAACTCCAGCAACCCAGTTCAGTATAATTTAGATGTCACTATGTCTTTAAAAGTCTCATTGCACCATTAGAGGAAGAGAACATAGTTGACCAGCGATTGTTTCAGATGCAGAATTGGATCTAAAACAATCTCTCGTCAATATAATGTAAATTTGAGAAAAAAACTACTTCATGAACTTTGAGGTTAAAACCATGATATAGATGATGTCCATAGTTATGTGCTACACAACATAATATTTAGGAAAATCTTTACTCAATATTTATGGAGTCATTCGTTACAAATACTTTTCCTGCAACCATATTTTTTAAATGACATCCAACAGGAGGACTTATTTTATTTTTCAGAATTTATCCCTTGTGTTGAAGAAATATCAATAGCACAGTAACTCAAACTGAAGCTTGTTTAATAAATGGTTCCAAGGGCATTGTGACCATGTCATTTGGTCAACAGGGCATAACAATCCAACCGAGAAGTGAGGAACTGCATAATTATGAAAACTTCTTCAAAGTACGACTTAAAGCCATTTCTACAAAACAACTACACTAATTGACTCATGCCATTTAGTTGGTCTCTCAGATGAGTTTTAAACTAATATCTGAATTCATTAGATTATAATCTGTCCCTCATCAGTTCGTTGAGAGACACAATTTAAGGTAACACACCATTAAGTTGAAAACAAACACTCTTCCATGCAATATTAGGAAACACTTTGGGATTTATTCAGTTACAAAATTTCTAATCATCAAACTAACCCAAGATATGAATTCCTTCGCCCATAAAACCCCAAAATCCATGCATTGAACATCATTGTAGCCCAAACCATTGAAAATCACATATTTTACTAAATTTGTCTGAAAACATGCCCTCGTGAACTTGTCATTATTAACCTCCTGTCCTTCTAAATGATTCAAAAGTTCATAAACATAGTCAAGCACCAAATAACTGCATAGTTCAACCTATCCAATAGTGCTCACATTGAAGGAATATGAGAAACTTTGAAAAAATATTATTTTTAGCAAAAACTGGCTGCCATCTTGGATTTTTAGGTCAAATATAGGTCAAATCACCAAAATACCCCCAGATATGAATTCCTTGACCAACCAAACCCCAAAATTGATGTATTGCACATCACGGTAGCTCAAACCATCAAAAATTTAATTTCCGAAGGTGTCGGTGGCGGCCATTTTGGATTTAGGCCTCTCACGAAGTTAGCCCGCACTTTTGGGAGGGTCACCCCCGCTCAATTTTTAGATAAACCTTTATAGATGACATATCCATCATAAAACCTTACTTCGCTCTCAACGGTCACAGAATTGTGATGTATGACCCAACTATGTAGTAATTTTCTATTACAGGGAAATAGTTCATAGATTTAGTTACCATATAACTTGAATGTAATGCTTTTGCTGCCAAATGTATCATAAACGAAAAGGTATAAGTGTTATTATTATTTTCGCCACAGCATAATAGCATTGACAATAAGACTTCGTCATTTATTGAAATCACATTGTTTACTGAACAACATACATTTCTGATGGGATTTTAATCAGAAGAAATAATAATCAGTTACTGTTATAACGCCTCAAAATTGCGGATACTAGTCTGTATACTGGAAAGAGCTAAATCAATGCTTAAAGTTAATTCAATGTGATAGGCTATTATCTTAAGGAGACAAGAGGCTGCTGGGTTGCCGAAGGAGACCATGTGGGAACACTTCACTAGGTGTCTCATATGTTTGGCCAATTGCTGCTTGGAGGCACCAAGCCAGTTAATTGGATCCCAAGAATCACTAGCTATTTCACAAACAGTTTCCCATCCAATGGCATGCCTGGTGCCTTGATAATGTCTTTAAGACTGATCTGCCTCACTGCCACCACATTAACTCCCCTGATGGAGACTAAGTCTTTCTATAACCTTTTTTTTTTCAAAGAGTTAGGTCTTTGTTTATGGACAAGAGTCAGACAATAAAATAACCTCAGAGCCTTTGATCAGTAAGCCCACTGCTCTTATTACTAGAACAACAGAGCAAGCTGTGAATACATACAGTTTGAATGTCAAATCCAAGTATCAGTTGCTTGACATCAAAAGAAAACTTTATCTTCCGAAAGCCTTGAGCTCATTTTATCCTCTGTGAAAGTCTGGCACCTTCTTTTAGATGTCATGTCAACTGTTCAGGCCCAGCTTCAGGTTTTCCTTATCCTCTAATCTCAGTAGAACAGTTTGAGTTATCACCAAGAGCAATGTTTGTCCCTGACTGTAGATGTAGTAGCAAGATTTTCACAGTGCATGGACCTTCTACAATGATACAGCTCAGGGCAGTCATAGAATGAAATTTCTAGAGTCATTGGATTGGCTCAAGAACTTAACCATGGGCCAATCAGATGAAGATAAAATGCTATGCAGCAACTCATACTTATTGAAACAGTTGTAAACAAAAATACATATGAGTCTTTGAAACCAGGAACAACAAAGCCTAGTTTTCTGCGACTTACAAATTCATGAAGGAGTAGTAGTTACTTCCGTGATGGAAATGGGAGGCCAGCTAGGCCCTTGATTCAAAAAACTGGGGGAGCTGTGTCTACAAAAAAAAATTCCATTTCAATCACTGAGTTATTTTAATTTAAACTGGTATCTGAACGTTTTCCATTACATTTAGAAACATTAGAAGGATAACCTTTCTTACATTGGGTTCCTGCGAATCTTAATACAGTGAGGCAGATGAGATCTTGCTCTCTGTAATGTCATGCAACCCAAAATCCAATAGCTGATCCAAGTCAGAAAGACATTTGCAGTCAGATACATAGTAGCTTTCCATGTCTGCCAGTTCTATATCAGTTGGCAGGCCAATTAGTTGGGATGCCATGAAAGTCTGCTGGGTTCATTTCAGCTGACCAGCATCCAGTATGTTTTAGACTGTAGCTTTTATTTTGGCCAGACGCAGTGGCTATCATGACCCGAATGTTACCTGTTTGGTAAATAGGCTTGATGCTTGGATTGTCAGTGAATTTATGAGTGTGATTACTTCTAAAAGTGTCCATGACTATATCCTTCACTGGCCTATCAAAAGGCTCAGAAGTGTGGCAAGATTCTGCTCATGTGATGATTTTATAATTACCTTTTGACACAATGCTTAAAATAACCATAAGATGCATGAATCAATAAAAAAAACTGGTAAAATATTTTTGCATCCTAATACACAAAAGTTGATAAAGGAAGGGAAAGGAATCTGAGCCAGCCTTACATTCCCCTATGAACACTTTTGTAGATTGCCAAAAGTATAAGAAAGTTTGGTGCCCTCCCCGTGGGAGCCATAGTATTTGCTACTAATGAAAGCTCAATGAACAGCCTTACGGGAATCAATATATTTATACTGGTTTGCCCAGATTACTTAATGTTTATTGCTTAAACGAAGAGTTTGGCATCTTTTCTTGTTATGAATGCACTGGAATAACAAATCGAACACAATTTTTAAAAAACATATTGACCGTTTGTCTCAAAGATGCAGCCAAGTTTAGGATGAAGCTTAAGATGAATCTCTTCCTCTCTATTTAATAAATGTTCCGGTTCTTGAAGATATATCTTGGCTGACTGAGCATGCTGAGGTGTCACAATTTGTATCATCAAACTTATTGTCTATGAGTATTTTTAAAAAACAGTTGTGCAGAAAGCAATGAAACATGTACTTTTGCGATGCTTTAGCATCATTGTAACAAAGAACGTTCAAAGCCTGTCTACAAGTGGACCGCTGTTACATTGCCACTTCTTTTTCCAGCCTTGGCAGATCAGAACATATGCTGTCATGTGTTGCCACCTAGTGACTAGTGTGCTATTCCGCCAGCTCCTGTGAGCGGTCCACATCATTTCAGTCTGAGGAAGTCACACAAATTTGTCTGGAAGAAACCGGGGCTGTTTCTGAGTGTGCTGATTGCCTTGTCTACTTCCTTAGAGAACGTGATTGCCGAGTCTGACTCTGATATACATCAATGTTGAATAGAAATTTTGTAAATGTGCAATGAAATTGGACCTATTTCTTGGGACATTAATGCTGTTGCATACAAAATCAACTTTTGTGCTAGGTGGCAGCAGTATGCAGTTCTCATTTTCACCAGACAGGTTCAATGCGCATTGTTTTCCGATGTAGAGGCACTGAAAGATTCGATTGCCATCTCAAATTAACTTTTTTATGGGTTGCTCTCAAGGGAATCTTTAATCACTCTTAACAAATGTTGTAAGATTATTACTTATTTTATAAAACTAATATGGGGTATGAACGAAGACAGCATCCATAATGCATCTCGTGGATTTGTATGAACAGTAGTGACATGATTTAACTGTTGTCAATTTAATAAGTGCTTTTTTAATAGTCGAGACAGATCAGAATCTTTGTATATCATGCAAAGTAGTCCCTGAGCTACTGTGCAATAACTGTTATGTTATATCATGGTGAAAATGACAGACTAATGCCCATCGATTTTATATTATCAAATTTATACAATAGCACAGATTAACTTCTTTTGAATTATCACTGAATTAAACATTAGCTTTTCGATTTGTAAAACACTCTGACTCAAACCTCCATGACGGTCTGCCCACTCTTTTAATTTCAGTAGCAAATCAAATCGGAATCCATGGACTTTTCTGTTTGTTGGCTTTTAGTTGCTGAACACCTCGACACAGTTCAATACTCTGACTTTTGAATGGACGGGAAGCTGCAAGAGGCATCCATTAGGCCGTGTCACTCTGTAAAAGCTCTTTGCAATCTTTACCAACTGAGCTCAGTTGTTATTGATTAACTAACATACTAGTAACATAGCTTTGCACTAGTTTGTTCTGTGTAATGGCATCCACACAGAATACTGATGAAGAGCTGTTTGGCGCGCTGTAATGCTTGTTACTTAGCACTTTATTTTTGTCTCAGTTTCTCTTCGTCTCTCACTTTTTTGGATTGTTTCGATATCGATTGTGAATAATTATTAAAGTCTTGGTTATACCGTAGACTAGATTTCATCTTGAGAATAAATAAGGTTTTGCGATAATCTAAATGACAGGTTCATCATATATCTCACCTATCGTGACTGAATAGTTACTGTTCTGATTGAGCTATCCATCAACAATACCAGGGCTTCTTTGGCAAGATACAGTTCTAACTATTTTCTTTCTTCTATTTTATGATACTTAAATTTGAGATTCTTGTGACAATTCAAAGCTAACCATATTAACACAGACTGGTGTGAAGTCGCAGAATGCATGTGTGATTGTTGAAATGAATACAACACAGTTACTGTGAAGTGTTGTTTAGAATTTTTAAAAAGGTCAAATATTTTTACTTTAATTCTTGGTTATACATACAACAGATACGATAATCATTGTTTTGTTTTCGCCATGAGAATAATCAGGGTTTTGTGACAATATTCAAATGACAGGTCTGGCAATTGTGACTGAAGAGTAGCCAGATAATCTACCTCTTACCCAAAAGGCGAAAAGGTCTACTCCAAAATAAAGTAATCTGGACTATATACCACAGTACATTTATAATAACGCTCTAGAAACCTTGCAGCCAGTGGTTGACAAAAGATTGCACAAAGACCCTGAATGTGTGGACACTTCCTTCATCAACTGCTATTTGGCTGCATTAAGCTGCCATTGCCTATTAATTGTCTGTCTCCTCTTGTATAATAAGACAATGCCATCAAATTACCAACTAGAGTGGATGGGTTTGCTTTCTTGCCTGAAAGCATTTCTGTGTAGACAGACAGTCAATTGCTTATTCACAGGAGAATTGCTTTCATTTGGGTGCCAAGGAACAATCAAACAATATTCTTTAGTATATTGGAGGCACACTTAAGAACTAAAAACTACTGTGAGATATATTTGCTGTCCAAGAACACCTTTTCCCACGTAGCAAAGGAAAATTACTTCTGCATGTTAACCAAGAGTCAGTAAGACAATTCGGCCTTCAGAAACAGTGATGATATTAGTCAACACACAAGCTCACATTTTGTAAAAAGGAACTGCTAAGTATTGTCAAAAATGCCTTAGACTTACCATAACATATGCAGTCATAGAGTTTCATACCTAATTTGGCTTGTAAAAAATAACTGCAATGTTAAACGGACATGCAGTCGATGATTTATTTTCTGCAATACATAGACTATAACTCCCATGTTAAACAAACATGTATGATTGTCGGTAAATACGTTATATAACCTCGCAATGCACTGATGACTGCACTAGCATTGTGCTGGTTTACAAACCCGGCTATTTGTTTCTTCTTCCTTTTTTTAGTGGAGGGAGGTACACTTTAGTTATTAAAACGATAGCAAGTATTTTAATAGGCTACAGGTTCTTTGTCTGATATTGATTTTTAAACCAACTCCCTCCGGTCGGGATCTAACTGACAAAAATGCATGTTAGAACCCTCCAATCGGTGTCCAGTGGCGGATGCAGACAGGGTCATCTAGGGGCGCCCGGGCATGTTTCGGGAATTTGCGGGCCCGTGTCGCATTTTATTTTCTTCAAAATACTATTATTAATCTCAGTGGTCTGGGGGGGGGCCCGTGCCCCCTAGGCCCCCCCCCCCTGTATCCACCACTGGTGTCTAACTAATACTTAGCAGTTGCTAGTATTGGAATTGAACCTCTTTGTTTTTGGTATAATCTATTAAACTTACCAAGGCACTAAGCTTAATTGTTCAAGGAAAAAAATTCTTCAACTTGAACCTCTTTGAATTTAATAGAGTTGTAGGAAGACAAAGCTTTCTCTCACATGCTTATGGGGAAGGGCGAAAGAAATATTTTTAGGTTAAGTTTTAGTACATCGATCATTCATGAACCATCCAGGAGATCTTGACATCTCTGTTTTGGAAAATGCATCCATTTTTTTCTCCAAGCCATGACAGTTCATAGATTCATACAAAAAGATATCCATAAGGAATGTTGGTCAGTTGAATTTAATAGGCAAACTTAATTGCATGGCGTCTCAGGTAATTTGCCTGCCAACTGATATACAGCTTCCAGACATGGAAATCCGTCTGACTGCAGCAGTTTTTCTGATACTGATCTGGATTGGGGGCGGAGGTTGCATGACAAGATACACCAGGTCATAATAACATCTGCATTAGAGTTATCGTAATTCACAAGAGTCACTTCCAGAAAGTCACTATACTGATGAAAAAAGCAACATGTACACCTTGTCATCTTGAGTTAATAAAGAAGATTTTGTATGAATCGGGACTGTCTTATGTGTGTTTATAATATTATATGTTAGATATAAAAACTCTATGCACATACGATCAACAAGCTTAAAAATAACTGTTCCTGGTGCTTGTACATCTAAATCAAGCCTTACGGCCAATCCAAAACAACACGGATAGGCTATTACCACATTGCAGACAACAGAAGGCTTATTACCCTGAGGAGATCTAGCAGAAATGAAGCAATGACACTAAAGTGGGTGTCTCATATGTTCAGCTAATCGGTGCTTAAGGGCACCAAGCCAGTTAATTAGATCACAGGCATCACTAGCTATTTTGCTAACAGTTTCCGACCCAATGGCATGTCTGGTGCCGTTCGTAATGTCTTTTAGAATCATTTGCCCTTGTGCTGCTGCAACTGGTAACTGAAGGAAACAAAGAATTACACTAGCGTCTTTCCTCAGTATCAGGTCTGCTTACAAAGGAGAGCCAGTCTATAAAATGTTACAGGAAAGCCCTTGAGCATTGAGCCCAGTGATTTCATTTCTGAAATACTGAACAAGCTATACATACACAATTTATTATTTGTTTTGAATGTAGAGTTACAGTGTTGATCAGTCACTTTACATCAGATAAAAACATATTTCCAGTGCCATTGTGCTTTTCAATAACCTGTTTGTCAGTCATAATTGATGTCAGTCTGGTGTCGTATTTTGGTTATTTTAGGTTGTGACTGATCATGACTTAAATATTAACTTAAAGTCATTCCATTATTGTTTCCCCACATACTGAAGTCAAAAGCAAAATCATCCGTTAACTGATCTTCTAAGATTATGTATGATAGTGAAATAAACAGCATTTTACAATTTTACATTACAGGCTTTCATGTTGCATAATTTAGCATAGGTAAAACTCAAAATATCAAATTGACCCCTGTGAATCAAGATATCAAGAGGCTGATTAGAATATATATTCTGTGATGAGTTTTGCAACCCCCAACAAAAAGAAGATTGGAATCTAGAAAACATTTGCAATCACACCGTTTTAGACGTCTCAGCTGGCAAGCTAGATGGGAAGCAACAGCAGTCTGGTGGGGTCATAGCTGCTGACCAATATTTTGCTAAACAAAACTGGTTATCATGCCTTGAGTGGTTATGGCTTTGGCAAAATGAATTGAAATATAACTAAAAGTGGCATCTTGGGGTTTTTCTTTATTTTTGCCCCATTTAGAAAAAAGTAGATGATTATCGTAATTGTTTTAACAAATGTGGTTTTTAAAAGAAAAAAAAATCTCCTCTGCTTAGCATGCAAACAGCACATCTGGATTCTTAGCAAGAGTGAATAAGACACCCAATGAGTCTCTTGAGAACAACCCATTACATGAATTTTAGATGGTAATAAAATCTTTCAGGTTACATGGAAAATAAAATGTCTTTCCTACATATGGGTCCTTTTTCGTTCACAAACATCCGGTACAGTCAAGTAAATTTTTTCTTACACACACCTTAACATTTTAAAATCCTTGACATTAAATTTGATGATAACCCTACAATTTGATGCCCCAGTCACACAGAAGATATCTTCCAGAACCAGGTCAATAAGATACAGTAAAGTGAGCTAAAAAATTTCTTCTGGGAACCTTCTGCCTGATTTGTTATTCTGGGAATTTTTAAGATAAGAAAGGCACCAACCTTTTCTCTTAATCAATACACCTCAGTTGCCTAGACAAACCAGTATAAAGATATTGATTCCAGGAAGGCTGTTCATTCAGTTTTAATTAGTATTTAGCAAACACTATGGCTCCTCTAGTGATGGTTCCAAACTTTCTTTTAACTTTCTACAATCTGCAACCTTGCTCAAAGGAGTAAGGCTAGCTCTCTTCTTTTCAATTATTTCCCTTCCTTCTTCCGAACAGATTTAGGACAATCTTGTATGACTTGCTTTGTTACTTGTTTCATGTTTCTTAAAAGTGTTTGTAGTACAATGTGACAATTAAAATATTTGCAGAAACTTGGAAACGAGGCACCAGGTATCACATCAGATGTCCAGGACAGGAGGGGGGGGGGGCATTGAGTTTTTCAAACACCGTGCTGCCTGATTAATACAAATAATCCTTAACTTTGTATGCTCTTAATTAATAATGACATCCAGTATTTCCATTAAATCAAAAATTTCACATCAAGGAAGACTCCAAGCCCTCTCCCTGAATATCTAAATTAAATGTTCACTCCCCAAATGAAGTAATTTAATTGCTCTTTATTATGCCAGTAAAGGAAACTGTTATGGGCATTCCAGAAGTACACTCAAACATGCACTGGCATAGACAGATAGATAGATAGATATGGTAAGTGCAGCCCTCTAAACCCAGTTGTGGGCGCTCACGAAGGTTGATCATACCAAGCATCGAGCCAGTCTACAGAGCAAGTAACATTCGGGTCATGATAGCCACTTCGTCTGGCCGACATAAAAGCTACAGTATACAACATACTGAATGCTGGTCAGCTGAAATTAACCCAGCAGACTTTCATGGCATCCCAACTAATTGGCCTGCCAACTGATATAGAGCTGGCAGACATGGAAAGCTACAATGTATCTGACTGCAAATGTCTTTCTGACTTGGACCCGGTGTAGGATTTTGGGTTTCATGACATTACAGAAAGCAAGATCCCAACTCCCTTACTGTGTTGTGATCCGCAAGAACCCAACGTGAGGGTGTAATATGTTGGAAATCAATGCTGTTGAGTTAAGATAGCAGGAATTCTACTACTTGACTTTGACTTAACTGTGATAATTCTATATCACCTTATTATTTGATATTTATTTATACATTAATGTACATTATATAGCACATTGAGTTGTTTTTTATCTATATGCAATGCTCTATATTAGGCAATAAAAATTATCTTTTTATGTTCAAATAATGAATAACAAGCTGATACAAGTTAAAAAAAACTAATCACTCAATAAGATCAAAGACTTGTTTCGACTTGACACAAATGCATGCATATCTTAAGATTATTTCTCGAAGAACAGTAAACTATACAATTTGTTTATTACGGGGTTGCCATAATCAGGAAAGCATACAAGTATAGTTTGCTTTTCACATATCAGAGTTAACAGAGAATTGAAAAAGTGGGACAAGCTAATACAATCATGTATCATAGAGACCACCTTTGGAGAAGGTCATGATGCCAGGGCACGGTCACATCAATTACACGTGTAGTTTACTGCATAAAAATCCCTATACCATCTGTCAGACAAATACTGCTCAAAGTTACAAGTAAAACTGCTTATTTATAGATGGTGCATTTGGCTAAGATTGAACTTGGTTTGATTTACTTCATTTCTTATTTTAATACAGTACAAACCAAAATAAAGTAAGACAATTAGCTGTATGAAGTCCTCTGTTTGCCTACTTTCGCCTTCTTCTCTACTCCTCTCCACCCCAAATCTCCTTACACCTACCTTTCACTTCAACCACAACTTTATCCCATCTCTTAAACTCTATTTAGAAATTGATCATGTAATTGTAATTATAGCAAAGGGCACAATATCAGAAAAAAATCAAACACAATACAGATGATTGAGTTTAAGTTGGTAACATTTGGAAGTGATTCTAGGGGGTGGGTCAAAGGTGTGAAAGGGTAAAGTAGTGGCTGATTCTTCCTTCCTGCTAGAGTACTTAAAATTACTCGTACAGTTGTACTGAACACCTAAGAGACACTAAACTACTACTTTAGGAACACAGTCAAAAATCGATAGTATGTAACTACATCAATGAGGGGATACGTATTGAAGACAGTGTAACAACCTTCTTCCTTGGTTTAAACAGTTGACATGGCATCTTATAGAAGGATTCTGTCTTTCATATTGTGAATCATAGGCTATTTAAAGGCAGGGCATGTAGAAGATAATGGGTTCTTTTGATGTCAGAAATTGATACTTTAAGTTGACATTCAAGCACTATGTATTCACAGCTTTGCTCTGTTGTTTTAGTAATAAGAGCACTGGGATTACTGATCAAAGGCATAGCTGTTACATTTATATTCTGTCTCTCATCCATAAACAGAGACCTAACTCTGCAGAAAGAAACTTGAAAGACTTCGCTGCCATCAGGACAGTTAATGTTGTGTCAGAGAGGTAGATCAGTCTTAAGGACATTACGAAAAGCACCAGGCATGCCATTAGGTAGGGAACTGTTTGAAAAATAGCTTGTGATTCCTGTGATCTAACCAACTGTCTTGCTGCCTTCAAACATCAATTGGCCAAACATATGATACACCCGCTAAAGTGTTTCCTTTTGGCAACCTGACTGTGGACCAACTTCAGTATAAACTTTGTGTAGATAAATATCAATTCCTGGTGTGGTACATATGTATATATTTTATATAGTAACTTTGAAGATCAAATTGAATGAAAAATATGGCATATTTTTAAAAGAATGGCCAGAAAACTAAGCAGCCAACTGCTATGCATACATGCAGCTCTTTGCATTTGTATTGCTTTGAACTGTCTATTCGAAAGCCACTGATTGCAACTATCCAATCGTCATAAAGTAGCTTCATTTTATTTTTGCACAATGTTTATGACTTGGGCCAAGTTAATCATCTACATTTGGAATTCAGAGAGGCCAGTGTTGAGCATGATTGCGACTACGATGGCTATTTGATGGGTTATAAATCTGAAGGGTTTCTTCACCAGGAGGGGAAGGAAGGGCTTAATACTTCGAGGCATAGCAAGCAACATATCAAAAGGGATCACTGAAATCATATTTTTTTCTGTTTATCTGAAACTTATTCCATGTTATTATCAAAACAAGTGACTGTAGCTGAGAGTGTACATGTCTAGAAAAAGAGAAGCAAGGGAATAAGTTTCATATTGTTAAATTCGTTTTTTTTATTAACTGCTGTATAGCACTAGTCTGTGAAGTACAACTCTTTTGCCTAGAATAAAAAAGAATTACAAGATTCGGAGGAATTTGTACATTTGTGGGGAACTCCCATCAGATCTCATGTTTAGTGTCTCCTGGTTGCTTGTGTGCATCACACCGAAGATGGCCTCATATAACACAACTCGTTCATCACACTGGGAGAGAAACTGGGTTATCATCTGATGACAGGACCATCTGTTTTCAACATTGAGCAACCTTTCTCCCTGGCTTGTTATCAAGTGATCAGATGACCGAGCAACAGCATCAAAACAGATAACATTCGATGAAGTCAGGGGCATTCGCTAAATTTTCACATAACATTTTATACAAATGTAGGTGGCACCTGCTAAATAGTGGTGCTGATGACCATATTTGTGTATAAATTGCACAATATATTGTTTATTTGCATTTTAACATGCTATATGCTATCTCTTTATTACTCTTAGCCTCGTGGGGGTGGTTCAACCCTAAATTTGCAGATGATCTTCTTCCGTTGTGAAATACATCTAGCTTGCTTTAGTATGTGTTGAAAATATATATACAACAATTTAAACCCTGTTCTCCATAAATGAACGACATTTGGAGTGAATTTATATACGAATGCAGGAAAATGTGGTTTGGGGATAAACTTACAGTTTCTGCGTTTTCAAACCATTCCATGCCTATTGGATTCAGTCTCGCTTTATATGATATCACATTATTGGGAATATGATTTAAACCTGTTCAGGTACCAAATTATCTGCAAGGCAAGCCACATTTTCATGCTACAACTGGGCAATTGACACCTCAAGGCTAAAAAGTTTCTGAAACAAGGCATATCGTTGATTATAGAATTTTATCATACCATTACTATTTAATGATTACCACTGTACATTTTAAAAAACATAAGTCAAAGTGTCTAATTCTATAGTGGACGGTTTTCAGAGAATTGTTTCACCCGATCATTGTATCTGATTGAATAGTGTACATATACTGTAATTTTCAGATTATTACTTACAAGTTTTGAGTGCTTTTTTTCACGTTTAATTCCTTATACATGTGTGGATTGGTTAAGGTTATCTCTGAATAATATTTGAATATCACTAATGTACTACTGAAGATGATTCTGAAGCGAAACTGAGATTGAAATTTTCTCATTTCAAGCACTTCAGTTGGTAAATCATCCAAAGGCTCATTACCGGCATTCTTTCCACTTAACACGCCTAAAATTAATCCCTGGTTGTTTCTTGAATACTAACCAGATGAAGATGATCATGTTGAATTAGCACCCTCCTTTGGGGAGTTGGGAGGTTTCTTCTCAAATAAACAAGTCCTTTTTAAGTTTTGGTGCAATAAATAAATTCCTATCTGGAAGTCTTGAAACAATTTACGAAGTATCGTTTAATAAAAAATCTAATATTTCAAGACATCAAATGCTCAAAATTAATAAATACTTGTGCCGCTTCTGCAAAATCAATACTTTCATCAAGGAGATGTAATGGTCATCAAATGTTTTTAAGAACATCACCCTGAAACTGTAAATCTTTTAAACAACTTGCATGTGTAGTAATACTACCACTACCAAGGAAAGAAATAACACGAGGAAAGGTCACAAGAGAAGCTTTTTTGCTGGAACTTGAGAAGAAATGCATTTCATGTCAAAGGGAACTTTCTCCAGACATGATGGGGGTGCCTTCAGACTGCATGTCAATTCTCATTTAACACCAATGAACTGCAGTGTTTTTGCCGTTTACCTTGAAGTTAAATCTGTTAAAGGGTTGCGTCATGCAATGATGGGAAAGCGCTCAAAGTGTGAAAACCTGTTTTTAAAACTTCTGTGTCAGTGCCATTAATGCACTTTTAAAAGGCTGTACGACCTTTTCATCAATTTTAAATGTTGAGTTGGCCACGGCCCATGGGTTCAGTCTACAGCATGATTCCATTAACATGATATATCTATGCATATCCAAATGATTGCTTGTTTAGAAGTATTATCTAACCTGTTTTTCCAGTGTTAGCTGAGAAATTTACAATGCAATAATAGCACAGGGTTTACTAATGCTGGATGTAAGTACCATCTTGTTAGAAACAATATGGTTGTAACTACACCATGATCTCTTGCACAATCAATTTTCACAAATTTCGACAAATACAAGAAATTCATGCAAAACTGCCGTAAAATTTCTGTATCGGACCTCTTTCATTACAGATGATTTCATAACTGTAGACATTGAGACTGAATTTGATATTTTTTTCTAGAACATGTATTCCATATTGATTAAATTAGCATGTCCTAGAAAAAAATCACATTCAGTCTCAGTGTCTGCAAATGCGAAATCATCTGTAAGTAAATTTAGTACAGTGTAATGCCTGTTTTGATATTGTTGGATGCTTCAACTCCACTCAGAATTGAGAAAAAAATAATAAAATCTCACTATTATGAACATTGTGAATTTGTGATTCTAAGAAAGGAAAATCGTTCTTTCGGCAGGCAAACAGCACCCCTGAATTCTTGTTTGGAGTGCAGAGCACACACAACAGGCCTCCTGAGAGCAATCCATCAAAAATGAATCAACTTTTTAGATGATCACCGAATCATTGAGATCTGAATTGGAATTTAATTTGAAACTTTAGATAGTCCTCTCGTATTGGAATCCTTGATGGAAAACTTCTTCACACTTCACAACAATGTCAACAATATTCAAAACCACATGGGTACACAGTAGAGCCTTCCTTGCTAATTGAAATGTATGTGTTGAATATATTAAGATAACAATTTAATGTACAGGGGATTTTTCAGGGGGGTTGACAAATGAACTTGTTCTTTATCTATTTAAAAAGTAGGTTCTGAAAAATTTTTAAACCTAAAGGGAAGGGGTTTTGACCCCTCTACATCACCTCTGGATCCGCTACTGATTATGCGGAAGCAAGTTGATAGATGATGGAAAATGTGGTGAGGCCAGTTGAAAAATACAGCTGTGTGTACAAGTGCATGCTTATTAAACCTGTGGCAAAACAGATTAATAAATAATAATAAAAGGGGTTCGCTTAACTGACAAAAGACTCCAATTAACTTTTAAAAAAGGTTTTCCCACCATGAAGTGAATGAGTTCTGCTTTTGTTGAAGCAATGTTAAATTGAGCTGAATGGAAGTCTGCATGGCTAACCAACTTATCCCTCGAATCACAATTTGCAGTAGTGAATTGCTGCAGATCATTTTTGAGGTCACTCTGATGTCCTCTAGCCTGTCTTGGTCTTTCAGGCAGTGTTTGTTAAGGAATGCCAACTATCCTGACCCAAGGGTAAACAATACACAATGCTGACTTGTCTTTTTCCCACTGTATATTGTGTAGGCAACAATCTAATGGACACTAAAGCCAGCAATAATGACCCACGTTTGACCCGTGCCTCAGGGAGTTATAAAGTAAGAGAACCTGCCATCATGAGAATGCGGCAAAAATTCCCTGAGGAATTAAAGCTGACGTACCCTTCACTAGGAAGAAGCTGCCCAGAACTAAGAAACGTGACAGAACTAAATAGACGAATAAATAATTAATATTCAAGAAAGCAAAATAAAAACTTTGCCGCATTCAGAATTATCCCTAAAAACAAGTATTCGGCACCACCAATGCCTGCCATGGACTAGCCCTGATATCCCACACATCACAATTTACTGAGCTCTGTTACAGTAGTTATTACCATACCAGTCGAGACTTCTGTTATAGTCAGACATCCTGGTGATGGTCTCAGAGATCTCATAGTCTGGCTTGTTCTTTCAGCAGAATATTCACTACCTGCAGTATTCAGAATAGTCATGGGTCAAGTTATCTTTAGAATGCCAGCGATTCAGACTCAAGGGAGATACAATGTGCTGACCGTGTCTTTTTCCAGTGTATATTGTTAGGGCAACTCACAAATGCACACTAAAGCCAGCACTAATGGCCTGCTTTTAACTGGAGCTGTAAAGTGCAAAGAATCTGCCATCAAGTGAATGGTAAATGATGTCTTATACTAATGCTTCTTCAAAATGTCTTTTATTTATTGTGTCTGTCTACCAGAGAAGTGGCATGCATCTCTGAGAGGAATCTTCCTTTTAGACCAGTTTGTCGGGCTGGCTGGTCAATCTTATGACTATGTTACAACTGCATGTATGGTTCTCTTCGGGAACCTGGTTTCGAACCAAGTCCCAGGCACTCTTTATAAATTTCATCTAAGATGAGTATATTTCAAATCAGATTTTAAATTGTTGTTTCCTTCTTATCTATACGTATGCACTTACAGTAGTTTTAATTAACATGTGATTCTCTTGAACTTGCTTTGCAGTATTTTACCTGAGTCTGGCCTTTCTTGAAACATACATCTTGAATGAAGGGTTAGCTCAGATGGTAGCACACTGGCCTGCTGGTCACTTGGTTCCAGGTTCGATTCCTACTTAGACTTGGTCAATGGAATGATGCTGTCAGTGTGCAGGACAAGAGATTTTTTTTATTGATGAAATATATTACTGTTTTTATTGTGTAATGATGCTGATTTGTCAAGCTTTATGACTGACACCAGTCCTGCATGAAAATCAGCCAACTATTGTTTGTACTTGATATACTATGAAGGGTTTGCTTCTTCGTTCATTATGTATTCACCCCAAGAACACCTACAACCATTTACCTGATCCAGATAAACCAGGCTCGAATAGAGGCACCACAAAAATAGTGTGTTTTTATGTTGCATTCGGGATTATCACAACGGTGTTGAAGAAAAAAGAAAGATTTGGCCAAATGCTTCATGCAATTCATCTATGATTTAATAGTAGAATATTAATCACCATCCAGTATTGAGGGGGAGTGCGCCGCTGGAACAAGATGAAACATCCATGGATTGCAAGGATACCTGATGCTACAGCCACTCATTTCACTGCCATCCAGAATTACTGAAGGCTCACAGAAAAACCATTGGTATGGTATGCACCACTGTAACCCGATTGGTCATGATACATATACAAACTGGAGTGAAGAATAACACAAATTTTTCTCTTTTTCCCAAAATCTTGTGCCTAACGGACACAAGACATGAAACTAATGACCTTTCTTTGCCCCTGTGCTTCAGGGAGCCCTAAAATATAAAGACCCAGCTATCATGAGAATGAAGCAAAATACTCCAGGTCCAGTGCAATCTTAGAAGTGCCATTATTTTGTATGCAGAATGAAGTCTATGGGACTGGAGTTTTTCTTGTTTTTCTGCATTAGCATGACTATGGGGGAAATTGTAGTGGATACAGCAATGTAGTTTGACACACAGGAAAATGGATAAATGTGTAAATATTATATGAAATTGTCATAGATGGTTCAAATATAACTTGCTGAAACAGATGATACTGTTATTCTTACATTGTTATTTGATTCAACAAAGAACCTTTTGATGACAGCTACCTGTGACAGTATGACATCATAACTGAGAATAGCGAAGTTAGCTAGGTAATCAACAACCTAATCCAGCAAAACAGACAGGCTATCATCTTTGAGAGAGCACAACAGAAGCCCAAGGCCTGTGCAGAAATTGAGCAATCCGACAATGACACAAGTTGGTTGCTTGTATGTTTGGCTAATCGGTGCTCTCAGGCACCAAGTTGGTTAATTGGATTTCAAGGACAGCTTGCTGCTTTACTAACTGCTTCTTACCCTGAGGCTGGCTTAGCATCATTGGTTATGTCTTTAAGACTGATTTACTTTCCATAAGAGCGCCCTTTCTGCTTTACACTGAAAGCTGACAGAATTGGCACATTGCTAAAACATTGAATGCAGGGTCTTAAAGCAGTTTGACAAATCTACATCATGCAGTTTTTCCATGTACTACAAATCAACAAATTATATTGAGAAGAATCACAGATAGGAATCAACACTGATTAAATAAGAAACTCTTGTGGTCATCACAATAGAACGCAGTATGATACACATGTTTCCTGCAAGGCGAAATGTTTCTTTTCTGCCATGTTTCCTAAACACTGTGTTCCAACCAAGTGACCTAATTAAGGATTTTTTTGTTAACATTTTGCTAGTTCTCACAATTATATAGAGCAAACAACAAACTTTGCATTACAGCCAGTATGCTGTCTTATGGTACAAGTAATGCACATAAAAATTTTGGAATCAATCTGTTACGTTTTCTGGGAGATTAGGCAGTTTTAGTTAATTTTTGTGCATTTTTTACTAGAATCACCAAATCTTTTGATTAGATTGTTAAATATTTAAAGCTTGAAATTTCACGTCAAGATGTCTAATACATAAATACAGCATGCTGGCTATGTTATATTTTAATTACATTGATTTCTTGCCTAAAATTTAAGATTTTATGATTAACTAGTTCGCTTCGCATAGAGCAAACGGTACACAGTATAAATATACTCTTCCGATGACCACAACAGCTGAGAGTGAAGACCTCTTTAGTTTAGGGTGCCTTGCCTCTGGGAGCTGTAAATTACAAAGATCGAGCTATGGTGAGGGTGAAGAAAACTACACAGAAAATATAGCTACTGAAGAAAGAAGAGCACCCGTTTTTCAAAAGCAATTTTTTCCGTTAGTATTACAACTGCAAGTATTATCGAAAACTCTTACATGGAATATTCCAGCAGTATGTGTTCAAAAGATATTAGCACATATGCTTCCTTTTTATTTAAGAGTCGGCAATCAGCAATGCAGCATTGACTTCTTTTTGGTTGGGTATGGGTAATATTTCAAATATACAATATCTGCACCTGTAAAGGCCTACTTGGTTGAGAGTCGATCTGCAGTCTTTCACATATTTGATATCAGCACATATGCTTCCTTTTTGTTTGAGAGTTGGCAATTAGCAATGCAGCATTGGCTTCTTTTTGGTTGAGTGTGGGTAATATTTCAAATATATGATATCAGAGCAATCATTTTATCTTCCTTTTGGTGGGAAGTTGGAAACCAGCAGTACATCACTGGCATACGTTTTGTTGAGAATTGGCAATCTTTCTTACATTTAAAATAAGAGCACTAATTGCCAGTACGCGTAATTGGCTTGAATTGTCCAGATTACATGTAAATTTACATGCCTTCTTCCATCGGGAGATAATTTTGATGCCAAACTTCATCAATACCATGTATACCTTTCAAATTCCTGAAGCAGATTTGAATCATAAATTCGTGGTTCGACAGAATATCATGTCTAATGATCTATCTGCTCACTTTTATTTGTCATCAACTATTTGTTTTTTCTTGAATTGGCAAATTATCTTTTTTGGGAGTTGTTTTCTTCAAACAAGGCTGGAATGCACACAAATACTTTAAAGTCAAGCAAATTGGGAAAGAAAAAAGGAATCTGGGCATATTCCCAGGATCTTTCTCACTTAAATTCTCTCCTGCAAGGTCTGATAAATTTAGAATGGTCCAAAATGCTATGGGATGACTAAAAGTAAGTTTGCTTTGAAAGAGAAATCTCTTAATTTATGATGAAGACATTAAACCTAATGGTGACAAAAGATATCCCTGCCATAGCATGGGCCATTATATCCCAATTATATCAAACTTTAGTGCTTTTCATCATGAAGAGGGAAAAAATATTTCAGTATTTAGACGGCATTGGTCTGAAGTAACATTACTTGTGAATAATAAGTTATGACTTGGATTCAGGAGGATATCAATTTTTGTCGTGTAGATAACAATTTTGTCTCCTCATCTTGTTGTGAATGTATCAGAGGATGCAAACTGCAACTGTACTTTATATCTCGACTCTGTTGGTAATACAAGGCTCAAGAGGAGGCCTCCAGTCCAGATCAGAGCAGTTTCAAAGAGTTGGCTAAAAATAACAGAGTGATATATATTGTCATATCGTTGAGTAAGCTCCTTTTGCCACAAATAGGCCTATTGCAATTTCTATGTCCGTAAGTGGTCAGATAATAGTCATAACTAATTTTCTAAATTCCTTTTGACCACTACTTGCTGTAGTATTGAGTTGCAACAAAACTCTAAAATGTCAGAGACCAGCTCTGTTCCTATCATGTAGGCTTGGTAGATGTACTATTTTGCATTAGTAATTCACTCCCATCTGAATGTATTTCTAACTACATAAGCTCTGATCGAGGAGAAAATGGAAACTCAGATGTAAAAGACGAAAATACGAGGCGGCATGTAAGTTACCTCGCGGTTATACACAAATATAATATATTTTCATCTTATTTCCCTTTTTCTCAAGAAGCAAATTCCTTTCACAAAATCAGTATGAAACCTGATGAACCCTTCATTAGGAAGAAGCTGCCTGAAGCCAAGGAACGTGACAGAACTACACTGCAGCTACAACTAGGCAACAAAATGAAGCTGTATTTTGGCTGCTTCATAGGTATTTGTCTATAAACATGTTTTCAGATTTCAAATATATCTTCATTGCTTTAATACAACTTTTACACAATTATGGTAAGGGGATAAGATCATGCATGTAACAATATAATAATATAATAATAGGAAGGTGCGTCACTACTATAAGGTGTTTTCAATACAACTACATAGGAGAAGAATTGAAATGAAACAATTCTTAGGCATTCAGAATTTCACTAGCTTCTGATATATTTCCACTATTGTAATATCTCGGTTAAGGTTCATATGCAGTACTATGGACTGGCCATGATATCTCACAGATCACAATTTGCTGAGCTCTGAAATTATCATCATGCCTATGAAGACTTCTGGTGTATTCAGACATTCTTGAGATGGTCTTAGATACATCATCGATAGTTGTCTTTGAAGTGCAAGTAATTCTGACTGAAATGCAATGACATGTCTTTTCCAGTGTATACTATTGAAGTTTTTCAGGATAAGGGAACTTAGCTGGCTACTAAGAACTTATGTACATTAAGGCTTAGTGGAGGTCACTAAGATGGGGTTATCGAACCGTTTTATGCGAATTTTTTTATAATCTTATTGAATATGTGTGCAAACATATTTTTCGCTTGAGCAAGCCTGCAGTGTGATTATTATGTAATGCATTACAGAGATTGTAACATAAGCATTTAAGGGGACATTTTTAGTAGCCACCTTAGTTCCCTTATCCTGAAAAGCTGCAATAGGGTAACTCACAAATACAGAATGAAGCCAGCACTTATGGCCCGCTTTTGACCCATACTTCAGAGAGCTGTAAAGTACAAAGAACCTGCCATCATGTGAATGACATCATGTGAATGAAGAACAATATCTTAAAGTTGCCTCAGAATAACTTATTTTGTTGTGTCTGCTGCAATGGAAAAGGCATGTAGCAGGTAAAGGGTTTGTATGCTTTTTTAGTTGCGGCTGGATGGCCCAGTTGGTCATACTGATAATGTTGCTTGCACGGCACGTTCCCCTTTGATTATAATATTCAGACTAGGACAAGGCAAAGATGTAATTATGAATATCTTAAAATATAAGAAAAAAAAATATGTCAAACCAGTGGTTGCTTATACTCACTGCATATGCTTTTAAAGGGATAATACAGTTTTATTAATACTCCACATATTTGAAAAGGGAGTGCTTTTTCTTCCCAGTCCACTTTACAACTGTATGCTTCATAACCATCTCATGATATCTCACCTGTTTCGAGTCAAAACAAAAAATTTACAAAAAGAAGAAAAGGCTATTATACCCACCTCTGTCAGACTCAAAATTGCCAAATAATGACAGATATCATTGGAATGTTTCATTCCTAATCATTGCTCTTTTTAGATTGTTTTTGTAGGGACCATCTCAGATCTGTGTTATTAGCTCCAAATGAGGAAAGATTTTACAGTGGAGGTCCCTAACTAAAGGGGCAAAAAGAATCAGCCAAGTGCTTTTGTCATCAATCTATGTGTACTGCAGTGGTGGAGCTTCTTGAGTTTCTGGAGGGGGCCACTAGGAAGTTGGCCTTGCAGATATACTTTCCCTATAGCAGGAGTACCCTCCAAATTTACCTCCAATATTAGGAGGGTACTCATGCTACAGCAAAGGTAACTGTGACTACAATTTACAAATCAAGTATATATTTGCCCCTCTTTATGCTCAGTAGCTCCATCACTGCATGACCTTGGGAGCCACTCAACCATGACTGTCATGGTTGAGTGATTGGGGAACATACCCAAAGCACACCTGGAGCATAATATTATCCCATAGAGATTTCCTTCAAAAAATTATATAGCCTAAGTGTATAAAGATTTAAGACAATATAAGACAAGTGATAAAAGAAAACACTGTATGAGAACATTAGATATTCAACTTCTCACAAACTGACCAGTCTAAAAGTGTAATAATCCAAATATTATGCAAGCCACAATTAGTTTGTTGCAATGGAAATAGAAATTTCATGTTCATGACAAAGAATATAAAAGGGCTTCTCATTGCTTGGTTTGCTGTCTATGTTAATAACACCTGTAATTAGGCATGTCTAATCATGAGGTAACATGTATTAGGTTTGGTAAATCACACACTCACAGTGGTACATTGGAGGTATAGATGTAACTACACATACATAAAACATTATTTGAATATTTGGAAAATAAAATATGTGTTTGAAGAAACCTCAGGTCCCTACAATTCTTTTTTAAAGAATTTCTTGTTAATTACCTATGCAGCAAGAATGATAAATGTCAACTCAATGGCCTCCCTAATTACCTTTCTGACCATAATAAACGTCCTGTTTCAGAACAATATCATGATACTTACCAGAGCCTACATGTTAGCAACATCAAGCACAAACTTTTCAGCAAGATTTTCTTGTGTGTATGGCGCGATACTTGAAGAGCATTTCTTATAAATCAGACAGTGTGATTTTTATCGAGTGTTAACACTGATTTATCATGCTTTATGGTTTGCACTAGTGTTGCATGGAAATCAGAAAACTATTGTTTGTACTTGACATACTATGAAGGGTGTGTTTTCTTCTTTCGTTATGTATTCACCCAAGATGCTGACAGCCATATACTTTATCTAGATAATCCGGGCACAAAGAGGGTCTGATATTTTTTATTTTCGTTTCACACAGAATAATCATAATCCTGCCAATGGAAAACAAAACATCAAAATATGGTTACTTCTGATATCTATATTTATGATTATCATTTTGTGTATGGCCTTCCCTCTGCATTCAATACAAGAACTTTAAAAAATTGATTGCTCTTACACCTTTACACTTCACTTCTTGTCTATGACAACATGTAATATGATATAAAGCATGAGCTATAGAGTGCCACAGTATGTTTTTATCTATGGCCATTAACCCTAAATCTTGCCATCCAATGGACACAAGAGCTGAGACTAATGACTTCCTTTTACCCTTTTGCTTCAGAGAGCTGTAAAGTATAAAGACCAAGCCATTATGAAAATGGAGCCAAATACTCCAGCCCTAATGCCCTCTTAGAAGTGCTATCATTGTGTATGCAGACATACCGATACTCATGGGTCCAGAATGGAGCATTTCTTGTTTTGTTGCCACAGGCAGGATTATAAGGGAAATTGCAGTCACCACAGATAAAATTAATAACACAGTTGAAAATTGATATGAATATTACATGACATGATCGTAGCACCCAATGGTAGGTAGACGATTCGAAATTTATTTTCAATCCCAAAGTGATTCACCAATCAAATAATAAAAAGCTGCCCATGACATCAGAATAAGGCACAACCAAGTTAGAATTAGGAAGTCAATTGCCTGCTGATGAAGTAAACAAGCTATTATCTTTTACTGCATTACAACAAAAGCCAAAGGAATAGCCTGAAAGCCCTGAAATCTGGCTCTGACATATAAGTGGGTGTCTCATATGTTTGGCTAATCGCTGCTCTTAGGCACCAAGCCGGTTAATTGGATTCTGAGGACAGCTTGCTGCTTTACTAACTGCTTCTTACCCTGAGGCTGGCCTGGCATCATTTGTAATGTCTTTAAGACTGCTTTAAGAGAGCCTCGTCTCCTTGACAGGAAAATCTGACGGAATTGCCAGAAACGCAAGCAACAAAGGCAAAGGTAAAGAAAACATAGTTTAAGTTCAGTATTAAGAAGATTTCTTAAACAGCATAGGTTTGGTACAATGTTTAATTGATATCTTCCACATAAATTGCCTAGAAATAGCAAAGTGATTTTAGCTAGTAATTTTCTAACAAAATCCTTTTCATTTTATGATTCTGGTAATCTAAACACTTCAAGACTTATGAAGCCGCAAAATATCTTTGCCATAGCTTGAGCCATGCATTCCTATTATATAACATTTTAGTGGTTTTCATTGTGATAAAGGAAGAAGTTTTCTTTCCATATTTTAGGGGACAGACTCGGAATTTGTGTAAAGTTACAGTGCTTCATACAATTCTCATTGTTTAGATAACTTTTTTTTTCTCATCTGGTTGTAAATGCATCAGAGGATGTATACTCCTAACAACTTTATTATCTCGAGCTTGTGTGCAAGCCGATGCTCAAAGGAGGCTTCCAGTCCGGATCAGAACAGTTTCAAAGTTGTTGACTGAATAAAATAAAACAATGTTACACTTTTATGGTTCGGGACGAGACCGTGCAATAATAGTGCATTACAATTATATATCAGAAATGAAGAACTTGAAAAGAAAACAATTCTAAATCATTAAAAATTTTTCTAGCTTCTGATTTAATCTCACATTTTAATATCTGGGTTAAGGTTTGTATGCAGTACTGTGGACTGGCCATGATATCTCACATATCACAATTTGCTGAGCTGTGTGGTTATTATCATGCCATTGGAGACTGCTGGTGTTATTCAGATATTCTGTAGATGGTTTGAGATATCTCATCAATAGTTATCCTTGGAGTGCCAGCGATTCCGACTCAAGGGAGATGCCATACAGTGACTGTGTGTCTTTTTTGTGTATATAAATAATTCACAAATGCAGAATAAAGCCAGCACTTATGGCCTGATTTTGACTTGTTCTTCAGAGAGCTGTAAAGTACAAAGAACCTGCAACCATGTGAATGAAGAATAATGTCCTAATGTTGCCTTACAACTTCTTTTATTTTGCCTGCAGTAAGAGCTATTATACAGTTTATAAGCTTGGTGGGTCAGCTTGTTATCCACATATTTCTTGGTAAGCTCCTCTTTGATTAACACATTTTCAGACCAAGACAAGGCCAAGTGGACGTTTTGATTACCATTGAATGTAAAAAAAAAAAGCTAATCAGTGGCTGCTTGTACTCACTGCTAATGCTGAAGCTTCATTGCCATTATTTTGGATTATTTTTACCATAAATTAAATGTCAACTCCATGATTAACTTTCTGACATGTATGAGAACAATTACATTCAAGATACATACTGAAAAGACAGAGTCTGCTTGTTGGCAACATCAAGCACACACTTTTTAGCAAGATTTTCTTGTGTGTGTGTATTAAGAGATACTTCAAGAGCATTTTTTATAAATCAGACAGTGTGATTTTTATCATACAGTAACACTGATTTATCAAGCTTTATGGCTTGCACCAGTGTTGCATGGAAATCAGAAAACTATTGTGTGTACTTGATATACTATGAAGGGATTGTTTTCTTCCTTCATTATGAATTCATCCGAGATACCAACCGCTATATACTTTATCCAGATAATCCGGGCTCAAAGAAAGTCTGGTCTTTTTTCGTTGCTCACAGAATAATCAAAACCCTGCCAAAGAAAAACAAAACATCAAAATACCTTATTCTGGATTACCATAGTGATTGATCTATATGTGATTATCATTTTTTTATGGCCTTCCCTCAGAATTCAATACAGGAACTTAAATTGATTGCTCCAATCAGCACAACCTTACATTTCGCATCTTGTCTGTGACAACATGTCAACCAGTATTATGATAAGGTATGTGCTTTAAATTACCACAGTGTGTTGTTCTCTTTGGCCATTAACCCTAAATCTTGCCAGCCAATGGACACAAGAGCTGAGAAAATGAGCTCCTTTTACCCTTTGCTTCAGAGAGCTGTAACGTATAGAGACCAGGCCATCATAAAAATGGAGCCAAATACTCCAACCCTAATGCCCTCTTAGAAGTGCTATCATTGTGTATGCAGACATAGTGATACTCATATACTCATGGGTCCTGAACGGAGTATTTATTGTGTTGTTGCCAAAGGCAAGACCATGGGGGAAAATTGCAGTTGGTATAGATGCTATTTGTGACAGAGTCAAAAATGGACAGAATATTACATGACATGATCGTGGCACTTGGTTGATTGTGGATGATTCAAAATTTATCTTCATTCCCAAATCATTCACCAACCAAATACAGGCTGCCCATGACATCAAAACAAGGCACAACCATGTTAAAACTAGGTAGTCAACTGCCTGCTCTGAGGAAACCAACAAGCTGCTATCTCTTACCACACCACAACAAAAGCCAAAGGAATAGCGTGGAAACTTGGAAATCTTGCTCTGACACAAGTGGATGTCTCATATGTTTGGCTAATCGTTGCTCTTAGGCATCAAGCCGGTTAATTGGATTCTGAGGACAGCTTGCTGCTTTACTAACTGTTTTTACCCTGAGGCTGGACTGGCATTAGTTGTAATGTCTTTAAGACTGATTTACCTCTGTGCCATCAGTGTGCCTATTCTGCTTGACAAGAAAAGCTAACAGAGTTGGGTCTTTGTGCAGGAATCAGAAACAGCAAAGGTAAAGGTAAAGATGACATAATATGAAGTGTCTTAAACCATTTTCAATTTATTATACATTTTGTTAGTAAGTATTTCTATTTGCTGCATAGTCAGACTTATTCTGATTGAGTGAAAATGAAATGTCCTCCCCCCCCCTGCTAATTTCTTGTAAAGTCTTGAGTTTAGCTTTGTGCGTAAACTTCTCCGTTGGTCGACACTTAAAAAAATGTTGTCAAGAAAAAGTTTCATAGAATTCAGATATGAATTAAAAGTGAAAAATTTGTTGTCACCACCATGATATGTACAGTACAAACCAAAATAAAGTCAAACAATTTTCTGTCAGAACTTCTCTGTTCACCTATTTGGCCCTCCTTTATCCTCTCCACCCTGAATCTCCTTTCAACTACTTTTGACTCCGTACCACAGCTTTACTCCTTCTTAAGAACTCCATTAAGACAAGCAGCAATGTAATTGCAATTGGCAAAGGGCACAAAATCAAAGAAATCAAACACAATGAGGGTGATGGAGTTTGAATTTTAGTTGGTATTATGCAAATTTAATGTAATTTTAAAAGGCAGTTGAAAGTAGGTACAGGTAGGAAGTGATTTGGAGGGCGCCAAAAGGTGTGAAAGGGTAAAGTAGTGGCTGATTCTTCCTTCCTGCTTTGGTAATCGTACTTTATTTTGAGTTGTACTGTATTATGTAGTATGGTGCTTGTAACAAGTAATACAATGTTTCTCTGTCTGTGTGTTTCCTGAAGGTCGCCATCTGATAAACTCTTTTGGGCCCCTCGCCTGAGGGAGCAGTAAAAGAGAACGATTGAGTCATGGTCAGAGCGAAATATATCATCCTGAGGTTTTTTTCTAGTTTACGTTTAGTATCTGGCACAGATTTCAAGGAGATTTTGCAAACAGCATATGTTTGATAAAGTTTATTAATAACTCCACTTTCAAAATGACTTTAAAAAAAGAGAATTCATCATTCCATAAGAATAAAAGTATCTACAGTAAAACGCATCAGGTTTTCCAAGCAGATGTTTGCACTTGCATGTCTCAATACTCCCACACTCTAAAAACTGTCGGGACAAAATTGTTTTTTTAGATTCAAAATAGTTTTTTGAAAATCCAAATTTCAATGCAAAACCAACATGGATTTTTAAAAAAATCCATGTTGGTTTTTTGCATTGAAATTTGGTTTTTCAAAAAACCATTTTGAATCTAAAAAACCAATTTTGTCTGAAATTTTTTAGAGTGCATGCCTTTGCATGGGAGTGTTGAGACATGCAATTGCAAACATCTGCTTGGAAAATCTCCCCCCATCCCTTCACTCACTTATCAGTTAAATGGTAGGCCTATTAGTTCAATTTTGCAGACAAACTCAAATACATCATTCAAAATTACAAAAACTGTGAGTCCCTTAGTACCATACATGGGAAAATCTCCTGATTATAAAATATTATGTTTTCCATCATATATGAAAAGGAAAATATTGTTAATTAAGTCTCATGCAAAACAGACAGAAAACTACATCATTTCAATTTGTGAGAAGAAAATGGCATGCAATGTAGGTGAGAAAGTTATCTGATTTAGAAAATAAACTCAAAGTCAACAATGTGATTTCAGTTCCTGATTCTATCTTCAGTCTGTAGCTCAAAAGTAGACTTAAAATACTTATCACGCGATTGCTGGAAACTTGGCAGCTGTTGGGCTGACATTTGCCATGATTGACAAAACGCTTGACAGAACACGCTTTTCCAAATCATTTTATCGCATATGTGTCATTCACATGAAGTCCAATTTCTGCCGCTCTTTTTACTGGTCCGTCAATGCGGAGTTTTTGGCTTGCAATAAATGAGATACCATGAAAGCAAAATGTGCAAGAAACTTTCTGAAAATCAGCAAAATCTTTCTGACAACTAAACAAAAGTCCGGTTTCTCAAAGAAGGCATACACATGTGAATATGGAATATGAATAGAGACACACTAGAGAAAATGCATTTTTAAAAAGAGGCACTCAACGTTATAATATTATCATAAGCCCCTGGCCCTTCGCATTATGAGAGCACTGCTTCTGCAGTCATGAAGTGGTCTGTCATGAATGTTCGCAAAATGTCGGTTTCGAGCCTTTTTTTTCAACACAACATGCAACTGGCATCATTGAAAATATGACAGATAATTGTCAACTTCAAGTATTAATAATTTGAAATTCTAGGGGGCCGGGATCATATGATCATCCCAACCAGGTTCAACCTGGGGGGGATGCATTCCCCCCATCCCCCCATCGCCCTAGGATCTACGCTCCTGTCCACAGGTGGTGTACGATCTTTCCTTGTTTTTTTTTATGTCTCAATGCAACTTGCTTTGAAGGTATTTCAGCTATTTGAGCAGCTGTCAGAGATAGAAGTAATGATGAGATGATAAGGCTGTGAGTCCACACCAAGGTCCAAGGTAGTCCCTGTTCCCATGTGTGGGATCTTAACTTGCCTCAGCATAGAACTCTGAATACAAGGCACCCTTTAGCTTTAAGTCTATGTGACGTGCGATTGAGAGTAAGTTCCGTGGTTGGTTCGAATGACCAACAAATGGTTAAACCATGGAAAGTATAGGATATTCAGTGGACTTTGGGACACACATTTTATCATATTGAACATCATGGCCCTTGAGATAGCTTCCAGTGGCAGCTGTACCGGTGTCCTGGATACTTTATTGCCTGGATGCCAACACAACCATTAGTCATTAGAGCTGTGTCACCACCTTTCGGAAAGGTCCTGGTGGGAGAATGTGGCAACATCAATTACACCAGACTGTTTAGTAGTCTATGGAGCAGAAATTTACAACCAGTCCCAAAAGGCACAAAACTGAGTTGCAGACAAAAACTATTGAAATATGCATTGTCTGGTTCTGGAATGTAGAACCATTATAGGGAAGGGGAGCTTGCTCAGTTTGTAACGCTTTGGGATTCCAATGTAATGAGTCCCAATTTTGATCCCTCTTCCAAAGAATAATTATTATTAACAGGACAGGAATTTCAAACATGTTTTGCAAGTTTACAAGCTCATCTTCCTCAGCACTCGGATGCAAAGTGCTTCATTACTGAGTTCTCCTGTCCTAACTATTGTACCTGAGTGCATATAAGTTGTATAGCCCCAATCAGCCATTCATCCATCCACATCAATGTATATTAGACTTTGCACTGCCAATATGACAATGAAATATACCAGTGGCTTTTTAGTGAAATATAAACTAGTGGCGTAAAGTGATCCCTGCTTACGAACCAGACTGCCCCTAGAACTGCTGTTATTGTGTAGTCTCTTGCGGTGAGATCTCTCTTTTAAATATAGTTTTACAAGTGAATATTTAAAACTATAGTTATACCTAATTTCTATCTATGTTCAATCTATATTGGCCAACAGACGGAGCATGCTCTTCGACAAAATAATTATAATAGGCCCGACAATAATTTGTTCACATTATACATGGTCTCTGTATATATAATTATAGCACCCTGTGCACTACAGATCATTTGACTTGGCTTTAGCATCCATTAGCGAACTCACTTATACAATGCACAGATTCGTGATGAATCTCCCGAGAGTCCGTATTTCGAAAGGTGACTATAAATCACTCTGTATCTGAAGCTCTCATGCCAGGTCTGCTGTTGGCAGAATCCTCCATCTACATGGCCTCCAAATGATACCAAGGGACAGTTGGTCTTCCCCTCAACAACTGAATCTAGGAATCTAGGACACAGTAGGCCTATGGTGTGTGTTCACAAATGCATGGACATTTATAGATCTCTCACAATGCTTACAAGCATCAATTCTTGTGCCATTCCCTGAATACAAGAGCAAATGGGAGATAAGTAAACTCTAGAACATAATAATGTACTTTGACACAGCAGGACTTAATTGTGCCATAAATATAATTTTTGGACTGCTTTGGGTGTGAATATGGGCCAAGGTTGTGTAGAGATACCAGTGCTGGACATCTTCACATTTACAGTCATTTTCATTTCTTCATGCATTCCATTGCAATATTGTGAAAGACAAGCCTCGACATAATCAATTTTATTCTTTTTAGAGTGATCGACCCAACATATTTTGAAATTATTTTTCCTCTACTATAAAAACATGATAATGATTAATCACAATTTTTATCAGATTGACATTGTTAAAAAGAGAGATTACACCCTTTTTTTCGTACATCTGACCAACCGACCTGTAAAAAAGTACCTCTGCTTCTTAGCGGGGCAGATTTGTCATGAATAGGGAAGTACATGTAATTATGCATTTATACGTACAATGTAGAAACACGAAACTTTGAACATAGTTAAGAGACTTATATAAAAAGATATTCAGATAGGGAGCCACTTATGATTTGACCTAGTTGAACCACAGCAGCCATTTTCCAAAATGGCTGAGAGTATTGTCATATTCTTGCTTTCTGTGAAGTATCTATTGTTGGACTAAAAAAAAAATTGCTTTTTATTCCTTCTACAGGTCTATTAAACATTATTGGTTGATTTCTGTATGAAAACTCTGAAAACAAATGATGGGCTAGAGAAATTATCAGGGGACAAATTCTGTTACCCATCATTTGTTTTCACAGTTTTTCATGTATGTTTGTTTTTGTTTTCTGTGTGATAACCTTCCTCTTAAAATATTTTAACATTCCTTTCATTCTGTACCTGAAGATGACCAAATAAAGGTCGAAATATTGTACACAAACAATGTCTTTATCCGGACTTACTTTTACTAAGACTATTGAAGTTATGACATCTTTGGTTTCACCTCCAATTTCCCCATGCAGCTCCGGTTTCAGGAATAAAGCAGATAATATATACATACATGGCAGACACAAAATGTGAACAAAGCAGCCTGCTGGAGAATTCCTTGTGGCAGATCAGCTGTTGACTTATGCTCATCTTGTCCACTGAGGAAACATGGTGTCACTCAAGGAGACATGTCTTGCCTATTCATTTTGTGTGTTTGCACAGATTTCTCTTGGGTAAACTCATGTTTTGCTGGAACACAAATGCATGAATGGATATTATCTGCTCTTTATTAAACAACCATTCCATTTCATATTAGCGTTATTTTATTTCAATAATCTATAGTATAATGACTATAATACAAGCTAATTTAAGAGTCCGAATACATTGATATTATTAAAGGGCCTATTAGGTTATCGATGCTATTCAGAATATATAAGAAACAGTTAACAAATATGACTTCCTTGTCAGTACCTTTGATTCATATTAGAAATAGACTTTAAATAGTGCAGCTTTACATGAGATTTTGAATATGTATAAAAATATGTATATTTTTGCATGCATCCTTTCACTTAGTCACTCTATGCAAATTCATCTGTTGGGACATTGTAGCTTTAGAAATAGTGCAGACATAATTCCTTCGGCCTAAATACACACATTCAGTAGGTTATTCCCATCTCCTTGTGGTATGCCATTTTCCCCAACCTCAAAGGACAGGACAAGAATATGTTACCAGCCTATTTTCCCCTTGTCGGTCATGTGTACACAATCTTCCATTCACATACACTGTCAAAAGTAGCTGTATCAAGATATTAACAGTATACACAACAAGATGCCCCTCACCAGTGTAATTGCTGCTTTTTACAAGTTCTTGCAACTTAAAATAGGTTTTTTTTTTCAATTTTCTATTATAAACAAAGGGACGATGCAAATGGAAGGTAAAAAGAAGGTGAAGGTGCTTTTATTTAACGTAAGTAAAGCTAAGTCAGTGACTTGTTTCCAGTGGGGCCCACGACACCTTTATGCATGTCTGATGCGAACAACGACGTCGTGGAATGACACGATTGCCAGCCTGGGGATTGAACCCGAGTCCCTCGCTTGTGAGACGAGCACTCCACTGACTGAGCTATAAGTGCATTGCCACTTGTGGCAGACCATGCATGCAGTTAGAGTATAATCAATCTCATTGCAGGGAGCTTAGCACCTGAACATTTTTTGGCAACAGGATTACAGTGCCCCTATACAAATGATTCGCAATTCTCATATCTTATTCTTGTCACCACTCGCCTTGAACCATGTCCCTTTGTATCATCCATAATTCATAAAATCGGGTTCTTCACATTTGGGCATTTTCCCATCTGAAATACTATGTATAACCACATCCGGACGTTACATTTATAATATTTGTAAAAACCATAATCTGATAGAGTTAACACAACAAAGTTACTTTAATCAAGTGTCATCGAAATTGTAGATTACACCATACAGTGTATACATGCTTTTACACCTTGTCTCTTCTTATGACTCGAGAAGCAATTTTTCACACACTGAAAATAAAAATATATGGTAGTCATCAAAGACATGTGTGTCTCACTTGTTAAAAATAGGGAAACGTCATCACAGAAAGCTTGTTGAAATGTAGCCTGTATCAAAGATAAATACAAATGTATAAGGTTTGCTTATCAGAATAACTGCGCTTCAAAATTATTATTCCTTGAAAAATAACATTTGAACATTGCACAATTTCCAGATCTGCCTCTTTATGGGATTTACAATTTCACAATTTGTCGATGAGGCAGAATATTCAGTTTTTGCAAACGCTTGCCATAATTAAATTTCATATAATATCTCTATACACAAACACATCAGAAAAGACAAACATTATGGGGCAAACTCCAGCGATTTCTGCATACCGGAGAAGCCTCAATTACCAATCACATATATTTGCTTTGGGTTGCCAGAATGCAGGGTTTTGGAGTCGGAGTCGAAAATTAAAGTAGTGACTCCTGACTCCTAAAAATAGTTAATATAGTTTACAAAAACACAGTTTCAACAATGTTATTTAACTCCAAATTTTACTAAAAACTTCCTAAGCAAGTATTCATGTAAAAAATCCTATTAAAACTTTGTAGAATGACTTTTTCTTGTCTGTTAATCATGTAATATTAATGTGCAAAAATGCCGATAAGCGGAGTCAGGAGTCGGAGTCGGAGTCAGAATTCAGGAGTCCTAAGGAGTCGGAGTCGGAGTCAGAGTCGCTTTTCAGAAAGTCAAATGAGTCGGGAGTCGGAGTCGGTTCACTTATCACCCGACTCCAAAGCCCTGCCAGAATGTACCCAAATTAATTTCTAACTTGGCACATTTTCTTGCCATCATTGACTTTCTCCGACATTTTCTTGCCAATCATAGATGTTTATAGACTTTTGAATTTTTCATTGTATGAATCATACCCATGAGATTACAACCATGCAATACCGTAATGGATCCTGAGGGAGGGGGGGCTGGGGTCCAACCCCCCCCCCTCCCTTGGGCCTGTATATTTTAATGTAAGAAAAAATTATATCCCAATATTTGAAATATTTTATCATTTGTAAACCCCCCCCCCCCGTGCAGCATTCATTTTCTGGATCCGCCCCTGCAATATATCACAGATTGTTATATCTGACATTCCCACAGCATTGCTCCATTTGCAATATAGTCTTCCTAAGTTTCTCCTCCAGACAAACTTAATGGAGAGTATGTACAATATAATAAACACCATATATTCTCTGCAGCAGCTTCCCAAATGTAAGATGTCCTTGTGCAAAGCCAAAAGCATTGCAAAGCTTCTAAGAACATTAACAGAAAATGGAAAGGTGCTTATGTAAACTATGTATGAGCCTAATTTTGTCTCGAAGGACCATTATCATGATGATGATTGGCTTCTGGCCTTGAGAGAAAGAAGGGTACATTACACATCATGTGACACTAAAGTGGCACCTGAACATAGCCACGTGCGTCACACATATAGGGGGACTACCAACCAATGGGATCGTATCCATTGCAGCAACATTGTGACAATGTAATTTTTGGTAATCACTCTGATTATATATAATTATTACATTTCCTCAACGGTGACAAAGGTCAAGTGTTTATTTCCATCCATTTGGATATATAAACATAGTCAAAGAAATATGTAGCAGCAACTTTGATGGTGCAATCTAAAACTATGCACAACTAGAATTTGTGTCGCAAGCGGAACACATGCGAGTTCACTATGCGTATGTTGTTTTGCCATTTTTGTGAGTGGATTCTTGGGGAAAATGGTGTAGAATTTGGGGCCTAGATTTTCATACATGATCAGAGAAATAGAACAGACAATAAACTTAGCAGTGGTATCACCAGGAGGGGTGGGCGGTGCAGTAAAAAAGAAAGTACAAGCGGCTTACAACAAATTATGTCAATAGCAGGAAGGCCGGGTGAGAGGGCAGGGGGGACAACTTGCCCCCTGAACAGATTTTGGGGAAATTTCTGCAGATGTATTAGCAAGATTAGAAACGAAAATGGGGAAATGGTAAGAAAAATGGAGAAATTATGAGCAAAATGGGTAAATGGTAAGCAAAATGTGGAAATTATAAGAAAAATTGGGAAAAGGTAAGAGCCTTGGGCTCCCAATTGTTGGGACCCAGGTTCGGAAGCTCTCCACAAAATATTTTTTGCTTTGCTGAAACAATTCTTTGTCGCATCCCTCAATCTTCAGATATATATCAAAGTAGGAACTTCTAGTACAGGGTGAATTTCCTATAAATCTAAAATGGTAAGTTTAAAAATGTATTTAGGAGTCGTCTGTAGGACTATATTTCTTTATGCATCTTCAAAAATGCCACAGTCTTGTGAAGCAATATTGGCAATAATTTAGTTACTCGATTGATTAAAACTGTAGAAGACTCCAAATGATCCATTATTGACCTATTGAATATGCAATGACATCACAGTAACAAAAGCAGATTGAAGTAATCACTTGCACTTCCCTGACTCTAACTACTCAAAGGGTGTGACCTGGGTGTCTGCCAGTCCTTGAAAAGCCTTGAAAAGCCTTGAAAAAATTGCATTTACCACAAAAGGCCTGGAATCTGCTTCATACTAATAAAAAAAAGAAACACAGCTGAATATTTTGCGATTTCTTGTGACAGTCAGGTCGCCGATACATTTTTACTATCAGAAAAAATTAATCTGCATTCTCTGGAAGATTGGCCTTGATTTTGGGAAAATTTGGGCCAAGAAAAGCCTAGAAAATCCTGGAATTTGATTCCAAAAATGCTGCAGACATCCTGCACTCAACACAACGAGACTGCAATGCAAGGGCAATAATGTTCTTCTAAAATTGAGTTATAAAATACAAGAACTTTTCTGCTGACTTGACTTGTGTTGTGCTGGTATACCCCGGCTGACTTGACTTGTGTTGTTCAGTTGATGTTGACAGGCTAGTAACCGTGGTAACTGTTACTGTATCCACATATTCATAACATTTTGTCAAGGACCAACCACTGGTATTTTCATTTTATGCACAATATTTCATTAACGTCTCTCTACTCAATCACCCTTAAATTAACAAAATATGAATGCAATATTGCAATGCGCTGAGTGAAACCTGCCTTATTTGGCTGTCCTATCAAGATGTGTGTGCAGAAGAAAATTTTGAAATGCTAATCTAGTGCATTAATAAAGCACATAGAAGCTTGAAAATGATCTTATAAAATACCTTGTATTTTTAGCTGTCAATCCCTTCCACAATTTTCCCGAGTTTTTCATTGTAAATAGCTAAAAAGTGAGTTACAAAGACAAAAGTGAGACACCAGTTGGTAAACATATATCAAGATGCCTGGGGTTATTTCTAATATAATTTTTCGTTCAGATAAACGTCACTGCAATAATTCCTTTCATTTAACATTATAGTATGAAAGCCACTATATGTACATTGTTATTTTTATTCTTTTAAAATATGTTCACTGCCATATTTGCCTGATAACTGCCGTTGAGTCTGTCCGTTTGTACAGTGTGACTCTTCAGGCTGGCTTGGTAGTCATCAAATAAACTGAATTGTACAGCAAAAAACATTGTAACAAAGAGTGTGCAGCTGTGGTTCATGTGAAAAAAAAAATTCACAGGACTGTCATGTTAAATTTTAATTGAGTGGATTGCCTCCCCCCAAAGATGGCATTGATTGCTATGAGAAAGTTCACTTTTACAATGGCCTTCAATGATGTGGGACTTCTTAGAAGGTGTTAATTTAAATATACTAACTCAAGGTGTGAATGGCAAATTGGCTAATTGGTGAAGTCTTAATTGCTATTCTGAATTGCCTGACATGCACAGTGCATCCTGGGGAAAAAATATATAGGCCTATGCATTTTCAACGAATTCTCAGCAATTAATTGAGATATCTTCATGAAAAAACGATATCATAAAGATTAAGGCACCAGGATTCAAAAGAGCCTAAAATTCTAATTCTAGCCCTAATAGAAGTGTCTGAAAACTATCGGGAAGACATCGAACCTGTTTCGGCCAATCAGAGGGCAGTAAAACAATAACAAGAATATTTCTATTTCCTGTTTTGCCGTGATTTGGTTGAAACTAAAAACTTAAATTGTAATTAAACAAGACACAAAAGACACACAAAAAAGCAAGACGCCTCAAGTTAGCCTATTCTTCATTAATTTCATGAAAAAGAAACTTTGATAAGTGCTTCCTTGACTCTCACAAACGATCCAAAATTTCTGACTACCCCTTATTTAACTGGTTCGCTCACAAATGCGAGTGAACTCGCAAATAATTTCAGATAGGGGGAACGGGGACGCAGTGAATCCGCAATGTTCATTTCCTTAATATCTCAAAAGGCTTTTTCTCCGCATTCTCGATGTTGGGCTTAAATGAAGGTTTAATGTGCCCCCTATACACCTATGACCTCTTATCCAAAAAAAAAAGAAAGATTCACCATGGCAACATACTTGGACAAAGTGAAGCAACACCGGGGGCGGAGTGAATCAGTGCTGGAGATATATTGATCAAGTGCAAAGGCAATGAATAAAACTAACTAGATAGTTCCTCTGACCAAAGTTTATTTTCCCATTAACATTTCCTGAGGTTTCAAAGCCATTAACCACCTTATTACTACAAAACAAAACAGAATTATCATACAATTTTTAACACTTAAAATAAATCAACTAATAGGAGGGAGAGGTCTATTTTCTTTATATTTGATAGTTGGGTATTTACATAGAGTTGTTTATTGCTGCTTAAAAACAATAACAGAATTAAAATCTTCGTTATTCTTACCTGGGTTGTATTGAATAACTGAATGCAGTATTCCGCTGTGCCCTGTGGCATCCCGAATTCACTGTGGCAAGTGTAATTAATTTAACTAGAATCTTATCTTGATAATTGCAACGATGTGCTCATGAAATACCAATGCATTACTTTCATTACATGTTCCTTTTACACATATTATAAGCATGCCTGTTAATCCTGGATAACCTGTTCTATATTACAAAAGTTTATATGAGCGAAGCTCACTTAGCACAAGGACAGCTCATTCTGTGTGGTGCTCCTGTCTGCAGTGACTGCCTGAACAGGAAGTGCCTGTAGTTACCATAAAAGTGGAGCTAGTAGTTTAGTCGCAGTTTATTTTGGTAAATAATTAAAATATGTTAAATGAATTCCAAAATAGATTTAAAATTTCAGTCTTGTCCTATAACAACCTCCAATGTCATATTTCAGGGATTTTAAAAATCAACTTGTGTATCAACATTGGAAATAATTATTTCCATACCACCTGATTGCAAGAAGTGAATAAAAATTAAAAGTTAATGCAAATGTTAATGACTTAAATAGACCACCAAGTAAGAAATCATAACAACACTTAAGGTTACATAATCTTCATTAACTATCAACAAATTATGTAACAGTCTAATAGTAAAGAGTCACCTCTGAATAAATAGCTATGGTTTTATTGATCTCAGTTATGTAACATCAACAATTTAGTGCAATCTGTCTATTAATCTATCTATCTATCTATCTAGCTATCTAGCTATCTAGCTATCTAATCTTATCTATAGATCTGATCTTATCTAATCTTATCTTTCTGCCCATTTGCTCAGTCCATTAAAAAGATATGTTGGACTTCTGCATGGAATGTTGAAGATAATGCAGTAGTTCTATGACAATGCTGCGTGAATTTCATGGCAGTGCCATTTACATATTAATCCAAAATTCAGGATTTAGTGCTCAAATTCATATTTTACCCCAGAACTCGAGTGCAACATGAGCAATTTTGGATATCATGCTTGAATAAGTATGCTGGACTAAAAAACCACCCTGTAGATGCAACATTCTAGCAATTTACGGTTTCAGCATCCAGAAATAGCCACTGATTCCAGACTGTACCAGTCCCTCACTATCAACTCAGCCTCCACCGCTACGTTCGCCTGGTGGGGAGCATTCAGTATTTCATTACGGGGACTCGGGGAGCATTCAATTATTTATTTAATTCTGGAAAATAATTTAAGCTGTGCAGAAAAGAAGCCGTCTGGTGCCAGACTGCTCTGATTCAATGTGTCCATGTTAAATGTAACCTGTGTCGAAAGGAAGGATAAATGCTAGGTTTGCAATTGACTTGAGGCAATCAGAATAATTTTGTAATGAAGACAAAAATTACATCATTATTACTAGTAAAATATAATGTATTATTTGCACACAGCCATCTTTTAAGTTCTGCCTATTTATGCGTGCTTTTTACCATTGTCAGCATGAGGTAAAATTCAGTTTATGTTTATTCCTGCCATATTTCGATTTCATATTTTATCTCTATATACACTTCAGAAAAGACAAACATTAAGGGGCAAACTCTAGCCCTTTCTGCATTCTGAAGAAACCTCAATTCCCAAACACAAAGGCCTATTTGCTCTGGGTTGCCAGAATGCACCCAAATTCATTTCCAACTTGGCACATTTTCTTGCCATAATTGATTTTCTTCTGCCAATAGGAAAGTTTATAGATTTTCACAGTATTCATCATACCCAGGAGATTCTCGCCATGCAATATATCACAGATTGCGGCGTGATAAAGGCTCGCATGACAGAGATGCATGGACCCAGTAATCGGAAATCATATTCAAGTTCAATATTATGCATGAAAATATATCAAATATCCATTGTTATAGAAATATTTGGCCAATTAAATCTGATATTCTATTCCTTTATAATGAAAAATATATCAATTACATGATTGGATTCCAATATGAATTCAGAGAATATGCTATATCGATTAATTTGTAATAACTGCCAAATATTCGTGTGAGCACAATTTCATGTAGTAGGCCATCAGATCTCTTTTAGAACATTAAACTACACCAGAAACGTACGTGTGTTAACTCATTTTACAATCAGGTGATCCAGTTAATAAAACTAAATCACAGGAGCAATCGCTTCTGCAGCCTGCCTAACACCTGACGCAATCAGGCGGAAAACTATGGAAACCGTCACTGAATGTTTTTGTAGAAACCAAGGCTTTTCCTCTCATATACAAGGATTACGCACACAGGAGTAATAATTAAACATATTCAAAATATTCAAATACATTGGAATGATAAACTGAAGTTATCAGTTCCTACTAAACTAAATCTGAAGCTGACGAATTACCCAAATCGGGTCAGTGAAACGGTCCACAACAACATTTCAGGCACTTGTTGCGACAAGTTTACGTTTCGAAGCCGCCCATTCGCTTACGTGAATATAAAAAGTTGCAGACAAAAGTGTCATATAACTGTAAAAGTCAAAAGTACAGATTTGCCTTCTATACGTATTTTAAGCATGCGAAGTCCCTGAATATTCATTCCAAGACCACACATTGCCTTCTTAAGAAAAGCCTCCATCCGAAATTATTTCAAGACTGCCCTGAAAGAATGTATTTATTTTACCAAAACTGAGCAAGAAATTATTTATTAAAAAAAAAAAACTCCAAGCCCCCTCCCCCTTGAGAAGAAATAATGATCCCTTACTCATATTTTATTTTGTTTTTCCCAAAACTTTTCTGCAGTTGTGTCATGTAAGGGCAAGATGTTTTTCTGCAGGAAGCAATGACGCATGAATCCTGTTGTTTTTCTGTCTGGGTTTGCTCGTATTTCTTATCAAGTGCCTGTTGTTTCTGGCTTTATGTCACATCTATGGATTCTTATCAATAGTCTATGACACTTGTGATGAAAATAACGACATATCTGTTGGAGTTAGTTTGCTGAACAAGGGTGCCGGTTGGAAATGAAGGGCGCAGGGGCAGTCGAACGAGAGAGGCAAAATCTCAGTTGTACCACTGAAAGTAAATGAAGCGTAAATAATAATTTTTAATGTTCATATTTACAAATTTTGGCTTAAATTAAGACCTAATAAATATTTTCTTTAAGATCAAAAGGGCAAACCTTGCCCCCCCCCCACCCCTCCTGGCCACATGCTAGAGGGGCAATTGATCTCCCCCCCCCGTTCCGGCGCCCTTGTTCACAAACTTAATAAATACAATACCTTGCAAAAGGGGGAAAATTCAGATATAAAAGATATAATGAACTCTGTGAAATTATAAATTTTTACTGGACTGACCTGACTTACAATGACTGTATGAGAGGTTGGGATACGTTTGAGGTGTGCCTAAGAGACTACAAAAGACCTTCAAACATAACAGTACACAGTCAGTACAACCCTATACTAAGATATAGATAACTGATTAATTTTAGACAACGAGTTTTAAGAGAGAAAAGCCTTAACAATGTTCAAATTTTACTATATACGTACAGTGTATATGCCTTGACTCAACTTTACTGTTCTTCCATGTGGTAACATCTTTTCAATCATGAATTTGCAAAACATTCGTTGTCACGATAATATACTCCGACACACACTGCTCTTTCCTGCTGTCGGATCAGATGTCAATGTCAATACATTAGCCATTTTAAAAAAGACAGCAACGTTCTGCAAAAGAGGAATTGGTGGATGTGTGAAATACTCAAATTTCAATTAGCCATAAGCTTAAGAATAGAAATAAAATGCAAGTAGTTCACACTGTGTGTTTGTATGATTTTGATATAAATGCTGTGTCGTGGAAAAATACAATAATATTCTGCATGAAATAAATGAGAATGTTTATCAACAGGAAAAAGACATGTAACAAATGTTGTATAGACCATCAAATTAATATTATGCAAAGGTAATATTTATAACCTTTATTACTTTTTATTGTAATTTTACTTTTTAATTTGTTTTTAATTCGTTTTTATACTTTTTCTTCTCTATTGTTTTATTGTTTAATTCTTCTATAATTTGCTTTTATGTTGTTATTGTATATATGGAACACTTGAAAAACAGCTTGCCTGAAGTGCTACCCATTTTAAATATATTCAATAAATAAATAAATAAATAAATATAACCACTCAACAGTTTTAAAATGTGTTACTATGGATATTATCAACAATATAAGATATTCATACTGTCTTTTTGAGCCTATTTACAATGTTCATATTTCTTTGCCATTATAAACTGAAGGTGAAAATAAGTTATCACCTTTTGAGGAGACTGTGGTATGAAGTTCTAGATGAAAAGGGCCTTGATGGCACATGAAACAGTTTGTAATTCTGTATTTTTTCTACAAGTCCGACCAAACAAGATCTAGGGTGACCCATTTCACCGCAATAATGAATAGAAATCAGGAGGTCGGAATAAAAAATTCCAGTCTGTCAAAATAGGCTTTTTACATTGATGTCTTGCTGCCAGGCCCGCTTAGCAAGGCATCTCATAACTGTTTTGGTACCTACTCTTGGGTTTTGAGTGCCTGGAAAATCAACAGCTGTGGATGTGATGGTCTTGAAATGGTCTTGAAATGGTCAATGCTATTCTGATGGATGTTGTGCCTATCTTGATCATGGGTCATGACCAGGGGTGCCAGAACAGGGGGGGGCAGGGGGGGCAATTGCCCCTCCTGCTCTTTTTTCAAGGAGGGCAAGGGGTGCAAGGGTGCCGTTCAGATCATAAAGAAAAAAAACATTATCAGGCCTTATTTTACTTATTTTAGGCACAAATTAGGAAGTATAAATTCAAAATTATTAGTGACTCTGTTTTTAAATTTTGTCACGCGAAATGGCGCGAATATGATTTGCCCTTTTTCATCTGACCGTACCTGCCGCCCGCGATTCCTTCCGGCACCCCTGGTCATGACTGCAGGTCTGCCTGGCTTTGGAAGTGCTTCATTAAGCTTGATCGTGAGCTTGCTGATTACTGGCTGTGGAGCATCCCCTCTGACGTGCAACCTCATACTGGGACATGCCAGCCGCCCCCATCCCAGCTGCTGGGCCCCATTGCTCAGTGGGGAGTCTACCCAATGGCAGTCTGTTGGCCTATGCCAACTCAGGAAAGTTCAAGGATCTTTTCTGAGTGCTTTTGTGCAGTTAACTCCAACTGGTCTTAAGGATTAGCCTAATTACATTTCATGACCTTTACCAGTGCATAGGAAATGACTTTGACAAGAATATGTAAACATAACTAATTGGTCGCTTTTAATGTCTAAAACACTGAACATAGAACAAATATGTTTGAAGAATTATATTATTTCAAAATGAAATGTGATTACTTCTTTTTGTCCTTCAGTTTAGTTGTATGCTGGAAGAGTAGCAAGAGAACTGCAAACGCCATTTAAATTGACTAGTATTTTAAATTATATTCATTGCTGCGATACCTTTTAAACAGTAGAGTTTAATAGTACACCGCCAAGAAAAAGAAATTATATGAGCGCAGCTCATGGCTTCCTAGTGCTCACTTAGCACAAGGACAGCTCATTCTGTGTGGTGCTCCTGTCTGCAGTGACTGCCTGAACAGGAAGTGCCTGTAGTTGCCATAAAAGTGGAGCTAGTAGTTTAGTCACAGTTTAGTTTGGTAAATAATTAAAATATGTAAAATAAATTCCAAAATAGATTTAAAATTTCAGTCTTGTCCTATAACAACCTCCAATGACATATTTCAGGGATTTAAATCAACATCTGTATCAAAATTGGAAATAACTGTTTCCATACCACCTGATTGCAAGAAGGGAATAAATATTAAAAGTCAATACAAATGTTAATGACTTAAATAGATCACCAAGTAAGAAATCATAGCAACACTTAAGGTTACATAATCTTCATTAACAATCAACAAATTATGTAACAGTCTAATAGTAAACAGTCAATTCTGAATAGCTATGGTTTTATTGATCTCAGTTATGCAACATCAACAATTTAACATAGTAGATCCAATTTACCATATATTTGAATCTGTGTATTCATCTAATTATCTAATTATCTAATTATCTATCTATCTATCTATCTATCTATCTATCTATCTATCTATCTATCTATCTAATCTTTTCTATAGATCTGGTCTTATAGATCTAATCTTATCTATCTGCCCATTTGCCCAGCCCTTTAAAAAGATACGTTAGCCTTCTGCATGGAATGTTGAAGATAATACAGTAGTTCTATGACAATGCTGCGCGAATTTCATGGCAGTCCCATTTACATATTATTTTATAAATTCTAGGTTATAAAATGATTTACACATCCCTTGTTATCAATTTTTGAAATCGAATGGCTTTGTTTAGGGAATTTTACCATAATGAAGAACGACCTTCATGCAATAAAAGCATCTGCTGTACTGAAAGTATCTAGCCCTTCATGATTTTGTAAACAAGTTCTTTCTAATACACTGTATTCTCAGATCTTAGTGCATGCTAGATGATCTCCAATGCTATACCACCAGTTTTATTACCAGCCTGTCATTCCTAGGTCATCAGGCAAAGTGTAAATTGAATGCTACAGCGTGCTTTGAGTTCTTAATCAGACATTTCAGGCCAATATACAAGTTATTGGTTGACATTCATGACACATAAGCACCTACTATTTGGCCTATAGCCTACCGTCGTTGCGGAAGACCAAGTAAGAAAGCATAGGCATATGGGAGGGAGGGCATACAGTCAGACCAAGAATTATTCAGACGCTTGCTGTTTTGTTATTATCTAAAGGAATTACCAAGTAAACCAATGAAACATGCAATCGAAAACATCCTTGGCATTGCATATAACCTGCACAAAACAAATTTATTGCAAATTGGCAATAAATATGGTGAAAAAAGCTACTTTTGTTAACTTAACGCACCAAAAATTATTCAGACACTTTAACAATGTTGTAGAAAGTGAACTATTTACTATTATTTTTTAGTATTTATATCAAAATAATGTTCATAAACTACCTAGGGACCATTATGACTGCATAGAATGACAGGTGTGACCATCAATTGAGAAAATTAGGATAAATGTTTGATATAAACATTACATCAAGTTTATCACATTTTCATGCACTCTTTAACCTCAAACATGCCTTGTATTGATTCAAATTACTTTAGTTTACCTTAGAACTGTATTCTTAAAACTTTGAGTCACAATATGAGACACTGGAAGCCGCATACTAAGTTCAGTGCACTTTTGTATTTATTTGTCCAATTTTACCAAAAGAAAAACATGTCCATGTGGCACCAAAATCTAACACATTTTGGGAAAGCAAGATTCATCATCTATTTCAAGCTATATTCCATGCATGGTCTGAACCGCAACTCATTGGGGCACTTTGAACTTCATTTGGGAAGGGGGCAAAAATGTGGTTCTTCTGCCTCAATGCTGTTCCAATGAAGATTGTTCCATGAAAGCACACTATAGTTTTAGTGTGGTATATCATTTGTAAACAACTGGCGTAAATGGGCTATCCTGTATATGCAATAGAGTGAACAACCTTAGGAAGGTCATGTAATTTTATATTAAGTGATTTGTTGGATTGCAGTGGCTCAGTGGACAAGGATTCAGAAAGCAGTTGGAGTCAAAAACTAAAGGAAAATACCAAAGTGCATATTTTTTTTTTAAAGTAAGCCTGTATTTCAATTTTATTTTGATAGAACAGTTAACAATTGTCATTTTATGATATTCTGAAATATTTCCAATTGGCGTCTAACAGATTTCAGCCACATCAGTTAAGAAAATGTGATAAACTGAATCAGAGGTTTATCTCACATATTAATCAACGTTTTCTTAACTGATGATCACACCTGTCATCCAATGTGGCCACAATCATCACATGGCAGTTCATTGACAATATTTGGGATAAATATCAGTAAATAGTTAACTTTCTACATTTTTGTAAAAGTGTCTGAATAATTTCTGGTTCCTGATATCGACAAAAGTTACTATTTTCGTCCGATTTTGTGACAGTTTGCAATAACTTTGTATTGGACAGGTTTCACTTAATACTAAAGATTATTTTGACTGCATGTTTTATTGCTTACTTTGTAATTCCTTCAAAATTATAACAAAACAGCAAGCGTCTGAATAATTCTTGGTCTGACTGTAATATGGGGAGGGGCGGTTGCCGCCCAAAAAGGTTGGGAAGCAGTAAGATTCCAGCAAGAAGGCTAAACAATTCGGCATAGTATTAAATCAAAACTATTGAAATTAATGATTTCAAGGCCATTTCATTTAAAATGGTATTCAATCTAGATCTTAATATTCGGGCAATAGTTGCTGCCACCTGCAAGTAATTGAAATAGGTGATGTTTTTTCCATTGAGTCAATACTAAACATAATCAATAAGACTGTTCATGGAAGCAAGTATTCTCATCTGTTGCGATAAAACATATTGGGTCATGATTTACAATGTTATTTTTCAGGTATATGGAATGCAACAATTTTCCACATGCCTGATATATAATTATTGTCCTATACACTGTAAAATTTGAATTTTGAGTTAGCTTAAATGATTGAGTGATATGGTTGAACAATTTCTTTGAGCTATCATAGCTAGTTGTTGTAAGTTATAACAATGCAAAGATTATCATAACTCACAACATCAAGCTATGTTAGCTCTAACAAATTGTACAAATTGTACAACCATCTCACTCAATCATTTAAGCTGACTCAGAATTTCAAATTTTACAGTGTAGGACCCTTCTCATCAGGTGAGTACCTTGCTCCCACAAGCAGTTTTGTCGAGGATGTTTAGCATTGACCCAAGGGCAAAACATCACCTATTTCGCTTCCTTACTAAAAACTATATGGCAGCACTGCAGGTCAATATTTTAGTTACATAATTAACTTTGAGAATACTGTGATATAAAATTGCGTACACTTCACACTGACTGGGATTCTGAACTTTTTCTTGTGTCTTTAGTCTGTTAATCATAGAAAGTTAAAAGAACTGTTCATAGGTTTTCTTTCTCTATATAAATAAACTTTTTAATGAATTTCACAACCTCTGAAAATATTTGCGTTTCAGACTAAACTTTCAAAGTCTTCTTTTGTGGAAATTTCCCCAGCTTTGCTGTGTCAGAATTGCAGGAGACTGGTTAGAGGAAGCATCAAACTTGCTTTTTTGTGACGGAAGGCATTTATTCACATAATATTATAAAAAAAATCTGTTTGGTGTTTATAAGGCGTTTTTATGTCTGGCAAATTCTTTTGAAGTGAAGCATGGGCAAAAATCACTTTGTGTTAAATAGGCAACATTTTTTGTGATGTTCATTTCTTGATGATTTCAAAGATGATTTACAAGCTAAATCGTTGAAGCTCCAAAATGTAAATTTATTTCATTGACGTTTCTTTAAAAAATTGAAACATTGTTACTCTACCGCATGAAGTTATAATGATAAACATAAGGCAATTAAAAAATGTGTGATTACATGATGTCAATGCAAATTACTTAAACAATTTGGGTACAACAATATGATGCTGCTGATTCAGCTCCAAGAAGTCCATCATAACAGACATCATCAGAGAGTTTTTAATTTTATTTATAATTGTTGTGGATAAAAGACAAACAGGAATTCATGAAAAGAGTCACAAATTGGTTGCTTATCATAAGGGGTTTTTTTTCTGTCACCAACAAGACGATCTTGGATAGTACATATTATGCACTTGTGTAGGGGGAACCGGGGCACATTGGGACACAGGGCACTATGGGACGATGGGACGGTGGGGTTTCCTTGGTTCCTATAGACAATAGACAATAGACAATAGACAAAATTTATTTAACGTCGGTTTTTACAACGAAAAACTTTAGTAACAAGTGACTAGTGTCACCAACCATAAAACAGAAAAGTATAAATTCAGATAAAAACCAAAAATTGATAATAGTTAAGTAAAAACAAGTATAAAATTAGGATTTTAACTGTCATGAAGCAATTTTAAAATATCAACAGTAGCAAGACCCTTCTTAAATTGGTTTGAACAGTCAATTTCTTTTAGCTCATTAAGGGAGCTTATTCCAGAGTTTAGCCCCTACATGGGCAAAGCTCTTGAGTCCGTATGTGACAGTTCTTCTCTTCTCCATTTGGAGTTGATCTTTTCGATACAAATTGTAAGGGGTCACTTTGCTTACAAATAAATCACTTATATATTTTGGAGAAAGGCCCTTTCGGGCTTTAAAAACTTCTACCAAAAGACATTGAACTCTGCTTTCAAGGAGAGATTTCATGTTACATTTTCTTAGTAAATCTTCATACTGCGATTCATAATCATCCAACACTATTCGCAGACCTCTCTCCTGCAACTTTTCTAACTTGTTCGTACACTGTTTTGAACAAAAATGCCATACAATGTTACAATAGCTAAGATTGCTAGCTATGAAAGACTTGAAAATTATCATTCTGGTATCGAGACTTAAATATTTTGATATTCTTTTCAAAGCACATATAACTGCCAAGCAGATTTTCTACATATTGCAGCAATTTGCTTTTTATAGTTCAACTTTGTGTCAAGTTGTACTCCTAAGAGTTTAACACAATCATTATTTTCAAGTGACACATATTCATTAATTACAAGGCTTTCAGTTGAACAACCAAAGGTGATACATTGAAACTTTGCAGGATTAGCCTGCATGCTGTTTTCCTCAAACCAAGTAACGGCCAAACTTGTCGCAGAGCTCAGATTTCTCAACAAAACTTCCTGATTGGGTGCATTGACAACAATTGTTGTGTCATGTGCATAGTTGGCGATGTTGTAATTTGCAGATGGAAAAAGTAAGTCATTAACAAAAAAGTTAAATAATGACGGCCCTAGGATGGATCCTTGGGGCACTCCCTTTTTTATGATACGCCAATTACTGCGCTGATTTCCGACTTTTACCCTTTGTAAATGTTCCCTAAGATAACTAGCAAGTAAGACTAGTGAATTTCTGTCAACATTATATGCGGCAAGTTTGGCTATTATCAGGTCGTGAGGAAGACATTCAAATGCCTTCGACAAGTCTGTAAGCACAGCTCCAGTTACGTGCTTATTATCTAAAGAGCTTCTGATTGCCTGGCAAGGTATATGATATGGTAGTGCCATCATATCTTATAATTTCACATCCTGATGTTTTTATCATTTTATTGACAAATTACAGCCACATGCAGAGGTATGGTGAGGAAAAGTTTGTTTTCCTACTACTAAAGTAAATTCAGAGGGGTTCAATTCATACCATTCTGTGGACAAATCGTGAATAATGAGGCTTTCTCAATGCTTGTATGAATTTGATGCATTGTAACGAACAGTTATGAATTGCTATTCTGGTAAAGACACTCACTGGTGCCTGAGAAATTGGCATATTGGTGTAAAAATCCTATCGGGGCTCATTGGGACACTGAACATGTGGCACATTGGGACGCACTTTATATGGCAGAATGTGAGTGTCCAAGTAAATTGAATGACCTTGGACAGCACACAATAGGTATTCAGGCCACAGTGAATAGAGGTATAGTCGATTACCGTGCTCTGTGAACAAATTTATCCCAAAGCGCTGTTTGTTACTTGTAACATAGATGACTGCACCAGCGGCGAACCCAGGACAGTTTATGTTATATGTTTAAAACTATTTAAAGTTATTAACTATTGGCACTGCAAGGTATTAGTGTACTGTATATATAGTCATACACAACACTTATATGTAATATCTAGTGCACATGGAGTGCTAAAATGATTTTTTAATTGATGTCCCAATGTGAACCATCGGGGCACATTGGGACAGTCATGATCACGACTCACATTTTCCTATCAGGCTGAAAAGAGTAGGTGCAATCTAATCTATCATGCCTTGGATTAAAGCTCAATGGTGTTGTTGATATTGATGCAAACTTCTGAGTTGCTCAGTGCTTTCAGCGTTATGTAAAATTAGTAGTCGTTAAAAACATCCCAATGTGCCCCGGTTCCCCCTACTGAGCATGGAGTGCATGGAAATAATTTTTTAAATACTAAAGTATTATCTTTTTCTTCTCCAGCACTATACATAATTGGTTTTGCAGGCAGCGTGAAAGCCAGAGAAAGTTCTCCGCTTGGCAGAAATTCCACAATAAAACCACTAAATGATGCATCTAACAGCTCCTTTGTGACTGAACTAATTTCCATAGATTTGCATTATTGCTTAGTGTCGGTTGGACCCACTTACTGGGATCTGATCTAGTCCACAGATGCCTCACTCGGATCAAACTGCATTTGCATCTTCTGCCAAGCGGATGACTATGAAGTGCACTCACTGCGACTACCATGAATATTATATTACAAGTGACTATGTTTGTGTTTGGACGGTAAACTGTTGTGAGAAGGGGCATTACTTTGAACATGTAGGCCTATATATTTTTTTTTGTCCTACAATCACATGTGTTATCTGATGGAATTCACCAGAGACAAAAATCGTTTGCTCAGCCGATTAACCTGCCGTCTACCCGTAATCAGCATTGATAAGCCAAAATTTTATGGACTCTCTAAGAAAGTCATATTTTATTTCATTTTCATGTCACATTTTTTAAAGGGTGGAATGTGCCTTACCTTGTTTTTACAATTGTGGATAGTTGACAGCTGTACAGATGGATACATGGACATTTAACAAGCCTATCATGCAAGATAGGCCTACACTCTAAGAATAGTGTTTAGATGTAAAACACAATACTAAACACGAAATTTGTCCCCACTTTTTTTACGCGTCAACATCTAAACATGTTTAGAATCATCGTGTTTAGGCAATATGTGTTTGGGATGTAAACATGTCTTGCCTCTAAACGCGTTTAGATCTTTTGAAATTTAGCTCTTGAATGTGCTTAGATCTTGAACATGTTTAGAATTTAAACATGTCATACATTTTTGTGTTTAGATTATACATTTTTTACTCTGAAATAAGTTTGAAAGTTTATTAGAATAAACATGAGGTCAACAATGGCTTACAAGCAATCACAATAATGAAACATGTATACACTTTTGAAATAACAGTTCTTGAAAATAATTTTTTTATAAATATATTTCTTAATTTCTCTGCTGAATCATAATTGATAAATCAGCATAACATAGTCTCCATTGTCCATTTATCGATGTCAAAATTCAAAATAAAAGGTAAATTGCAGGCATAATAACATGCCATAAGTCTCTGATAAAGTCCAATTTTTCTTTGTTAATAATTTCCGATCATCTTGTGAAGGCTTTGGTCAGTCCAGTCCATGGTTACAATAACGCAGGTATTTGCTGACTCTCCAGATGTAAATCCGCAATCTCTGGTGATAATGATGAGGGCAATTGTATCCACAAGGCAGGGGTTGTATTCTTCAGTGGATCTCGTGTTGAATCTCGGTCATTGTGCAACTCTGCAAATAGAACACATTTATCAGAATAGCAAAGAATTTTGTTTTTCAATAATTGTGATAATTATTTATTTATTTTAGAAGAACTAAAATCAAGTTTCTGATTTGTATGTTATTATGGAGCTTCTTTTTTAATTAGGGAAAAAACATGACTATCCCATATATATGAGCAGGGGTGACAGCCAATCCTGCCCCTCCTGTGAGGCAGGCAAGATGGCTGCTTCAGCTGATCATTTAGCCTTGATTTAGCCATGGGTACACAAGACAATAGAGCTAACATAACTAGTGCTCAAGATGTATTTCCTGACGTCAATATATCTGGCCACAACAATGTACACTGTATTCTAACAGTCTGCATAAGTATAAAGTTATGTGATGAACTTAGCATTGTAAACACCATGCACATTGATCAGCTAAAAGATTGTACTCTGTTTCCCCCTTCAAATAATGTTCAACAACACATTGAACATCCTAAAACTGTTGTTGATATGTATGTGTATTAAAAACAAAACACTTACCAGGTAAAAAGCCAGTTATTAAGTCCTGAGAGTGTTTCCAGTCCATCCCATGTAGGAGCAAGCTGCATCTCCTGAGGTCCACTTCAGTCTAATGACAGTTAATTTCAAACTTGACCTGCATCTTCTCAGAATGAGGCTCTAAATATAGGTAAGGTGTTTACATGCTAAACACCAACATGTTAAACATGTTTACCCCAGAAAGTGTTTCATTTCTAAACACCAAATATGAGGTGTTTAGAAGGAGACGTGTTTAGCTCACAAAGTGTTTCATATTTCAACACAAAATGCCATGTGTTTAGAAATATAGGTGTTTTACTTAGTAGGGGTTTTATTTCAAGACACAAAATATGACATGTTTAGCAAAAGACGTGTTTACAGGTGTTTAAATGTAAAACACTGTTCTTAGAGTGTAGCTACTACTATTCCAGGCAGGTGAAAAGAGATAATCGACAACAAGCTTAAGGTTAGTTTATGTGTGGCACATCTCATTGACCTAGTATGGTTTTTAGTCCTAAATTCAGCCTATAGGTTGAGAATAACACTAAAGAGCAGCTGGGTGGCCAAGTGACTTAAGTGCCCACCTGCGCAACTGAAAGTCTTTGCCTGCATGGGTTCGAACCCCAGGTGGGGAACCCAAAATTTTCAGTGGACCTTCATGAGCAAAATCCCAGTTGGATGTTGTTCGGATGAGACGTTAAATTGGCGGCCCCTTGTATCAGTGTCTATGCTCGGTAAGTAAAAGATCCCTTACATGTGGTAAATGTGTAACATGTTGAGGACTCCTGCTCTCTCTCCCATCTCATCAATCAACCCTGGTGAGCGCGCAGAACTGGGCTTTGAGGGCTGCACTTACCATATCTATCAATCTATCTGTCTATCTAGGTGTGTCACCTTTATCGACACCAATGTCCATGACTGACACTCATAGTATCCCAACAATAGATTACAGGTAGTGCTGTATCCCCCATATCATCAATAAATTAACCCTCATGAGCACCCAGAACTGTGCATAGAGATCTACACTACCATATCTTTCAATCTATCTAAAGAGATGCCAACATTTCCTCAAACAATAAAAAAAGCAATGCCAAGAGTGTGGAGAGGTGGTAAGGCAATGCTAATGTGTGCCACATATTTCATCGAAGATATTGCATTTATGAATGATATCAGAACACATCGCAATATGTAGGGTGATATATCATTCTTGTGCAAATTGTAACCAATAACAGTTCCTGCCGCATATATGCAACAACAAATTTCGGATGTATTAGGCTGAAGTTGCAATTGTTCCTTGCATGCCTGGACTGCAAAAGTTAGTCGCAGAAGCTTTATTGTAGTGTTTGGCCTTTGAAACATCTGGCAATGGGGTGGGCTTTGAGTTGTTGTTTTTTTTAAATTATAATATTTCCTATTCAGTTTTGGTGAAATAAATAAATTCTTTCTGGACAGTCTAGAAATAAATAATCTCTGTAGGGGGTATTTCTTAATAAGGTGATGCTTGATTTAGTAATGAATATTTGGGGACTTCGTGTGCTGCCTTTACTGTGGAATAAATAATTTCCCATCAAGGAAAACTCCAAGCCCCCCCACTGATATTTAAATGGTCACCCCCTTATTGTTCAGGCCTGCGCCACTGAAATCTGAAAGCCTGTGAAGGTTCGGAGACTGGATGGGAGGCCCCAATATTTTTTGTGAAACTTCATAAGAAAAACCCATATATTCTAAAACAAGAATCCGCGGATTCAAAACCGACCTAACGCAATTTTTGGTGCCATTGCTATAACCACTGAGCAACTGATATTTTGAAGAATTGAGAGATTGATTGGTGACCTTGGGCTGTTAGTATTGTTGCATGGAAGAGTTACACAATTGAAGGTGCATTACGAATGATGTGACTCAAAGAGACAACATATTGTTTATAAGAATTTATTGGAAAACACTGTTTTGAATGACATGACAGAATTGTTTCAGGGTTTTTGTATTGTACTGGTCGGGTTATGGTGTTAATTGTCAGCGGTATGTGAGCAACTGGTTAGGTGAAGAATAATGTGATTTGTGTTTAAGGATGAAATCAGTGTCTGTTCTCTACCAGGGCTTGAGGGAATTGTCAGTCGTTTGATGAACTTGCGTGAATTGTCAAGATTCCATGAGGAGTTTTAGAATTATGATGGGGCTTTGAAGCGAAGAATGGACTTTGTTTTTCGTTCGAAGAGTTTTTTGTCGTAACGCTGAAGTGAGAAGCCTGAAATTACAGAATGCGGAAACATGAGCGGCTGTATTGCAAGGGTCAGAAAGACAAAATTTGAGATATGAAAAGCATGTGGGAAACATGAGTTGCAAAAATCATGTGGATATGATGGATTATTGAAATTACGAGCTTTACTGTAGCATCAATGAAATTGTGCATTGCATTAGTTTTCAGAACTTACCTGATTCGCGTGTAGTGGAAGAGCGTGATTATTGTGACATCCTTATCCATAAAGGGATATACCACATTATTACTTGTGTCCCTCACAGCAGTTTTGAAGACAACAACATGACTGTATGGTTGAACATGTTCCTTGCAGTGTAATGTTTATCTGTGCTGGGGACGTTTTTTATGGTTCTCTGATTCAATGGCACAGGCAGCTGAATAGAAAGAATAAAACATGATTTAAAATGTGGCAGACGAAAACTTGTAACATGAGCCGTATGGAGGGGGTTCTTGTTACTTACATTATGTTTCCTTGTACAACGGCAAGATATGTTCTGTATTTATTTTCATAGTTGTTACAGGAAAAATGAGTGTTTTGACCAGTTGCTTACCTTGAGAAGTAACCCATGTCTGGGCTGTGTTCAGAGCCTGCAAGTGCAGTCCAAGCATGTAGGGTGTCGATTCTTGATAAAAGCATTTCTGGAACTGCTTGACGTATCAATCTTCTGACAGTTGAGTATACCATTTTCCTGTGGAAAGACAAGAAAGACTTCAATAGGCAATTGGGGATTGGTGAAGGAGCACTTTCACGATTGGGAAGTTATGGTACACATATGCAGGTATTATGTATTGCTGAAGTGTTTTAAAAAGTTCATGTTTTTTACTTTAGTTGAAATACTAGATTTGTGAGATAAGTTTATGATTATGAAGTTTTTCCTTTCTGTGAAACTCACCAGGAATGCAGTGGTTGAGGACTTGGTAGTATATGCAGAATGAGGATGACACTGGGCAGGACATACTCCTTGAAATGTATCTGGGGCAATATGGCTTTGCCAAAACAGCAGTGGGTTATTCACCTGTGAATAAAGAAACGGGTTTGCATAACTGTTATTTCGGGTTATAATGAAGTACTGCTAGATTATTTAAAAACTTTTTAAACACCATCAATATTTATTATATTATTTGAACACTGAATAATTTTAGGGTCAACTTTCAGTTGGACTAAATCCTGTTCAATTGAAGATCTATCTATCTATCTGTATGTCTTTCTATCTATCCATCTGTGCAGCTGCCTATGGTGTGCTAATTCATCTATCTATCTATATATCTGTATATCTGTAAATTTATCTATTAACACAAAGCTTGTTATTTTCAAATGATCCTGGAGGGGGGTTCTTATGGGTTGTTTTTCAATCGGGGTACATGGTTTTGTCTCAAGGGGGTCTAAAATAAGGGTCTTTTATTTTTCACCAAATTAACTTTTTTCTATTGCAATATATCTTGCCTTGAATTTCTGAAAATTTTAGGGCTACAAGTATTCTGAATTTTTTTTTATTTGACATTTTGTGTTGTGGTATTGATAAATTTGACCAAAAACAACTATCATGCCCATCCCTCTATTACTGGTTTATAGCGTTCCTCATTGTATCGGCTTATGCTGAGTGGGTAGATAGACATATGGCAATGAAAAATAATCTTACTTGCTTAATTTTGGCCAAGCACTTTGTCTATACCAAGAAAAACAAACATTTTGGGAACCATTTTTCCGATAACAATACTATATCTTCTACATAGCAACTCCTATCTGCCATTGACCCCACATTTTCACAGACTGACTGGTCTGCAAGAAAAAATAGAACAACTCCACCAAATTTCAACAGTTTATTCGTACTGATAGTCATGGTATGACCCGCTGAAGTTAACAAATACGACAACATAAATTCATTCGGAGAGGACACTTATTTTGACATGACAATGTTTATAATATAAAGTCTCTGTGGCATACTTCTCGCAGTTGTGGACGAATCAGACCTTGAAACAAATTTTCGTCATAGAATTAGGTGACTAAGGATACCTTTTCGTTTTCTTTAAAATTGTAATTAAAGCTATGTATGTTCGCAAATACAATACACTCTAAAAACAAGTGTTGTTATTTTAACACCAAAATAAACACTTTTTGGTTACACTTTTTAAACATGTTGAAGTGTTTATATTCATAAAGATAAACATGTTGAGGTGTTTATGAATTATAAACACGACAACACCTTAATGAGCTTGTTACACTTTTTAAACACTTCAACATGTCTTTGACTCTAGAAGTGTTTTAAAATAAACACTAGGTGTTTATCTTTATGAAGGGAGAAGAAGCGTTGATCTGAAACAGTCATTGAGATCAGTCGGATTAGAAACACCAAACAGTTATATACAAACACACAGTAATCACCACAAGCAATCTCTGCTAATCAGGTCTAATTATACTGCATCTAGTTAGTGAAAAATAGCATATATACATAGTATGATTGTATCTGTTTTGCCCCAAAGTAAATGCACTCAAAAATTCAAATAGATAGTAAAGAAATTTAAAATGGCATCTTTGTTCAATTTATATAGTATTATTTTGCTAACTTCCAAGCAGAGTGAGGGTATTGTTTCCGTGTGACTGTCTGTCTGTCTGTCTGAAGGATGGTCTGTCAGTCTATCGAGGGCATTTCCTTAGGGCAAAAATACTCCTGGAAAAATATTGCCCCACAAAAGTGAAGTACAGTAAGAGCAGATTTTACTTGCCTTTGTATGCCTTAACAGCAAAGAGGGGGGCCTATGAAATGAAGTAATAAAACGCCGAAAATACAGTTATGTTCAAAAGTCTCGAGCCACATCCAAATTTTCATGCTTGATTTCCAAACTACGTTTTGAGTCCAAATGATGTTGTATTCTTATTAGTATAGTGTTCAGGAATGTTTCTCCACGATCCATTTTAAAAAACATTTATGAGTACTTGTATGGAGATACTTAGGAAGGGAAACATGGAGAAGAGGGTCATGTGTGCTCAAAGGGAATGTAAAACAAAGAAAAATTGTGGGTTGCCTCAACACTTTTGCACAGCACTGTAAAAAAACCTCCTTCAAAAATTTTGGTATTTTGTGTTCCCACTTTTGCTTAAGCAGGTTAAAAAAAAGGTAAAGTACATAATCTGACTTACTTTACTGGGAAGGGGATCTCAGCTCAGTTGGTAGTGCTCTGGACTTCAATGCAATTGCTGGTTCCTGGGTCTTATTCCAGCAATGGCCATGTCACCATCGGGTATACTATGTTGGACAGCAGTTTCAATCAACCTTCTCATCATTGCTGTGCCCTGCTCCTGTCCTAATTACAATAGCCTGTCAAAATGCATGAATACATGATGTAAAGCCTTAATCATTTATCAAGGTTGATAGAATTTCAACAAGGTTCAACGATTGACGAAAAACAAAACTAAATTATTGTTTATGGCTTGAAAATGAAAATTAGTACATTGATCCCAGAGTCAATGACATTGTGTTTCATACAGTAAAACACATGCCATAAAGCAAGTATGACAATTTCTTGTTGATGTCTGACTTTTTTATCACCTGTTGGGGTTTTTGCCAAATATGGTCGTATTAACACCACACACCCAAACTCAGGTTTTCATTCTAAAGCTTGCCCTATTGGTAATGAAAACCAGGAAACAAGCACTGCAGCTTTATTAATACTTGACATTAATATTATTTTTGTAGAACTATGTGCTCTTTATAGAAAATATGAATGCTTCATATGACACTGTCTTCTAAGAGTTCTATATTGAACACTCATTTTAAGCATTGCAGAAAAAAACTTTAAAAGTGAAAGTGACCAGCCTCGCATGCATCATCAAGTTAAGCAGAATTGCCACTAGTTTTGCTTTCAGAGAATTATTGGAAGCTTCAGATCTGCATCCCAGGAAAGTCTATGCAATGCACCATTGAAGCATTGAGAAACAGGCCAAGCTGTGCAACTACTTGTTTGAAGCTCATCTTCATAGAAAGTCAACAAAAGGTGTCAGTAATTTAACAATTTAATAATTCCAATTTTTCATTAGTGAAATATTACAAGGATGCGTCAGACTCTGTAGCAACAAAGAGAATCTTTTTAAGTAGGCATGCAAAATATATGTTTTTACTGGTTCAACTCATCATAAAATAAATGTAATTTGCAAAACAGTAGGAGAATATGTAGGACATTTGTCGGTCCTACTTTTAGATGACACTTCGCCACAAAACTACCGCTTGCAAATAATACAATTTTATATTTCAAAATTATGTAAGCAACCCAAATTTGTTCAGTGTAACAACAGTGAATGTATATTTTTTACAACAACAATTGAATGTTAGTTCCTCCGATGAAACCTGGCATAAAAGTAATTAGATCGTATTTTTTACTTCATATATTGATATGCGCTCAAATGTTTATAAGAATAATATGCATAACACAGGACGAATCAGAGCATTGAAAATCAGGTGAATGCTCATCTGTCCTTTTGTGGATAAGGTTCAAGGTGTCTTTGTCAAATTGTCACAGAAGTAAAAATAAAGAAATGTTCCATTAAGTCAGTATCGCTTATTTGCATCGAAGAAGGCAGATCTGCGCACCGATGAGTATTTTATCTCAAGTAATAAAAACACCATAATCACGACCAGAAACGTCAAGATGAAGACATAGATGATGCGAAGACCCGTAAGATAGCAATGATGCATAGAACCTGTAATTATAGAAAAGAAATTATTTAAACAAATGGTTGGTAATTATTTTTTTTAGAAAGAAATAAAAGTTAAAAGTTCTGTCCATTTGTACGGCAAAATTGAAAATTGCCGTTATTATTAAAGTTTACCTGAGCAATAAAAGAGAGACACATGGGAGCCTTTAATATGTTATGCATTTATCCAATGAGAGGCAAATTGTGCTTAAGGGTTGAATTTTATGAGAAAACATCCAGTTAGTGTGGTAATGTGCACTAAGTAATTATGCAACAACAGGACTTACTAGGAACCAGTCAATCCCTGATTATGAAGTGTTCATTATAATTATGACAAAGGGAACTAAAAATAACTTTAAAAATTAAATAAATGTTTACCTTCTATATTGGAGAAGTGGCGAGTGATGTTTCTTGTTTTTCCCTTTTTATTTCACATGTCATCCATAATCTGTAACAATTAGCAGTCATGTCACATTGTGCAATTTTGAATTTGTAAATGTGGGGGAGACCGGGGTATGTTGTGCCACAAGGTAAGTTGTGCCCCCACCCCCACTATTGGGGTAAAAATTAAGAACTGGATAAAAAAGCAATAGGTCAACATCATTATGCACCTAGAAAAAAACTGTCAACTGTAAAGCTATGGAAAGCTACACTCATAAATTAAGTTTGTGCCTATGAGGCTATGATATAACATAGGATTTAATTGTCATTAATCGATTTCTGTTTACAAGTAAGTTAGAAAGTGTTATACCCCCTTCTAAACTAAAAACATTTGAGTTTTTGCATAATTTTGAATTTTTACGTAAGATGGCTATTAAGTGTTTGATTAGTTTCATGTAGCATATCAGCCATATGCTAAAGCCAGATACAAATGATCTATCTGAAGAAACAGGTGAAATACAGGGATACTGGAAGGAAATGCGGGCATCAGGGGCGGTCGGATGAAAAAGGGTATATTCATGTCAATTTTGCATAACAACATTTAAAAAGACTGTCAATAATAATTTTGATAATAAAATTATTATAATGTTTTTTAATAAGATCAAAAGGACACACCGTGCCCCCCTGCCCCCCTTGGACAAGGGCAGGAGGGGCAATTGCCCCCTCCACCCCCTTGTTCTGGCACCCTTGGTGAAAAACAAGGTTCTTCTGGAATAAACCTCAGGAACAACTCGCACATCATGCAGCACAACTTACCTGAGCATCGGGCCAAGCTGTGCCACTTGACCTAATTTTTTAAAATGCTTACTATGATCTTCCCAATGGTGATGACATGATAAAAGTCATTCCAACCAGATTTTAGAAATAATTACCTTTTTGTGACAATTCTCGATGATTTCCAATCACAATTTCTTCATCCAGTGAAAATACCTCCATAGTTTAAAAAGGAACATTTTCTTCCTGAAAAACATGATACATAATGAATCTGCATCATATATTGTTTGTTTGTGTTTTACGCCTCTGCTGCACCTTAGTGAGCTATATCGAGGCAGGCGATAACCGTATGATGATGAGATGAGAAGGCTGTGAGTCTGCCAATACCCTATTAATTCAGGGTTGCCCAGGGTCTTTCAGTTGCCCCAGCATAGAATACTGGACACAACCCGCCTCAATTTAATGTCCAATGGGCTCAGACTAAAGTGAGTTCCCGGGGTGAGATTTGAACGCACACCGTCAAAGCCAGTTGATAAGCGCACTTACCAATCAGGCCACGGGGGAACTCTATCTGCATCATATAGCATTTGACCTTACTTCAATGTTTTAAAAATATTATATCATCAGAAACAACCTACATTAGTAAACCCGCGGGTTCTTGTTCAGGTTAAATTTTGATTACACAGTAGACATCTCTCCAACTGGATTTATCAGATGAAGCCGCCAATATTATATTAGGCAAGCCAGGGATTCCCCAATTTAATTTTGGTGACATATTAGACACCTTTCTTACCAGATTTTAGACATAATCACCTTTTTGTGGCAGTTTTCCATGGGCTGCAATTACAATTCATCCAGTGAAAAAACCTCCACAGTTTGAAAACAGACATTTTCTTTATGAAAAAAGATAATATTATACATTTAATGAATCCGCCTCATTTAGCATTAGACCATACTTAAAAGTTAAATCATCTACATCACGCAAGCTGTGGGTTCCTGTTCAGGTTCAATTTTGACAACGCTTTACATTGATTGATGGTTGATTGGGCTTCACGTACTGTATTAATGCAATTGGTAAGCTGATTAGGGTAGGAGGAGGACAAGGCAATGAGGTGAAGGATGATTGAAACAGCCTTCCAACTTAGGCCAAGGTGACCCAACAAGAGCTGGGTTCAAACCCTGGACCTAGCGATTGGCAGCCCAGCATGGTACCACTAGACCAACCCACCCCCCCCCCCCCCCCGTTGACATATAAGACATCTCTCCAACTATATTTATTAGAAGAAACCACCTGTCTTAGGCAACCCGGAGGTTCTTGTTTTGGTTAAATTTTGACAACATATTAAAAACCTTTCCACCCAGAATTTAGAAATAATTACCTTTTGTGACAGTTTTCCAAGTATTACAATACTTCATCCAGTGAAAATACCTCCAGAGTTGAAAAACGAACATTTTCTTCCTGAAAAACATAAAATACATAATGAATCTGCATCATATAGCTATTGACCTTGCTTTAAACTTAAATATTATATCAGCAGCAACAACCTACATTAGGCAATCCGCTGGTAGACATCTCTCTTACTGGATTTATCAGAAGAAGCCGCCTACATTAGGCAACTCTGAGATTCTTGCCTGGATTAAATTTTTAGAGACATTAGATACCTTTCTGACCAGATTTTACATATAATGTTAACGATAATGATATACTTTATTTTAGCCTCAAAAAGAGAAACTCTTTTTGGTTTTTAAAGTGCAAGTTAACAAGTGTAAAACATAAAACATACAAAACAATCATGAAATAATCACCATTTTATGGCAGTTTTCCATGGTTTGAACTTTCAATTTCTTAAACCGGTGAAAAACCTCCAGAGTGTAAAAACTGATATTTCCTGCCTGAAAAAACACAAGATACATAATGAATCTGCAACATTTAGCATTTGACCATACTTAAAAGTTAATCATTTTAATAGAAAACACCTAGATCAGGCAAGCCGTGGGTTCCAGTTCAGGTTAAATTTTGACAACACGTTAGATTGGCGGATGGATGATTGGGGCTTTATGTCCTGTATTAACGCACTCGGTAGGCTAATTATGGCAGGAGGAGGACATGGCAATTAGATGAAGGATGAATGAAACAGCCATCAAAAATAGGCCAAGGTGACCCAACTAGAGCTGGATTCCAACCCTGGACTGAGCGATTGGAAGCCCAGCACGCTACCACTAGACCACCCCTCACTCTCCCCGGACATGTAAGACGTCTCTCCAACTATATCTATCACAAGAAGCCATCTGCATTAGGCAACCCGGAGCTTCTTGTTTAGGTTAAATTTTTTTGACATATTAGACACATTTCTAACCAGACTTTAAAAATAATCACCTTTTTGTGGCAGTACTCCATGATTCACAATTATGATTTCTTCATCCAGTGAAAATATACCTCCAGACTTTGAAAACTGGAATTTTCTTCCTGAAAAACATTAGGTACAAAATGAATCTGAATTCATTTTGCATCATAAACCACCTGAATTAGGCAACCCACGGGTTCTTGTTCAAGAAAAATGTTGCCGACATATTAAACACCCTATCAACCAGATTTTAGAAATAATCAACTTCAGTGGAAGTTCACTTTGACTTGCAATTCCAAATTTTTCATCCAATGAAAAAAATTCCTGAATTTGGAAACTGGCATTTTCTTTCTGAAAAACATATTTTAGAGTACATAAAGAATCTGCACCATTTAGCATTTGGCCTTACTTAAATCCCATATCAGTAGAAACCACAGGCAACCTGGGGGTTCTTGTTCAGGTTGAATCTTGGTGACATATATTAGACACCTTTTCAACCCCATTTAAAAATAATCACCTTTTATTTCTGTAGCTGTTCCCCATTATTTCGAATTACTATTTGTTCATTCAGTGAAAATAAAACTTCACAGTTTGAAGAAAAACATTTCCTTTCTGAAACACGTAAGAGACACAATGAGTTCAGGGCCAGACCCCCTGGACTCGCCCCCCCCCCTTCCCCCTCGCCGCTGGACCTCCCCCTTTCAAATTTCCTGGATCCACCCTTGTGACAGAATCCTTCACAAAACAATATTTGACATAGGCATCTGACATTCACTAAGTATATATAGATAGTTTTTTCAAAGATTTACATTGCATATTTAAAATATTCTGTAATTAGTGTCAATGAAAACTGTTTTAAGAGTATTTATATTTGAAAATAAATATTATCTTTCTAACATTTCAATATGACAGCTTTACAACACTGAGCACAGTTGTCTTGATTAATAAAATAAGGATATTTGCTTATTTTAAGAACTTACCTTGTCAAAACTTTGGTTATAAGACTTCTTATGGGTCCCACATAGCTCAAACAATCAAACATTGAACAGAATCAACAGCTTTTTGAAAGTGGCTAACATTCACCTTCAAGGCTGAGCGAACGTTTCTGTTGATAAATGCATTAAGTTTGAAGCTTAAGTGCTTGATTATGTGTTTATGATTAGACACATCATAAACACTAGTGTTTATGAAACTTAGAATTTTTTTTCAACTTGGACTTTTTACATTATAAAAGCACACAAAATTCGTGCTGGTTGGCAAAAATGCCTGATTCTATATTCAGACAATATATGTATATGAAAAAATTGGTTTTGTCTTAATTTCCTTTACATAGTAATATACCTTCCCAACTGGCTTAAAATTTTCTAAGTCCCATTAACACTTCAGCTTGTCCTGCATAAACACCATAGTGTTTTTGTTTTAACACTATGGTGTCTATTTTCAATCACCTAAGTGAATATAAACACTATAACATGTTTATGACCCAACACTATTTTTTAGAGTGTAGTTCTTATTGGCACTATAGAGTTTTCATTTCTGCAGAAATTTGTGAGACGTATACTACATATATATTGCTTGTTCATTCAGACATAGTAATGACACTTATTATATTACTCATTAGTGTCTATCCAGCTAACCGAGCAATATCGTTTAAGGCAAAAGCAAGCAGAAAACTACAATTGCTTTTCTTGTCAAACATTTGTCCTCTCCCCCTTAAAGAGTAGAACGGCTTCATTCATACGTTAGGGTGTACCAGGTAATGATTAAATTAATTTGAATGACCTAACTATAAAGGAAATAACAAGGCAAAACAACCATGAGAACATCGCAAGTAGTGGGGTATTTAAATCTCTCTTTAAGCAATTGAAAAAGAAATATGTATATCAACCATGTTCTGAGGAGTCCACAGGAGGTGGCACTGGAGCATTTGAGCAGTTAAAAATAACTCAAAATGACAAATTACATTGCATATTGTGCACATACTAAATATCAATGGCTAGGGACAGCAATTAGCAAGATTATGCCCTTGGATATGATACCACCAAGAAACCCAACTTTTGGTTCGGAGAGGACAATGACATTTGACAGGCTCAATTCAGCATAAGCATTAATGTTAGTGAGATGTGCTTTGTCAGTGTCTCAAAACCTATTAGCACTACAATTTCAAAGTCTTAAAAGTCAGGTAAATCCTTTTGTAAGGAAATAACAGCCATTTTTCCTCATTTTTCGGAGAGGACAAGATTTGACGGAAAGCTGTTTTCGCATTTTCCGTGCTACGAGTATCGCGCAGTTGGTACAACTGAAGTGAAAAACTTAAAAAAACGTTGTCTAAACTATTGAAGGAGTATTTCTGTAAAATAAAAATACTCTTAATTTGATGTTTTCACTGTTTTAGCCGACCCAATTTCGGAGAGGACAATATTTGACGGAATTGACCGTTAAGTATTAAATGCAGGATTCTGAAGAGACTAATCATAGTTGTTGCATGTAATTCTAATGTTGAACTCTCGGGACCATGTTGAAAGCATATTCACATTGGTTAAAACTTACTGTTAGGTGAGGACTGAAAAATCTGAAGCGATATTTGCGTAATTTGCAAATGAGACAGTCAATTTTGGTCAAAATGACACAAATAAATTTTTTTCGGGCATTTATCAACCGATTTGAATAATTTTTTCGCTACTGTAGGTCCCTCTCAGTATGTTCAATCATTCTTTGTAAGGTTTTTTCCACATATATGCATTGTATTTCTGGTATTTTGGATCTCGTGTCACTTTCCAGAGCGTACCCCGATTGAAAAACAACCCTTATCGTGAAAAATAACGGGGGTACTCAGCTGAGCCTTGAAGAGCCGTTTTCAGTCGAGCATAGGTGTAGACAGAAATAGTAAGAAGCCTCCTTACGCAAATGATGTTGATTACATCTTTAGAGCATAATTGCAGGTATAGTTTCATTGACATCAAAAGTTGTGCTAACATGGTTTACCATGATGAAAATTGACAATGATTTCTTAACACTTAAGGTTGACTGCAAGATGTAGTTTGATAGTGTTACTGAGTCCCATTGAAACTTACTGAGTTAATTGACGTTGTTGACGCTTGGTTGTAGTAATCATGGAATATTGTCACTGTTGTTGTTTGTAGTGTGTGGAAACAGCGGAGAGTACAACAGAGTGGCAGGTAGCAGTTAAAATTCTGATGTCTGAAATTAGAATTGGAATTTTGTAAATATAGTAAGTTATGTGTGGCAAGAGTTATTCTTTAATAGGTAATTGTTGCAGCAGCACTGGCAATGTTCCATTGGCTTATGTCAGGGTTTCCTGTGCGTAATAAATGAAGAAAGTTTGAAATATATTAACAAAGTGGGGAATAAATCAACAATGTGGAATAAATTAACAATGTGGAACAAATTAACAATGTGGAATAAATTAACAATGTGGAATAAATTAACAATGTGGAATAAATTAACAATGTGTTATAAATTAACAATGTGTAATAAATTAACAATGCGTAATATAAATTAAACGATGTCGAATAAATCAACGTGCAATAAATTAACAATGTGTAATAAATTAACAATGTGGAATAAATTAACAATGTTGAATAAATTGATAATACGGAATAAATTAACAGTGTTGAGTAAACTAACAACGCGGAATGATGCAAGAAAAATGAAAAAAGAAACAAAGGAACAAATAAATGTGATAAACTTCCCTGCAATGCAGAACAGTGTAGGGCCATGTTGAGCAAGAGAGATTTTAATGACAGTGTGATTTACAGACTATGTACATCATGTGTGTAGTTGTACAGATACTGGTTTGTGGTCGGACCATGCGCTTTCAAGGACCGTGACATTAATATTTGGTATATTTGAGTAAACTAAGTCAAGACATGATCCATGGTCTGTTGTGGCACCAGAAACTAGTTGGGAACATGGGACCTTTGCTGCAAGCCATGAGGAGAAAGTTTCATACCGTGTTGTTCCAACTGGCAGGTTAAAATCACCAATGATTATGAAACGGTCGCCTGACAAGTGATTGAGGACGGCAGTAGTGAAATGGGCTTGGAGGGCTGACAGAGGTATTGATGGTTTTTTGTAGCAAATATGTAATGCAACATTGACTTCATGTAGCCGCATAGACATACTTTCAAATGATGTGGTAGAGTAACTTGTGATTGGAGTTGCATGCAAATGGTCTTTCACATACGTCACAAGGCCATGATGTGGACGTCCTGACGGAGATTCAGCATCGCATCTTGTGATGTTATATGAAGGCAAATGAAAAGCATCATTGGGATCTGTTTGCTGGAGACGAGATTCAGCAAGTGCAAGAACTTGAGAGGAAGTTAAATTATGATCATGCTTCACATCCTGGATGTGATTGTGAAGGGAACGTACATTGTGAAAGGTCACACAGAATATGTTTGATGGCAAGTTAAACAAAGGTGGAAATGTAAATTGTACTTGTGCTGATGTACGCATGCGTTCCATTTCTTCTGCAACTTTTTCATCTACACTGATTTTGTGAGCATTGAGGGATAGGATTTGCAGATTATTAATATTTGTAACACGACTGAGTGCAACATAATGGGAGTGGTTGTTTTTGCGTTCGCTGAATTGTACAACTACACGTTCCATGGTAGCCCCTTGTGCTTTGTGTATGGTTTTCGCTGTTGCAGCTCGTAATGGAAATTGGGTACGGGAAATGCGTTTTGCATCACGGCCATAGGCAAAATGGATAGTGGTTGCAAATATTGGAGTCCAACTATGTTGTATGGAGTTTGTGTAATAGTGGCGATACTGATTGCGTGTTGATTGGCCAATACGTTCTACATCAAAAGCAACCCATACTATGCTTGGTAATCGCGTTGTTGTCAGGTATGTCAAATGTTTTACTATGCATGAAGTTCCATTCACCAGACCATCTTCCAAAAGTATGTTGGATGTGATGTCATATCTAAGGCCAATTGCAATGTAGAGATATCTCGGAATGTTCCCCGTAGCAGATGAGCAATCTGGTAGGCGCGCTAATGTAGCTTGTTTGACAGCATTGCTGAAGTCGCCATGTACAACATCTTTGGCTTGGATAATGGCTTTTTCAGTGGTGGCATTTTGGTAGACTGTGTGGTTGAAGCTATCGACTAGGGCATTCGTTGGGTAGAGATGTGGAATTGCATGGTCAGTTACTGAATTGGGTGGAAGCACTCTGGATTGTAAGGTTGCTATGTCATGTGGAGTGTGTTTGGCTTCTCGCAGGCGATTCAGGAGTTCTGCAAATGTACGGTTGTCTCTTTGCCTCATAATGGTCACCAGTTCAAACATTGTGAAATTGTCACGCCAGATGTTACTTGCTAGACTTCCATAGGTGGTATTGGCATCTTGGAAGATCCAACGATCCATTACAGGTTGTAATTGGTAGAGGTCACCTATCATGATAATGTGAATGCCACCAAACAAGTCATTGTTGTTTTTGATTTCTTGTAATCGACATTTACAATATTGAGCATTCTGGAGCCAACCATTGATACTTCATCTATCATTAAGACACGAAGATTACTGTATTTGACACGCAAGGTGTTCAGGGTGTCTGCACTGAGAGGTTGGTAGGAGCCATTGCGATTGGGTGGAATACGAAATGCGGAATGCAAGGTGGAACCATTGACCAAAAACGCAGCTTTGACAGTAGGTGCACATATTAGAACAGTTGTGGCCTCTGGATCTGTACCTGCTTCTCTACCATACCATCTGATGAGACCTTGATACAATACTCTGACAGTCACACTTTTTCCAACACCCCCACCACCTGACAAGAAGACACGTAAAGGCATTTCACGAGTTTTAATCCAATTGACTACATGATAGAAGAATTGAAATTGTTCGCGATTCAGATTTCGAATTTCTTCATAGAATTCAGAATTTGCAATGCGATTTGGCAACAAAATCTGCTCACTACTCATTGGGGGCAAGCCAATGTCTGCGCTGATGTCATATTCACTTTGTTCAGAATTTGCATTTGGTACATAGAATGAGTATGTGTCGCTTGTTGTGGGTTCAACTTCCATATCTTCAGCATCCATATGTTGAGCATTTGGAGCAACATCATCGCGTTCATATTCACAGGCAGCAGCAATTGCTGCTTCAACAGACTCTGACAGATGTTGGTATTTGTTGGCGATTTCTTGAATGGCATTTTGGTTGTCATGGTAGTGTGCCATGTATGAAGAACACCCAGCCAGGAGATCAGTGTTTTCTTTCCGCCAAGGCATATACAACATGATTTGCTTGCGATAGAAATTGTCTGGGTCAACATTGACATTGTATTGCACAAACCTGATCACTCGCGGATTTTTGCGATAGCGGAATACAATGCCATTGGATAGAGTGACACATTTTGGTCCGTCAAGGTCTGAATTTATAGTTTCTTGGATATCATCATCATTCAAACATTCAAAACGGGCTGAAAGTGGCATGTCAGCTGGGAAGGTAACTGTTATCATGGAAGCAAAGTCTGCAAGACACATGGAAGACAGTGCAGCTGGACGCCTGCTGTAACACTTCAGAATGGTGTTGGCTTCAACATCATCAGAACTTGGTGGCATTTGTTCAAGTTGTTCTTTGCTCTTCAGGATGAACACTCTTTGATCGGCAGGTGCAGTGTTTATGAACACAACTTCTCGAGATGCTTTGGTAAATGGCATTTGCAAAAGTAAATATGTTGCCTCTTGAGCAGACACTTCAACTGCATTGATGAATTTATTGCCAATGTGACGGACCTGTTCACGCAAGGTTTTGTTTCCCTGCCGTGCTTCTTTGCAAGCTTCATCCATTAGAGAACTCATTCCTTTGTCCGATTTATTTACATATCCGACCACATACGAGGCTACAGTAAATCCGTCGAGACACAGCTGGATGTCCTGATTTCCGTTCCATGCTGCTGCTGCTTTCACCATGTAAGGATTTACTCTGATTTCAGACAAAGTGCGTTTCAAGAACACTTGTGGACTTTTGAGTGAAGAGCGTATTGCGTCAATGTAGCTGGTTTGTGTCAATTGCAATTCATTCAACATATTTGACAGTGGCATTTCGGCACCCATACCTAGGTCAACAAGGTAACTTTTGATTTTTTGCAAATTGTTTTTGTGCATTGTCAGATCTTCACATTCATCGTCAAAGGGAGACAGTATGACAGTTTCATTCATTGGGAATTGAGGAAAGCCAAAGCAACAGACAGGATGACCATTTTTGCGACATGTTCGTGAATGCTGATGTTTTTGCACATTTACTACATCATCGCCTGCTCCCAGTGAAACTGATGCATGTTCATCAATGAATTTTACAATGTCAGATTCATCATCTGTACCATATACTGGTGCATCCTCGATCCATACAAGCATATGGCAGTGTGGGCTGCCTCGAAACTGAAATTCAGTTCTGTAGAAAGTGTCACGTATTTTGCCAAGAGCATTACCAGATTTGCCTAGGACTGTCAACATGAATTGCTGCAAGCGATAATCAAAGAATCGTGAGCATGTTACAGGATCACTTTGCACCAGGTCGCATTTGTCTGTCCAAGTCAAATTCTTGGCATCTTCATCTGATAACACTGTACCATGTCTGAACTCATACAGTACTTTCAACAAAGGGAGCCAGTGCATATCTGCGGCAGACAATGAAATGAACCATGTCGGGAGGCCTAATTGCCGTATCATTGCAAAAAGATCTTTCTTGCGGCGCTGCATGTAACTGGGTGAATTTCGTAAGGTGCTGAATATTTTGTAGCCATCATCAAGTCGAGCAAGATTTTCTCTCACTTGGTCATTCAGCAAATCTTGTGCGGTGAATGTCTGGCCTTGTGTCTTGCATCTGCGAATAGCAAATCCTGCTCTGTCTATCACATGCTTTATTGACGTTTTCTTCATTTTGAAAAAGATGTTTGGCACACTGTTTGCAACCCTGCGATCTGCAGCGCGTAACTCCCACTTACAAATGTCACTGTAATGCACACGTACTTGTCTGACATCATTACTGACAGGCTTGTCACCGCAATAAATGGTCGGAAATGCCAGATATTCTGCATCAGTGTCTAAGAACAAACCAAGTGGTTGCTGATTTTCCCCAGGGGCTATACTCAAAACACTGTCTGACAAGCCTTCAAGCATTGTGTTGTTTGTGCCAGGCATGTTACTAAGATCAATTTCGTCAAAAGCATCAGTATTGACATTGTCGTCATTGAGATTGTCTGTCTGGGACATAGAAGCGTTAGGAAGTTCTTCCACATGTGTGATACCATTGGGAATTTCATCAGAAGGAAGGTCATCAGATGTTTCAGCATTGAAGTTGTTGAGTGACTGTTGCCATTCATTGAGCCAGTTGGGGTTTATGTTGATGCCACTGTTTTGCCATAACACACCGTTTTGCATTAACCAATGAAGACCAGAAATCACAGCAGCAGGTCGCACATTTTCCGTGTATACAGCATGTGAATACTGCAAACGTCTCTTCAATTTCACAGCAATTGTGTCAGTTTCATTCATGCAACGTGGTAAAGCACATACAGCTGTTTCAATGACATTGGGCACATTGACAACACTACCACGCAATGAAAACTGTCGGCCACGTCCAAGCTCGCGTATTTGCATAAATGGCAATCTTGGTGCAACAAGTCGCTCTTCAAGAGGATGAAGATTTAGAACTTCTGGTTTGTTAGGAAATGACATACCATTTGCGGTTGATAATTTTGGCACTCTGTTGTCCTTCAAGCTGGACTTGCAAGTATTACATAACCATGAGTCAGTCGCATTTAACATGGCTTCAGTGAAGCAGAAGTCAAGCAGGTGTTGTGGAATGCTGATTACTTGAGTGTGCAACGGGACAACACTTGTCTTAAACCACATTTGCTGACAACATGCACAGACGTACCTGGGGCCCTCACTGGTATTTCTCAAAAACGTATTGATAGCAGCAGACAAATCAACATGATCAGTGGGACGCTCAATGACATCTTCTGTACAATATGAGTGACTGTTGTTGGAGTTAGGAACAAATTCAGGAGCACTTGTGCCTTGTGCAAATGGAGCAGTTGAATTATCAATGTCCATGTTACCATCAGTTTCAGTACTTGTTGGTTGCTGAGTAAGCAGTGGCTGTTGACTTAAATGCATATCACAAGTGTCAGTATTTGATTGAGACGGTTCAATTTCATGGTCACATGTTTGTTCATTTAGAAACTCAGGATGATGCGACACATCGGCTGCTTGTGTGGACTGCAAATTCTTTTGACTTTTCTTCAATTCTCTATACTGCCTTTGGTAGTCTTTGCGATTTCTTGTCTTTTTCTTATTTTTGGAAAGTTGTCGATGCTGCCTTTGGTACTGCCTTTGGTAGTCTTTGCGAGTTGTCTTTTCCTTACTCTTGGAAAGTTCAATGTCATGTATTTCCTGGACGTTATCCCTGATATCGCCAATTTCATAAGTTCTTGTTGGTTGCTGACTTACAATCGGCTCTTGAACTACATTCATTTCACAACAGTTACTGTCAGCATTTGATTTAGATGGTTCAACTACTTTGCCACATGACTGTAACATCTGCCTTTTCTTCAATTCTCGATACTGCCTTTGGTACTGCCTTTGGTAGTCTTTGCGAGTTGTCTTTTCCTTACTCTTGGAAAGTTCAATGTCCTGGACGTTATCCCTGATATCGCCAATTTCATAAGTTCATGTTTGTTGCTGACTTACAATCGGCTCTTGAACTACATTCATTTCACAACAGTTACTGTCAGCATTTGATTTAGATGGTTCAACTACTTTGCCACATGACTGTAACTTCTGCCTTTTCTTCAATTCTCGATACTGCCTTTGGTACTGCCTTTGGTAGTCTTTGCGAATTGTCTTTTCCTTACTCCTGGAAAGTTCAATGTCATGTATTTCCTGGACGTTATCCCTGATATCGTCAATTTCATAAGTTCTTGTTGGTTGCTGACTTACAATCGGCTCTTGAACTACATTCATTTCACCACAGTTACTGTCAGCATTTGATTTAGATGGTTCAACTACTTTGCCACATGACTGTAACATCTGCCTTTTCTTCAATTCTCGATACTGCCTTTGGTACAGCCTTTGGTAGTCTTTACGATTTTTTTTCTTTTCCATATTCTTGGAAAGTGCAACGTCATGTATTTCCTGGACCTTACCATTGATATCACCAATTTCATAACTTCTTGTTGGTTGTTGAGTTACAAGCGGCTCTTGAACTACATTCATTTCACAACAGTTACTGTCAACATTTAATTGAGATGGTTCTATTACACTGTCAAGCGTTTGTTCATTTGCAAACTGTGGAGGATGAGGCGCGTCGGCTGCTTCTGTGGACTGTAACTTCTGCCTTTTCTTCAATTCTCGATACTGTCTGTGGTACTCTTTGCGATTTCTTTTCTTTTTGATTTTTTTGGAAAGTTCAATGTCATGCACTTCCTGGACGTTATCCCTGATATTACCAATTTCATAACTTCTTGTTGGTTTCTGACTTACAAGCGGCTCTTGAATTACATCCATTTCACCACAGTTACTGTCAACATTTGATTTAGATGGTTCAACTACTTTGCCACATGACTGTAACTTCTGTCTTTTCTTCAATTCTCGATACTGCCTTTGGTACTGCCTTTGGTAGTCTTTACGATTTCTTGTCTTTTTCTTATTCTTGGAAAGTTCAATGTCATGCTTTAATGGCACATTTTTTCTATTTTGTACTGGTTTCATTTTCTTGTTGCGAAGCCGGATAGTTGCATTAGTGCTGGCATAGCAAGAAGCACTGTACACTCTATTCTTTTCATGTTGGTCATTGAAGTAACTCTCAAGCAATTCAGCAGACTTAGTGGCAAAATGAGATTGTGCTACATGGTGTTCACTGTGCCAGTTGCTTTGAACATTTGATACAGTCACAGACAAACTTTGCAATTCATATGCCAAAACATGTTGAGAAATGCTGCGTGACAGTGCACAGAGATATGATGTAAGATTGCTTAAAGAAGCAAAGTGTAACAAAACACTTGTTCCGTTAGGGGTCATGTAGCCAATATTGTCACGACTGTGAGAGTCAAAAGCAAAGAAACCGTCATTTCTATCCCTGAATAAACACATAGCAGAAGAGCCTAGCATCAACAAAGCTGTGCCACTTTGCCTAAATGCTGCTACACAATTTTCTTCGAAAGTGTCAAAATTATTTGCCTGCGCAGTCTGTGCATCCATAAAACCATACTAGGGCTCACTTAAACCTGTGACCTTGTATTTGTTGCCTTGTATTTCAAGCTGATCAGGCAAATCAATGAATGACAAGTAACCATTTTCATCAGATTTTTGCAAATGTTGCAGGTACAGATGATTGCCTTCATATAAAATGTTATCCAACTCATTTGACGAGATATCGCCTGCATGATATGGCAACAAACAAAGAGCTACTAGAGCATTACAGGTGCATTGTTTGCCTTTACTAACATCTGCAAAGAGATCTGCCCCTTGGTGGAATGTACCACATGTAACACGAGTGCAGTACACTGGCATTATATCAACATTGCTTTCAGCCATGGCAATGATTTAATATCCTGACATTGGACAATGGCCTATTAATGCAATGTGTGTATGATATATCAACAATTATTGTTGTTGGAAGGTCCAAATTCCGGAAGCAAATAGCAAGCATTCACTTAAAGATCAATTTCAGTTTACATAATTGTTAATTCGAAGTAAGAAGCACCCATTTTGTTCGTCAATTTCGCAACTATAAGGCAATCAACCGCCAAACTTCGCCAATAAAGATTTTTGCAACTTTCAGATCTAATAAATTTTGGACACTACCAGGCAGTCCACCGCCTCTTCACTTTCCAAAATTTTGGACACTATCGGGCAGTCCACCGCCTCCTCACTTTTCAAAATTTTGGACACTATCGGGCAGTCCACCGCCTCTTCACTTTTCAAAATTTTGGACACTATCGGGCAGTCCACCGCCTCTTCACTTTTCAAAATTTTCAAAATATTGGACACTATCGGGCAGTCCACTGCCTCTTCACTTTTCAAAATTTTGGACACTATCGGGCAGTCCACCGCCTCTTCACTTTTCAAAATTTTGGACACTATCGGGCAGTCCACCGCCTCTTCACTTTCCAAAATTTTGGACACTATCGGGCAGTCCACCGCCTCTTCACTTTTCAAAATTTTGGACACTATCGGGCAGTCCACCGCCTCTTTACTTTTCAAAGTTTTGGACACTATCAGGCAGTCCACCGCCTCTTTTTATTTCAAACTTTTTGGACTTCAAAGGCAAGTCCGCACCTTTTTGGACTTCAAAGGCAAGTCCGCACCTTTTTGGACTTCAAAGGCAAGTCCGCACCTTTTTGGACTTCAAAGGCAAGTCCGCACCTTTTTGGACTTCAAAGGCAAGTCCGCACCTTTTGGACTTCAAAGGCAAGTCCGCACCTTTTTGGAGTTCAAAGGCAACTCCACACCTTTCAATGAACTTAAATAGGACTTCAAAGGCAAGTCCGCACCTTTCAATCAACTGAAATTGCACCTCACAGGCAAATCACTACTTTCTGATCAATCTCAATAACACAATGTGCAAATAAGAACTTCCACATGAATCCAATTCTTTACCACCCACTGGACATTCCACCACAACTATAGGTTTCGAAGTTTTGGACACTAGGGCAGTCCACCGCCACTGAGTTTTCAAAGTTTGGACACTGTCTTTCAGGTCTGATGCTAATATGGAAATGTAACGTTTCTAATACAAAAATCAAAAGTTTGTAAAATTCATTGATCTAGCAAATTATTGTGCAATAAACGTCATATACAGACAACAATATTATATGAGCAATTTGAAGCTATTTCCTTACAATGCAAATATATCAGTATATATAGACTAAGGCGCAGCAAGAACTCTATCTGCAACTTTTAACATCGACAAATAATTTTAGTGACAAATAACCGTAGCAACCAGATTCAATTAAATGAACAAAATGTGCTAAAAAATTTACAAAGGAGTACTAAAACTTGAATTTTGACAGTACATAAAGTGACAACAAATTTACAATCAAAACATACAACAACACAAACAATTATGACACCAACTGTCAAAAAATGCCAAATTTTTGACACAACGTAAATTCACCAAAACTATGATGCACAATATGGATAGTGACAAATAACAGTAGCAAACGGATTCATTTAAATGAACAAATTGTGTTAAAGAATTTACAAACGAGTACTAAAACTTGAATTTTGACAGTACATAAAGTGACAACAAATTTACAATCAAAACATACAACAACACAAACAATTATGACACCAACTGTCAAAAAATGCCAAATTTTTGACACAACGTAAATTCACCAAAACTATGATGCACAATATGGATAGTGACAAATAACAGTAGCAAACGGATTCATTTAAATGAACAAATTGTGTTAAAGAATTTACAAACGAGTACTAAAACTTGAATTTTGACAGTACATAAAGTGACAACTAATTTATAATCAAAACATACAACACCACAAACAATTATGACACCAACTGTCAAAAAACGCAAAATCTGTGACACAATGTAAATTCACCAAAACTTTGATGCACAATATGGATCAATATGTATGTAAATGAATGCTAAGCCTTCAAATACTCAATCATACAAGATGCAATGCAATTTAAGTGTGCAAATGGTTGTGGCCGCAACTGTCAAGCAACTGTCAAAATTGGACAAAAACTGTTAAATTTGTGCCACAACATAAATTTACCACCAAAACTATGATATACAATGAGTCAATATGAATATAAATGAATGTTTTCCCTCAAATACCCAATCATACAAGATACAATGCAATTTAATTGTTGTAGATGGTTCTGGCAGCAACTGTCAAGCAATTAAGTGAATCAACTGTCAAAAAAGGCAGAATTAGTAACACAACATAATGTACACAAACTATTATCGACAATATGAATAATCATGCGTAAAGTGCGTCAAAGCGCTTAATTACCGCGCACATGTATCAAATTAATCCATCCAATTTTTTAAAAGGAGCAAAACCACTGTCAGATTTTTACGACTGAACAGCAAGAGAAACTTACAATTACAGTGCAATTTGTTAACTTGACAAGCGCAGTAGCACTTCAAATGCCTACCTTGACAATATTCAACTTGTACATTCGTCTACCACCTTCCAAATCTTTTTTCTTTAAGTCATCGATGTCGGATTTCAGCAATGGCGTCCTTCTTGTTCACTCGAGCGAGGTTTTCTACGCGCATGCGCAGCGAGGAACCACTTCCGGTCAGGGAAAAATACGGCGAATCGGCAAAAATAACAGTTTTAAGATGTTTCTGGAGTTCAACGACGACTAAAACATAATAACTACATCGATTTCGTGTTCTGTCGTTTTTAATGCGAAATTGCTTTAAAAAAAACCAGGATTTTCTACGCGCATGCGCAGCGAGGAACTTCCGGTAAACCAGCAACACGACGATCTCCTTCAAAATAAAAGTTTCAAGCAACTTAGTCTTAAATAGCCCATTTTAACACCGTGAATACATCAAAAACGATCTGACCAAATTGGCAAGTTGATCACTTTATTTCCATTAGATGATTTAACGAAAAGGTCGTCAGAAAAACGTCGTCTGTCATCGGCAAACGTGGTTTACATCTGCCTGTGGTTGCAGTTTCTCATGTTTATGCCTGCTGTTTATGCCTGCTGTTTATGGTCTCACCTGAACCGTTAACAGCTCCTGAATAAACCGGCCTCCGCTGTTAGGCCGGTTAAAAATGAAAGTTTAATCTCCCACAGGAAGTTTGTGTACATTATTTTAGCATCCTGTGTCTAAGTACTGCCTTTCAGGTTTGCAAAGACCGACTGCATGTGCCGAGGTGACAAGTCGTCTACAATGTTTGTTGTTTTTCTCATTTGGTGCGTTGTCACAAAGTCTGAAGATCAAAGCCTTGTTACCACCTGTTCCATGCACTTATTTTCTCTTGAATTTTATGTAACCAGACTGTAGAGTAGTAGCAGACCTACAGGTATCTTCAGAAAAAAGTAAAATCTAAATACATTGGTAACATTAAACTATACTTTCAATTATTATGAAGAATTTTGATTTGATACCTGCGTTCGACGGTCAAGGATGTTACACTTTTTACACTAGTAGAATCCATCAAAAATATCGAGTTTACTATATAGTAATGAAATCTGAGAATCTGGTTATATTTATCGAAATTTGGAGTAACTGAAGGTCTTTGTCTGCATGGGTTCGAACCCCTGGTGGGGAACTCAAAATTTTCAGTATACCTTCATGAGCAAAATCCTAGCTGGATGTCATTCGGATGAGACGTTAAATTGTCAGTGTCTATGCTGGGCAAGTAAAAGATCCCCCATATAGGGTAAATGTGTAACATGTTGAGGACTACTGCTCTCTCTCCCATCTCATCAATCAACCCTCGTGAGCACCCAGAACTGGGCTTAGAGGGCTGCACTTACGATATCTATCAATCTATCTATCTATCTAGGTGTGTCACCTTTATCTACACCAATGTCCATGACTGACACTCTTAGTATCCCAACAATAGACTACAGGTAGTGCAGTCGACAAAAATGCTCACAGAAACTCACTGAAATGCACTTGCTTGTGAGTTGTGATGTCATATCCCTATATTCTTGCCATGTTATTCTGTATCACTGATAAGCAGTTGGTAAGGTCATATGCCATACTTGCAATGCCATCAGTACAAGTCACAAAAAGAGCAACACCACCTATCACTGAGTTCACAAGTTACCCAATGACAAATTGACAGTTAATTTCAATGTGATGGAGAGGGCCTGTTGTGATGTCACTGATGTCCACAAACAGCTTACAGCTGAAGTAAAAAGTATAGACTCAGAAATGCCTAAGTATGTCATACCTGTGTTTTTAACTTTTCAGGGGCGTAAATTGAAATTGGTTTGAGGGAAAGGCATAACATGGGGCGAATATGCAGTTGGCAGTCGCTCGCGAATGTTCCTATCTTCCCCATGTTAAATTTGGGGCTGCCTGTATCACACTTAATGGGGTTTAGCATGGTGACGTATTCAACCACTTCTGAGTCCATGGTTAGACTTCATCAACAAAGTACTCCACGTATTGCACATGAGATTAAGCTATATGAATTATTTTATAATTGGAAGTTAGTAATATCTAAGAAATGCTGCAGAACGACATCTGAACGTCACGGTTTTATTACGAAGTTCTCGTTCCAGAAATGCCTTTGACAGTCCGAGAAGTGTTGTTGCGTTATATTGAGATGGATATCCTGAAGCATCAGAGGTTATTGCTTCAGGTCCAGACCCCTTCAGATGCCAACAACACAATTTGTTGCCATGGAGTCCTCTAGGCTCGTCCAATCACTTGACAGCAAGATAGCCCAGAAGAGTGGTGACCCGGATGTTGATGACAGATGGCGCTGTCATCAGTTGATGACCCAATTACATTTCCCATAAGACGAATGAGAACTGTAATAAGGGGGCAATTTTTGATCAGATGAGCATGCAAGCCGTACGTGGTGTGTTACACAAGAACAACCTGAATAGAGAACACATCTATGGGATTTTTTTATGATTCTTTGTAAAAATACCAAATGGAATTTTAAAATGTTTGTTTTTTTCTTTATCTGTCAAAGCTTTCAATAATGCAGCTATACTAAACATAATTTTAGACAAAATATTACTCTTTGGTGTTTAATGTGTGGATAAATTTGTTGCCAAGATTGAACTTTTGCCCATAAATACCCAACTATGTACTCGTCTTACTGTGTCAGAAATGCTTTGCACAAAAAGGGAAAATTAATCTTTCATGTGCCAGAAAATTTTGAAAACATTACTTCAATAACGGCACACACAAAGTGAGACATACAAAGCAATACTCACATAGATTCTATTATTACATATGTGCCCTTGGATGGTCACGAGTGGATATTCGCGGATAAATGAGTGCCTGTGCATTTTATGACATTTTTGTGTTGTTAAAATGTCTAACCCACCTCGGACATGTTGCAAAACTTAGTTTTCCCCTTGAAGTATGTCGCTACAGAGAGAGAGAGTGTAGGTTTATTCCGTTCCATGTTGATTTAATCTCCACCTGGTGGGTTTCTAGGAGTTTCTTGATACATTTTAAACAAAATTTTAATGTTTGGGTTATAGTGGAGATTCCTCTTTTAATTCTTTCTGGAGAGTGAAATTAAATATCAATCGATATTTAAACCCAACAGAAAACTAATTTACAATTTCGCCCTGACCCTGTTGAATTGATTCAGTAGCTTTACTGGGCTGTCAATATCAGTGAATCATATCAAGGTTGATTGCTTTATGAAATAGGGCAATCATTAAATCCTGACACCTATGACAACTCAATTATCACACTGTATATATATAAATGTGTTATGATGCCTCTAACCAAGGCCCCATTTCATCGCATAAGTCCAGAATGGGAATCCCAATCTGGACTCCAGGGACAAAGAAACTTTTACTGGACATTCTGGGAATATCAGGACACACAGGACTTAGATGGGGTAATGAGGACTTGAGGGACCATGCAGGACTAAACGGGACTGACAGGATGCTACAAGTACTCATGGGGTGTTACTTGGACAAACTGGGACTTAGCTGGACATAGTGGGACTTAGCTGGACAAACTGGGACTTAGCTGGACATAGTGGGACTTATCTGGACAAACTGGGACTTAGCTGGACAAACTGGGACTTGGCTGAACAAACTGGGATTTAGCTGGACAAACTGGGACTTTGCTGGACAAACTGGGACTTAGCTGGACAAACTGAGACTTAGCTGAACAAACTGGGATTTAGCTGGACAAACTGGGACTTAGCTGGACAAACTGGGACTTAGCTTGACAAACTGGGACTTAGCTGGACAAAACTTGGATGTAGCTGGACAGACTGAGACTTAGCTGAACAAACTGGGACTTAGCTGGAAAAACTGGGACTTAGCTGGACAACGTTGGACACAACAGTAAAATGTGGGACTTAACAGGACCAAATGGATACAGGACGAGCCAGATGAGAGGGATTTATATGGACAAACTTCGGACAGGCAGAACAAAGTGAGACTTAGCAACCGGGAAAAAGTTATTTACATACATACTGATATACTGGTAATAGGCACTTCAGAAGGGTAAAATTGGACTCTTTTAAAGATTTATTTCTTACAATTGTAACACTTGATGCAAAACTGAATACAAATTTGGTAACCCTTAAGCAGACACAAGACCATATAATCCAGCTCCCCAGCCTAATTCTGAAATTATCTACACAACTGGAACAACTTCACTCCCAACCACTTTGCTTTGAAAAAAAACAAAAAAAAACAGGGAATTACCATGAATTTCTGCTTTATGCTGGCAATGGAGGCGTCAAACCTCAGTTTTTGATGAGCATTTTGCATTGATCAGTGAGCCTCCTAATATATTGCAAAATGGGTCATCTGAGACAGGAATCTAAGACCAAGGAAGCTTTTCATCAGAACACATTTATTGGCTGATACACATGCAAACAAACAACAATTATTGAAGTAACATTTACATTTATTTAATTTCTCATTCAATTGAAAGTCTAAAATCGCATTTATCTGATATGAAATTGAATTTTTGGCTTTTGGATCTTTCCTTGGTCAGACTGGATCTAGTTTCTTCTCATGGTTTGCCTCCAAACTTTGAAGCAGTGATTCTCTCTTTCCTGTTGCCTGGATTCTGAAATATAAACACAATTACATTAAATTATTTAACAAATCAAATATGCAGTTATTTGCATGTTGTTCCTCATTCTCAGAAAAAATAACACAGTCCTCTCAGGCCAGTTTATAAGAATGATTGTATAATAATTAGCAGGAATGAATGAAAATGTTAAAACATATTTTACATATTTTTGTTTGAGGGGCATCCAGAAAATTATATTATGTTAGATGTATAATTATGAATTCTTCACAGAACAATATCTTTGAAATGTATTTCTCAAGTATTGGAGAATTTGGACATTTTAAAATTATTTTGTGGTTGTCATGGAAACAGCCTCTTCAGGCTTCAGCAACTAACATTTGAGACCAAGAAAGCTGAAGAACTGTATATGCATGAGACTGGCCATATTTTATCAATCTGACAAGATCCTTATAATCCAAATGACTGTGCAGTACGGAAGTGCAGGGTGATGTTCTTTGAGTCAGCAAGCTGAATTCCAATTCATTTTATGAGGTAAACTAGTATCATGGTTTTCCTACGGGTTATAGAGTATCAACCAGGGCCTCAAATTACACGTTTTCACTAAATTTAAATGAAAATTGTCAATTGCTATAACAGGACAACTTAATAAAAATGTTAATTTTCAGAAATAAAAAAATACAGGGGGTACATGTATCTTTGAGTCAGATAGTTGAGCTTATCAATGCATAGAAGAGACAGCTGTTTGGGGGCCTTCTACTTCTTTAAAAAAAGTTTGTATTACAACACAAAACAGATTGAACTCGGCCCTAATGAAGTGTCATGCAAACTGAAGTTAACTAAATGCTGTGAACCAGTAAAAGATAACTGAAATAATGGGAAATCGGAAAAAAATTAATATTTTGGACATAAATGATCAATAAAAAGAAAATAACAAGAACCCAGGGGTTGCAAAACTGAATGATGCCGATATGTGGTAGCACAAGCCACCCAAGTGTACTCAGGTTTTGACAGCCATTTTCACATATTCAGAAAATCATGGTCCTCTGAATTTCAAACATAGGACCAATCTATCTGTGCAAACATGTGTTGGAATGTGAAAAAAAGGTACACATGAGGTTACAGATTTATTATTGCCCGAAAAAGGAATCTGGAGACACATCTTTGCTCTGAACATGACTTTGTCCCTTTGTTATCAGAGAAACACTGTTACGGTTTTCTCAATTCTTCTTTTGATAGCATGATACCAGCAGGTATTTAAACAAGATCTAATGCATCAGAAGCAGCTCTTTTTTGTTGTTGAACATGGCAATATCTATACTCAACTCCTTTAAGTTACAGCTTCCAGCTTTATCCTAACATTTCCCAAGTTGTTTTCCGTCAACTGCACCAAAAATAACCTATACACATACTTCTATAAATTACATAGGCACAGTCATGGGACTGTAGCAAAACAACGATTCAGTGAGATTATTTTATTTTCAGCCCTTTATTTGAAACTACAACTGTTTAAAAATGATGTACGCAAATATTTCAGAAACCATCTTCGTTCTCTTAAGTTAAAGTTTGGTAACTGCCAAAATTGATACATGCTAAAACTGAAATTAATTGTGCAGTGGTACTTTGAAGTGTTACATGAAAAAGTATTTTAGCCAAATGGGTAGGTCCCACAGATTTAGTTTGCAAAATTAAAAAAATATCTGAAGTTCTGTCAAACTACCACGTCAAGCTCATGCAACTACATTCTTAGTGGCTCCATCTATAATCCAAAGTTGGTACCGCCAGCTGTGTATCAGTTTATAAGTAGACTTCTGGATCTGTATCTGGATAATGCATTGTCACTTGGATATTTCGCTGAGGGTTGATCGCCATGTGATAAATGAAATGACAAGGCTGAGAGTCAGGAACGTACCCTATTAAAATTTTTAAGGCTACCCTGCATACCTCCTCACATATTTTGTGTGTATGTATACTATACATTGTACAACTAATCTATCACAAAAAAATAGCTCAGATTTTCTGAAGATACAACTTTTTTTTAAAAGCCTTCCTTTTTCAGCAACACTTACTGTTGACTGGGATGTCTATCATTCATGCAAATGGATAAATTATATAGTCAAAGGCTAAACAGATAGATACATATGCTCGAACCAATGCAGGCACAGCACTTCCCCTTAGGAGCCCGACGCTCTACCAACTGAGCTATCCCCCCTCCTCTTAGTCTAGTTCATGCAACAGTTATTGCAACTATCTAGTGGCACCATATATAATCCAAGGTTGGTACTACCAGTGACCCAATGGAATAGTAAACTACCTGGCTACTGTAATGATCCGAGACACCTAAAGACTTGATTTTACTGACTGTAAAATGTATATTTAAGAAAGATTTCAATTGCAATGATTTTAGACTGTTTTTAAGCAAATTCAGGACTCTAAAATGCTGAGTCAACTATACAGATTGAACAGTTTTTAACAAGCAATGAAACTAATTCTATTTTATTCTATTTATCAGTTTATGCTGTGATTTACCTTTTACATTTTTAATTATATATTTTTTAACATTTACATACATACATGTACAAACCATGCCTTTTAGAAAAATGCATTTAATAATAAATGATACTATAGTATACATAACTCCACATGAGTACAACTATATAGTATTTATTCCAATGTTATATTTTGCTTACAAAAAATATCAGATGAATGTTTTCCTTCACTCCTCAAAAACATTTTCATATTATCAAAATATCCATGATGGAAGAAATTGATATACATATATATGTATAGGCCTAGACTGGAAATATATGGTATTAAAAAGTGATGGTAATCAATACAGACTTCATGGCATTTTGTCTATTTCAAACCTCTGTCAGCTTTGACAGCTTGGCAATGAAAGATATTTGCTATTAGTTCAAAAATGATTGGCAATTCCTTCAACAGACATCAATTGGATTGCCTCAAAGCATGAGCTAGTTTGCATCTCTGCCTACAGGTGGCCTGGTGGTTTGTTTGCAACTCTGCCAACAGGTGGCTGATCACTAAAGCATGGGTTGCATTAGGGTTGCATTCCTGGCAAAGTCCCAATATTTACATGTGGAGCGTTGCCAGTTCCTGACTGGCCAGTGGAGAGGCAAGGCAGTGCTGGAATGCATCAGGATAAATATCATCAAAAACACCATCAATTGCACTCCAATGTAATTTTTGCTTCCAAATTTTTTTGCACATTCACTCCATACATCAAACTAGCAACTAAGAAGCCCAAACTCCTTGCCTATGGCTCATTCAGTTGAAAAAGAAAACAGACTTCTTACCCCATTATTAGAGAGTGTGAAAAACACACACTATCTTATATATGCAACTTAGTTGCTCGGGACAGACAAAAGAAGTCTTAAGCTAAATATTGGAGATAAACTGAACCAAATAAAAAACACAAAACTATTTCCAGGGCTGTATTTTTCTGTATATCATTCAGATGGGCTGTTGAGTTTATGCATATGTAATACCAGGTATCAAAGGGCTCCGGTCCATAAAATTTTTCAATTCTGACCTTAGCATCAGCATCTGTCGCAAGGTTTATCACATTGGGGTATGGTTCAGTGTACCGGGGTATTAGACACTCGGTAGAGCAAATCTAATGACTCTGTGTGAAAGCTTGAAGAAAATGATGCAAAAGGTCACACAATTTGCTTCAGTTGGTGCCACTAAACTTGTTAAATTGTTGTTGTTTGAGAAGTCGGGTCAGAGTTTATCACACACAATGATATTGCAGTGAAACACTTCAACTATGGAAACAGGTTAAGGAACGGCCTAAATACATGCAAATGAGTGAAAAAGGCTTATTGTCTATAAAACAGACCTCTAACAACCTGCATAGCAGCCGTAGGACAAACAGCAGTACCATGTGTGCCCACCTTATGCTTTTCTTAAGGGGCAGATGTGTGGTTGGGAAAATAGCAAAAGGAGGGCACAGAAAGTGCTGATGATTAACCCTGCCAGCTGATACACAGGTTGTGTGAAGCCTTTTTGTTTGACCCTAAGCCTTTTTTTTATCCGCAGCTATTGTCTGGGCTGTTTGAGGACTTGTTTCCGTAGTTGTATTGTTCCATTGGAATATCATTGTGTGTGGAAAACTTTCACCTGACTTCTCAAAAAACAATTTTTTAAACAAGTCATTTGGCAGTAAATTAAGTGAATTGTGTGGCCTTTTGCATAATTTTCTTCAAGCTTTAACATGAAATCATTAGATAAGCCCTGTGGGATGCCTAATACCCCCGTCCGATCGCCGTACTCCAATGTGACAAACTTGGCCACAGACAAGCGAAAAATTGTCCCACTTGAGTTATTTCATGTAACTGAGTCCTTTAACACCTGATGAAACAGATGCATACACTCAGCAGCCCATATGAAGCATATCTAGAAAAATAAAGCCCTGGGAATAGTTTTGCGTTTTTTATTTGGTTCAGTTTATGTGAAGTCAGCTCCCGATTGAGGCTACTTTCCAGCTTCTTGTCTGCTTCCGGTCAAGTGAACCCAGCTCCCGATTCCAGCTTCTCGTCAGCTTCTTTCCAGCTTCTTGATGTCCCAGATAAATACATAGCTACAAGATTTGTGCAATTTTTTTTCCATTTTTCGAATACACAAATCTGGGAGCTGGGTAGTTATTTATTTATTTATTTTATTCACCCCCCCCCCCAAAAAAAAATGAGCAACAACAATTGTACCGAGTAAAATGATAGTAACTTGATTGCACATAATGTAAAAGTATATTAAAACATACTTTTAAAATCAACCATGGTAAATATTAAAAAGCTTTAGTTAACGTATGCATTACTGCCCTTGTTGTCTCAGATAAATATAATATAGCTCCGGGATTTATATTTGAAAAATGTCAATTTTTTGCATTTTTCTAATATTAAAATCTGGGAGCTGGGTAGTTATATGGGTAATAGGACATCAATCTGCATATTAAAAGATGGGGAATTTAATAGCCTTTAATGCGGTATGCATCACTGCACTTGATGTCCCAGATAAATATATAGCTCCGAGATTTATATAAGTGGAAAAATGTGAAATATTTTTATTTTTCGAATATTAAAATCTGGGACTCCAGTGGGAGCTGGGTAGTTATATGGGTCATAGGTGGTCATTCAGCATATCAAAAGATGGGTAATTTGGTATGCATTACTACCCTTGATGTTCCAGATATATAAATATATGTAGCTACGAGATTTAAATGTGGCAAAATGTGAATTATTTTCATTTTTTGAATTTTCAAATCTGGGAACTTTGTAGTTATATGGGTCATAGGTGGTCAATCTGCTTATTAAAATATGGGGTATTTTATGGCCTTCAGTATGATATGCATTATTACCCTTGATGTCCCAGATAAATATATATAGCTACCAGATTTATATGTGGCAAAATGTGAATGAAAACAATTCACAATTTGCCTCATATAAATCTGGTAGCTGTTTATTTATCTGGGACATCATGGGTAGTTTTGCATTCCATATTGAAGGCCATTAAATTCCCCATCTTTTAACATGCAGATTGATATCCTATGACCCATATAACTACCCAACTCCCAGATTTGAAAATTCAAAAAATGAAAAAAAATTCACATTTTTCAACATATAATTCTGGGAGCTATATATCTATTTATCTGGGACTTCAAGGGTAGTATATGCCATATTGAAGGCCATTAAATTCACCAAATCTTGATATGCTGATTGACCACCTATGACAGTATAACTTGTACCCAGCTCCAAGACTAGAATATTTGGGGAAAAAAAAAAAGCATCAAATATGCCACATATAAATTTTGGAGCTATATGTTTATCTGGGACATCAAGGCAGTAATGCATACGTTAACTAAAGCTTTTTAATATTTACCATGGTTGATTTTAAAAATATGTTTTATTATGCTTTTACATTATGTGCAATCAAGTTACTATCGTTTTTATCTGTACAATTGTTTTTACTTATTTTGGGAGATGAATAAAATAAATAAATAACTACCCAGCTCCCAGATTTGAATATTGGAAAAATGAAAAAAACATCGCATCAATCTTGAAGCTATGTATTTATCTTGGACATCAAGAAGCTGGAAAGAAGCTGACAAGAAGCTGGGTTCACTTGACCGGAAGCAGACAAGAAGCTGGAAAGAAGCTGGAATCTAGGAGCTGACTTCATATATCTAAATTTTGGTACCAAATACTTGGCTAGGGGGTACTCAATTGGGTAATTCAAGACTATATAAAATGTCCGACTCAAGGAGACACTTCTCAAATGTCCGACCCAAGGAATCTAACCTACTACTGCCAATGCATTTTTAATGGAGGTGTTGTACACATCTACATTTATGCAATCACAATGAGAGAGAATGCAACGTTTTGGCAGGAAATTCGATTTGGAGCTCTTTCAGAATGTCTTTAGGGCCTCAACTTGGTCATTTTGTTTAGAGATGTTTGGAGTCAAGATAAACCGAAAACTTCATTATAGAGCCTGTATCTGGCATCTAGAAATGGATAGAAGGCATGCTATAATTTGAACAGGACTTCTGCGCATTTTGATTGGATCCCCTGCAGAAGGCATCAGACATTGTGTATTGGCCACTTTGCCTGAACTATTGCACTTGTATATAAAATTATGCCATTTGGTGCATGGATGAGTCTTCTAACATATATTTGGGTGTTGATATTTAAGCAATCGCTACAGTTCTTGTAAAATATGGAAAATAAAAACTCAGAAACTGTTATGGGCCTACCAGACATGAAAATCGACCATAATATGTGTTAAATACCCTTTTGGGGTGTAAATGCTCTTACAAAACAACAAAATCAGGAAAAATGCAAAAAAAATCTTTTTTTTTAATGATTTATGTTTCAGTCAATTTAGGAGTTAGACCTCTGAAATTTTGCATTTATATGTGTAAATTATTCCTCTTTTTAAATGGCTTATCTCATTTGGTTGGCCTATCGCATGAAATAAAAGCCAAAAAGCTGAAAAAAAAAAAGAAATTCTTGGAGAGGGGCGTAACCAGAAACCAGTTATGGGGGGGGGGGGGGGTTTGTTCCAGATGGATCGTAAGGCGGAAGCCTATTTTGCTTTGGGCCCCCAGAAGCAAATGGATTTTAAGTTGCTTGATATTGATTCTGAGCAGTTATAGGGCTATTATTCTTTCATGGAAGGTCTGGTATAAAAAGCTAAAAATGTTGTAAAAACCAACTTTCCTGTAAGTTATCATTATACAAACTATTTGAGAATCCCCCTTAATCTACACCATGATCCGAATACGGCTATGTTGTCCAATAATGTTTTCAAAATCTTTTTTTTTGTACTTCGGATTTGATTGAAGTATTTATTAAGTTGCAAAGTAGTGTGTGAAACTCTCATCCTTGGGTTGTTAGCACAATCTGAGACAGCGCTGGCGCCGCTGGGGATTCCTATACGAATGACATACCTTTATGTCCATTATGTCAGCCCCTATTCTAAATACATATATACAATAACGCAAAGGTGTAATTTCCTGGAATCTAAATCGATTAATTTTAAAACTTTAATTATCATAGACTTCTGGGTTTAAAATGACCATATTTCTCCAATTGGCAAACATGCTACCTGTTATGGATTGTCTTTCGGTTGAGCGTAGGAATATAAAAGGGTCTCTCAGAATAGAACACCTTAAATTAAAAAGACAGTTCTTTTAAATAAAACTGGCGTTTTAGAAGAATAATTTACAGGCCCTGCAAGTCTTGATTTTCCATATATTTACATCAAAGCAGACCAGCAGACATTCCTCCGATTTATATTCTTGACCCATAAGACTTGTTATACAGGGCTAATCTGGTAAAATAATTACACTAAAATTGCAACGGATGGAATTTATGTTAAAAATAGGTTAGATCTAAAAAATATGAGTCAAAGAAATATTTCAAATTTTGTAAAATCCGCCCTTATTGCCCCGTAAACATGGGTCCGACATCGAGGAAAGCCCTCGAACATAGTTTTGTGATGGAAAAATATAATTTTAAAATTGTATTTTTGCATCAAGTAAACATACTTTTTGCACTTATGAGGACTTACTTTTTGAAGTCTGGCAAATGTGACTTTAGTTTTGGGCCAAAGGGGGGGGGTTCTGACCCCTATACCCTTGGCTACGCCCCTGAATTTGGACTTCTGATATTTATCTTGAATTTTGGGTTCTCACAATTAATGGTATATCTGAATAAATCGGTTGATTTTAACTAATATTTCAGTAAAACATCAGGAAGTTGCTTTTACAGCCATACATAGTTTAGTGCTCATTTTTGTGTTTCACGCAATGGACCGATGGACCACGTTGGCCTAGCATGCTGTAAACATTAGCTGATCCTTGACCCCATGAAAACAAGGCCATTTACTTTCTTTATTAATTTTTTTGTAATAGTAGGCCATCAAAAACTTTATCCTGGCTACTTAAAATTCAGGAAAAGCTGTATGCTTAGTTTGAATGAGATTAGTGAGAAGGGACGACAAGTTTGGCAAATTTCTTCAGTAAGAGCTGCTTCGTGCCCTAAAGATCACAATTTTTAGTGCTTGGGCACTACTGAGTGGCAGTAGGAGCCAATAACAAATTTTGCTGTCAAATTATCAGTTTTCATAACACTAAGACTTTAACTTGCTGCTGAATAGCTATTCTGCTCATGATTTGAGTAATGGATGGCTCTGCATATTATTTAAGTGTCAGGGCAACCAATGATTTTAAAACCTTTTATCAAATTTGATTTTTTTAAAGCTGATATTACATGCACTTGCAATAACTGTAGGCCTATAATATTTAGTAAATGAGTTTTTTTGGCTTATCGGCTTAAAGCAAACGATGACACAACTTACCTTGGATTCTCTGTTACTTTCGAGACAATGTTGTGATGAAGTGCATTTGGACAATAACTCTGACCCAAGTCATAAAACTGGCATCCACATTTAAACTTCCCCCTCCTTTTTTTCAGGCAGCAAGCTTACAATTTTTGTCCTGGAAAACATTAATATGTATATATATATACAAATCCCCACTAATTGTTCTTCAGCAAATGTGAAGTTTAAAATACCTTCTTATAAGCTACTATGACAAATTCTTATATAAATTGACTTACACATTGTTTGTATAAACATCAATTGCTGGTCACTGCATAGTAGAGGTGAGAAAGGAAGGATTGAGATGGTGATATTTGTAGGAGTTGTTATTGCAACCAAGAAGGATGCTGTGTCAAACACAACAGAAGGAATAAGATGATGACTTCAGCAGGAGTGTTTTGGGTGGTACTTCATCTTGAGGAGTTGCAGAAGAACAATATGACATTGCAGTCACTTGGATTGGTCCCCTGCAACTAAAAAGATTGTCATAAAATTTAGTATGGTACCTGTTATGGCGGAACTAAAATGTGAAACTTATTAAAAATCCATGCTCAAGTCATGGAAAAGATTGCCACAATGACCATACATTGGTGGCCATCACCGGTCCCATCACATGGTGGGACTAAAATATACAAATAATGAAAAATGTATTTTGAAGTCAGAGAAAAGATTGCCACAAGCGTCATGAACTGGTCACTCCCATTCCCATGACATGGCGGGACAAAAATGTGCAATTAATGAAAAGCCATCCTAAAGTCATGGAAAGGATTGCCAGAATTACTGTGAACTGGTTGCCATCCTCACCCCCATGACATCACCGGACTAAAATTTGCAATTAATAAAAATCCCATCCTGAAGTCATGGAAAGTATTGCCACAATTACAGTGAACTGGTTACCAACCCCAGTCCCATCACATGGCGGGACTAAAATGCACAATTGATGAAAAACCTATCCTAAAGTAATGGAAAGGATAGCCACAATTACAGTGAACTGGTTACCAACCCCCATCGCATGGTGGGACTAAAATGTGCAAGTAATAAAAAAACCCATCTTAAAGTCATGGAAAGGATTGCCTCCATTACCATGAACTGGTTACCAACCCCAGTCCCATCACACAGCGGGACTAAAATGTGCAAGTAATAAAAAACCTATCCTAAAGTCATGGAAAGATTTGCCACCATTACGATGAACTGGTTACTAACCCCAGTCCCATCACATGGAGGACTAAAATGTGCAATTAGTAAACGAGAACCCAGGGATTCAAAATGGAGGTGGGGCCATTTGTTAAGAATAGAATATTTCTGGACCAATCAGAGCCAAGTTGGTTGGCCTGTAGGTTATTTAGAAAAATGCAGGGGAAGGACAATCATCTCCTAATTTTTTGCACTCAGCCAACAATTCTTTAGTCTTTGCATGAAGTCCTCCAGTGGGATGGTCTTCAAAACAGGCAATTAACAGGTCATCCAAATGATCCAATCATGCAGAACCCATAAACTGGTCCACCACTGAGTACTGTAACGTATGTTACCGTCTCCTACCACAAGTAACCTCAGAACAACTTTTTCTATAGAGAGGTTTTGCTACACGTTCACGTGTGACGTATACGTGTACAAGTGCTATCTTATTTCATTGTTGTCATGGCAACCCCCACGTACACGTCACACGGAAACGTGCAGCAAAACCTCTCTTATAAAAGATATCACAAGCTTCTCAATGTACAAGTAGTAAGACTATTGCTAAAAGAATTTATCACCTGGTTGGCTGTGAATTACACAAGCATTTCAGCTGCCTGATGACGTCACTAACCAAACAATGGTCATAACAGTGGGATTGTGACGTCATATCCATTGTTGCTCCATGGTGGCATCACATTTTTGTAATGGCAGAAAATAGTCTCTCTTCATAACTATAAATTTGAGTTAAAACCAGGTGATAAAAACAAAACAACCACGCGTCAGGGCACTTCATACAATATCACTCGCTGTCGTGTGAATTACTATCACTCGAGCCATTCAAGCTTGAGTGATATTAGTTCACACAACAGTTTGTGATATTGTTACTCAGTGACCCTGACTTGGGTTGTTTTGTTATAATATAGGGCCATTGCAAAGTCCAGAATACAACTTTTAAAAGAAAGCTGTAATTTGTATGTAAATCCAAGATCAAAAGTATGGTAACGTGAACATGTGCTTTCTTCACGTTACCGTCTCCACCAAAATGACGTTACCGTGTTCCCGATAAAGCTTATGAAGTGATAAGTTAACAAGAATTACAAGCAGTCAAAATGTTCTCTAGGATTCTTAAGTTGCCATGTAACATGGATGAACAATGAAAAGATCATGCATGAAAAAAAATGTTCTTGGATTATTTATGACAGGAGACGGTAACATATGTTACCGTACTCAGTGGTGGAGCAGTGACATGGGTTGCTTAAGGTGTGGTGTATAGAGCAGAGTCCACAATATATGTTGCACATTTACCTAATTGAAAAGTTATCGAGATGAACACCCATCAAAAATCTCATCTGATTGACACCCACCTAGGATTTTGATCTTGGGAGTCCACTGAAAATATTCTAAATTGGTTGCCCTGGGTTTGAACCCAAATGAACAAATATGAAGAAGTTTGGACTGAAAATACTTGACCACGCAGCTGCCACAGTAACTACCTGCTTAGTTCCCTACTGTCATGTTAATCAAGATCTTACTTACTAATATGCTGCTCTGTCCGCCAGTCAATCGACATACCACAACCAGCTAACTTGTGGAGTCCCTTATATATTTCCAGTTGATAAAATTTGACAAAGAGTGGTAAAAAAAAGAGTCAAATTCTGACATTTTTGTGGAAAATTTGATGCACCAGCCAAAAATTGACTGATATACGGTTATCTGAAAATCCATAATATTAATTTAATTTTTTCCAATATTGACCTGTGAATTAAATAAGAAAATTAATTTTGATCAAAATTAGCATGATACTGATGTGATACACTGTCATGTTTATTTTGCAAAATATTCCAAGGCCTGGTATCAAGCATAATAAAAATGGGGATGAAATAAGACATTTTAAACTTTTTTTTTGCGTTTTAAATCTTAAATTTCAATGTAGAAATTTGTAATAACTCATGCAACGGCCTTGATTATTCCTTCATAGTATGTTTAACTATGATATGCTTGAATTTTACCAACTTAACCTTTATCATTTTCGGCATTTCAGACAGAAATGTGAGAAAATAGGCAAAAAATCCTAATTTTTTCTAGTTTTTAGATTTTCATAAAAAAATCATAGGGTTAACCTTCCAACTACAGATGTTAAAAGGAAGCTAACTGGAATTTTTTTTAGATGCAATTGCAAGATTGACAAAATCACATATTAAAAAAAAAATTAATTTTTCACATTTTTGATGAATTTTCATCAGTCCCTGTTTCTCAGAACATTTAGACTGTCAAAAGGCACATCTTGGGTATTTAATACATATTATATATGCAAATTTCAATGACATAAGCACAGCAGCTTTTGAGTTTATTTCCGGAAAAAAATAAAAAAAATTAACATTTTTCAGTATAGTAAGAAAAGTATTAATGTCATGTGGACTCGACCCCTAAAAGGCACAAGTAGGATTAAAAAAAAAACAATAATGCGCCAAAAATAAAAATAATAAATGGCATAGTTTTGAGAAAAGAAATAATGTCATGTGAACTGGACACCAAAAAGTCATATTAAACTAGGATAAAAGATACAATAATGTGCCAAAAATAAAAAAAACATACAAGCCATAGATGTGGTATTACTGCCCAATACACGAATGGGACACCCATTATGTATGAATTCAAGCTAAAGTCTTTTACAACATGCCTACCCTTAATTCCTACACCAGAAGGATGCTCTATAATCAAGTTAAATAGCTCAGTTGACCCAAAATGATTCCAAACAAAATGGCCAAGTTACGGCCAAAAGACATTCTGAAAATGCTCAAATTTTGAATTTCCCGCCAAAACTTCCATTCTCTCAATGGGACTGCAAAAATGGAGGTGTGTACACACCACCATTAAAAAACCCACCCTAAAGTCATGGAAAGGATTGCCACAATTACTATAAACTGGTTACAAACCCCAGTCCCATCTCATGGTGGGACAAAAATGTGCAATTAATGAAAAACACATCCTGAAAACATGGAATGGATGCTACCATTACCATAAAGTGGTTGCCAAATCACATGTATTTGTTGTGAATAAAATATCGCATACATTTTTGTGTGTATAAAATTATATTATTTTTTATGCGTAATTTGTTACTACTGTGCTACAGACACAGACAGATTCCCAATAGCCTCATGAATGTGACTTACCAGCGCAGTGCTTCACTCACCACTCTGTGGTTCGTACACGTCTAGTTTTGCAAGACTTAGTCACTATAGGAATACGTCGAGATTGAATAATTTTGTTTCTGACGGTACTAATGCATTCTACTTGATCAACAATGTTGTCACATTCGAACAATTCTTGTGGCGCTTTTTGATCCCATGAGGCAAGTTCAACAACAAACAATAGCAGCAAGCAAAATTATAAATAGAAGATATTTTTGTGTAAATCAAGCTGGATAGATACTGGGGTAAGTCATGTCAGAGGGTAACTTGTGTTGCCCTCTTTTGGAAAAATCCAGTAAAGAAGGAAATTTCACCCATTTAAAGGACTCAGTGGCAATACATCAGCCTACTGACTTATGGGACACAAGTTCGATTCCCAATCCAGGCAACCCAACCCATGTTAGATAGATGCTTCATCTTGCGCTACTTGTGCACCTTGCGCCATTTCTGTGGTCCCTAATTTAAATATTAAGCTACAATTAAGTGCATATATATTCAGAACATAAGTTGCGCATGACGTAAAGGATTTATATAAAGAAATGGGTGAAACACAACTTCAGCCAGTCTTCTCTACCATTAATGAAAAACATTCAGCCATCTTCATCCAATGACAAATGAGGACAATGAGCCCTCCTTCAGGCTGAAGTAAGTGTTATGATTCAGCCATCTTGACAGTCTTCTTTGAATCAATGGATTAATTTTTTGAGGCGATGCATCAGCCCCTCGCTGATATATTCTTAGTTACTCTATTTGGCGCCACTCGCCTCTGTATACATGTAGATGGCCACAGGCCTCCCGACAGGAGGCTTTTCCGGAATTCAGAAAATCTGGCTGTGAATATGCGTCAGCAAAACAGGGGCTAGCATCGTGCATAAAATGCGGACAGGAAAAATTTGAGGAACGGCCGGATTTTATAATAAAACGCGGATGCGCCGTTGCGGAACAGGATTCTTTTGCGGGATCAGCGGTTACAAAATGTGGATGGCATCAAATGTGCAGAACAAACTGAATTTGCCTTAAAAAACACCTCTATTTTTTTAATTTAATTTTCTTGTTTAGAGGTAGGAAGAGAAAATAGCCCATGCAGGAACAGCCGGGGTTATATTAAACACTTATGCGGCTAGTGCATTAGCACATCTTCTTGAAAAAATAACTTACTCAATGGAAATCAAAATAACTAAATACAAATGTCTTCTCATTGCTATAGGGTAAGGTTCTTTGGGTTTGCGACTTGTATTCTGTACATTTTAAAAGATGGATAATCTTGCTTGGCCTGTTGGTTATTGATTGTCAATCAGGGCCTCTAATTAAACGTTTTTGCTGAATCTAACAGAAAATTGGCAATTGACACAGCACAATAACTGAATTAATGGCTAAATTTCTGAAATAAAAAACGACAGAGGAGGGTATCTTTGAGTCAGACAGCCCTGTTCTGAAAAAATGACATCAAAGATGCAGGTGCTTTAGTGTCTTCTTTTCAATTAAAAAAATCCAAATTAGAGCACAGGACAGGGTAATCTTACTCATAACTAATGACAAAGAAACAGAAGTCAGATCAATGCCATAGGCCAGCAACAGATTATTGAAACAGAATAATATTCTAATAAAATTCACATATTTCTGACACAAAATTGAGAGAAAAGCTGTTTTTTACCACATCTGTAGGGCCATAAAAAACTCATTATGCTTGTTTGTATCATGCTGATATTTTGGGTATGTACAGATAAAGGAGGTCTTAAGCTAAAGATTGATACCAAATATATATGTAGGCCTATAGGAGCACTCAATTGGCCAAAATAGCCCATCAAAAAGTGACCGACTCAATGTTACACCCTATCAGTGTCCGACTCAAGGAATCTTACCCTAGTATTGACCATCAGCATGAAGCCAACACTTGTTATCAACTTTTTGTTCAATGAAAAAGGACATGTTTAAAAACATTAAAAATGGGGTTTAAATTTAGTTTTATACCAGGACAAAATAGGTATATCCTTCATGGCTAGAAAATTATAATAACTTGCCTCACAGGCACACCCCTGTATCTGTCAATTGATATTCAGTAATCTTAAACGGACTGTACAGTACAGTCAGTCTAGGCGACTGCCTGTGCTTGCTCAAGTGTCTCCTATCATTTCTTTCTGAAATGCCTGCTACCAGATATCTTTACAGACATGTTCACACTTAATTTTGACATTGTTCCAAGACAAACACGTCAATCAAGTAGTTTTCATGTGCCTCTGTGCAAGACTCGTCTCTATGAAAAATCTGTCAAGTTCCAAGGTGTAAAATATTGGAATCAGATAAGTTACGCTATTGATACAAATTGTAGCATTCAAACATATAAGAAAAGGGTAAAATATTATCTTATGAACAATTTCCACATTGTCTAGCAGTCTTCTCCATTTGGTCAACAGCTTTAACGTTAAAAGTTATTCAAAAGAAATTTTCTTCTGGGACGTGGCTGAAACCATCCCTAAATATGTAGGCCTATAAATATGGGTGAATGTGATGGAAAAAGTGAATTAAGTATATAATGTGTTAGATGATGAAAAGTTTTAGATGTGGAAAATGAATGTATGTGTGCTTGTTTATGAATGAATTTTTGGATAATGCTTCACAGTTTTTATTTTTTATTTTTTTAATACATTATAATTTTATTCCAAATAATTGCAAAGTTGATAAAGGCAAATACGCCTGCATTGGCGTCAGCCTGCCATACATCTGTGTTGTTGTAATTATAAAATGTAAATATCACTGTATATATGTTCAAATTATGGTCAATAAATACATACATACATACATACTGTTAGTCTGTTATGTAATGTAGGGTAATGATTTTTGAAAGGCTTACAAGGAGTAGTACTCCGGTGTACCAAGATAGGTCAAAGCCAAGCATAACATTGAGCCAAATAGGGAGACCGGGGTAAGTTGTGCCATTTTTTACTTCAGCTTAATCGTGTAATCTGAAAATCAGATGTCGAAATAATACCTTGGCCAGAATCGAGCCAAGTAGCAGGACAACTGGACCATTTGGCCTATCATGGTAGGCATTTGAAAAAGTAGGTCAAGTGGCACAACTTGCCCTGGTCCAGGGGTAAGTTGTGCCACATGTCGGGAAGGCACAACTTACCCCAAATTGATTTTCTGGAGAAAACTGGTCGTCAAAAATAAAAAAAGAATGCAAGATTAAATCTGACAACACAAATGTCTAGATATGCCTCCTAACTCCATTCTACCAGAGGGACATCGCCCTATTACAAACACCAAATTACCAAGTAACAAGAATTTCAGTCCTCGTCACTTCAAGTTTTCATTAAAAAAATTGAATTTATGAGTGTAGCTTTTCACAGCATTATATTTTCTAGGTGTATATCAATGTTGACTAAGTGGGTATACATGGATGACATTGCCTTCTTTACCCAGCTCTTCATTTCACCCCAACAGTGGGCGGCACAACTTACCCGTGGCACAACTTACCCCAGTCTTCCCTACTGTTCACAAAAAGACTTCCAGTGAGTAGCACAATTTACCCCAGTATCTCCAAGTTGACTGGTACTCATAGAAAAAGTCTAAAAGGCTTACAAATGATTTACAAAACAATATAATATTCGCTCAGCGAAAAGAGCACAAGAGAGGACTCAAAATTCTTTGCAGTGATGGTCTGAACATCAACAGTCCACAGTTGGGAATTAGGTCAAGTAGGTCCAGCTTCTTATCAATAAATTAGTTTCATATTTAACAGAAAATAACAGATGCATCCTCAAAAGAGTATTAAAAATTCAATTTTCTCCAGTTATTTATCCTGTATCAATATTTTTTATGGAACAGTAAATTATTAGCCTTTACAAGCTAAATTAAATGATTAACACATGACTAATTTAATTTCAAAGCAGATAACAAGAAAACATAACAAAATTAAACTTAGTTAGGCCTAATCTTTATAAGCTTATGATTATGTAACAGGGAGCAATTAATCCACAAACAGATCATGTTATTGTTTTAGTATTACTGTATAATATATATTTACACTATTATACAGTTATCGCACAGCACCGAGTGCAATATCAGTTTAGGTAAAGGCAAAGGTAGACGTTATTTAACGTGGGTCAGAGACTTATTTACAGCTGGGCCCACGGCATCTCCAATAATGTCTGATGCGAATGACAATGCCTTGGAATGACATGATGGCCAGCCTGAGGATTGAACCCGGGTCCCTCGCTTGAGAGGCGAGTGCTCTACTGACTGAGCTAACTGGGCTGACAAAGTTTATTTGGCACCGAGGTGCCATAAAAACTGATATTGCACGAGGTGATGTGCAATAACGAATACAGGTCAACTGGTAACCATGCCAAGTAGTAACCAAACCAACTCGTAACCATTTTTGATATTTCCCAACCAACTCGTAACCATTTTTGATATTTCCCAACCAACTCGTAACAATGGCATTTAGTAATCGTAACCAAAAAAAGAAAATAGTGTACCAACTCGTAACCAGTGACTGTTGCCAACTGGTAACCAGGTAAATCAGAGCAAAGCAACCCGTAACCAAATTGTATTCACTAGTGTTGCAGCTCTTTTACCACTGTAATTCTGCATATTCAGATTTAGATAATTTATCTTTGAACATAAATATCTTATTGAGTTTAGGCCTACTGGAATAAAAATTAAATAAATGTGAATAAGCAACTTGGGGTTTGCTAATGATTTGATTGTTCTGGACCGTGGTTACGACTTGGTAGTTTGCAAGAATTTGGTGGTTACTAGTTGGTATGGCCATGAAATTAATTTAAAAGCATGGTTACGACCTGGCAACCCACCAAAAAAGGATGGTTACTAGTTGGTAGTGTTTTTGGTTACCAGTTGGTTAATTACTAGTTGGTTGGTTACTAGTTGGTTGGTTACTAGTTGGTTGGTTACCAGTCGGTTTGGTTACCAGTTGGCATGGTTACTAGTTGACTTGACACCGCAATAACTGTTAGGCCTATATCTTTCTTTTTTTTTGTGGCAAATGCAAAGAAAGGGGCTGGAATTCTGATGTCTAGACTATTTTTTTGTTTCCTTCGACCCACATATTTTAAATGCATCTCATCAAAATTCTATAAATATTTCACAAAAAGAAAAAGCTTCTCTCTTTTGGAATCCATAAATGATATACTTGATTACGGGTCTTCTATAAATTCATTTTCTCTTTTTTTAGCAGACTTTAGACCTCTTAACAACACAACAAAGTCACTGAAATTGGGGGGAAAAGGTTTTTCGGCCTCTTAATCCTTTATAGGCCTACTGACTAAAAGAAATAACATAAACACTAGTATACTTGTAATTGTGCACAATTACAAAGATAAATTCCCCCTTCCAGCCCCCTGCCCCCTTCCATCCCCCTGCCCCCCCCCCCTAGTGCCCCCGAACAAAAACAATATAAATTCCCCTAACGGGGGAATTTATAATTACAAAAAGTTTAATATATATCCACTTAGTCCTTCAATATACGCATCTTTTGCCACCTAAATAATTTTCCTATCTATTTCTATTACTGGGTGGTGATTTAGTTTTTACTGAAACCAAGAAACAATCTTGTGCTGCTGCAAGACTTGTGTTTCTTTTGAACTACATCTTAAAATGTATCTCATCAAAAATCAATAACTATTTCACTCACAAAAAAAATATTTCACACTTTTGGACTCAAAAAATTATATACTTGGTGATGGATATTATTTTCGATTTTTTTCTGAAACTTTATTGCAGACTTTTGACCTCCAAACATATGAAAATCACTGAAAAATCGGCAAAAAAGCTGTTTTTCGGTCACTTATTGCTTTATTCTGATAAAACAAATAATATAATCAGTACAAAAAGTTTATATCCTAATAGCCCTTTAAAATATGCATCTTTTGATAGCGGCCTACTAGCCTTAAAGGGATCACCCTCAATAGAGAATTGTCAAACAAAAATACTGTATAACATATCAATAATTTATTTATCTTTTTCCTACCTTATTCTCTATTGAAAATAAATATGTCTGAGTCTGAGTCTGCCGCAAAAACCATCTTTCTAACTGCCTCCGTTGCTCTGCATTGCATTTTTTGGTAATATAGGAAAAAACAATTTTTTTCTCAGCTTGTGGCTGCAGCAGCACTTAAATATGGTGCTTCCTCTCAGGTCCGTCCAATATTTTCACATGTTAAAATGAGCGCGTAATAACATGCCTGCAATATCCTAGATTATTACATGACCACTATGCTAGAGAAATTCTGATTGGCCGAAATGAGTCACGTGATGACATCATAAAAACTCATATTGCATAGTTCAAGTGCAATATGAAATTTTTTCCAAAAAATTTTTATTTTTATTTTTTTTTTCCAATTTTTTCATAACCAAAAATAAAAATTTTTTTTGCGAATGGAACATAATATTGGAAGCATAGTGGTCATGTAATAAAACAAATACGGCACTTACTATCGTGCAATATGAAAATTTATTTGCACTCGTAAATTCATATTGAACTCGGCATGCGCCCTCATTCAATATGAAATTTCCTCGTGCAAATAAATTTTCATATTGCACTCACATCATCCCGTATTTGTATAATACGACCAGCTGTCGGCCAATGAGAAGCGAGTATTTTCATTAGCCATATGATATCTATCTATCTATCAAATAGTATCAATTTATTTATCCATCTGTGGGTCGATCTATCTATCTATTTATCTATCTATTCATCTATCTATATATCTTTCTATTATCTGTCTATTTTATCTCTCTAATATTCTAAAATTATCTGTCTTTCTGTGTATTAAACAGTTACATAACTGCTTTTCATACATTAAATATGAAATAAAAATAAAAGAACTTATGGTAACACTGTAATTCCTACAAAAAACTTTTTAACATTTTAAAGTGCTGCGCGAATGTCATGGCAGTGTCATTAACATATTAATGCACTTGGAATTGTTCATATGAGTAATGCATAGTTTCACAGGAAAATTAATTATTCTACCTTGTGTATAACACAAATATGGAATTAATTATTTAACAGGTAGCCTATCCCAACTAATTCAATCAATATTACGTGCTCTTGGTAGGATTATATTACCTTCAAACTCAAAATTTCCTTGTGAATGCAGGTCAGGTGTCTTCTCAAATTCTCAGCATTAAACTGGGTGGCATTAAAGTTGACAGAAAGAGCTAGAAAGTATAATTAAGGCAGATTTAAGTACCAATTACATTTAAGTTGTCTAGACTATTGTTATGTTTCACAGCTAAGATTCATGTTTACAGAAACAAACAAACAAACTGCCATGATAGCAATGTTGTGTTATGGTCAGGAGTGGATCCAGAAAATGTTGGACAGGGGGGGGGACTTATGAAATTGTACTAAAAATATCCGGATTTTTTTTTTACATTAAAATGTGCAGGCCAAAGGGGGGGGGTATTGAACCCCTAAACCCCCTCCCCCTGGATCTGCTACTGATGGTTTAGCACAGTGGGCCTGTAACAAAACAAACTAGGACATAGCTGGACATAGCTGGACATACTGGGACTTATATGGACATACTGGGACTTATATGGACATACTGGGACTTATATGGACAAAAGGATTGTATGAGGAATTGTAGGATGTACATGAACTTATCTGGACATATTAGGATTTTTAGGGTACGTCTGGACATATTAGGACATATTTGGGCTTATTGAGACATACAGGACGTAGAAGGACACACAGGATGTATGAGGATTTGTAGGGAGTACATAGACTTATCGGACCTGTTTGAACATATTTGGACTAATGGGACATAGCAGGACATACTGGGACATAGCAGGACATACTGGGACATAGCAGGACATACTGGGACATGGCAGGACATACTGGGACATGGCAGGACATACTGGGACATAGCAGGACATACTGGGACATGGCAGGACATACTGGGACATAGCAGGACATACTGAGATATACCAGGACCTATCGGGACATATTTGGGCTTATTGACACATACAGGACGTACAAGGACACACAGGATGTATGAGGATTTGTAGGGAGTATATGGACTTACCGGACCTGTTTGAACGAATTTGGACTTATGGGACTCGGCTGTGCATATTGAACTAACATGGGAATTACTTGGACTTAAAAGGGACATATTCGGACGTATTTGCACTTACAGGACTAACAGGACCTGCAGGACTTATGCGATGAAATGGGGCCTTAACCATAAGAAGCTAATCAAGCAAGATAGCCACCTGCTTTGCAAGTAGATCATCTACATTCCCAATTATCATGCAATAAAATATCCTCACATGGACAGGAGAATTATATAAATACTCATAGAGATATCATAACAGTTGTTTCTATGCAGTTTAAGGTGACACCAGCGGTCTTAATTAACAACATAACCTCTAGGGTTGACACAGACAGACAAATTACATGGCAGGTGCATAGATTAACAGACTTGCAAAGAAATAATGTTTTATGTGACGGGGAGATGCTATGCACAATTATTTGTTCTCTGACATCTTTTTTGGTAGTTTGTAATAATAGGGGAACTGGGGCACATGGTGACATTTTACTAATGTGCTGACTTTACTAAGTGTTGGAAACCCGAAGCAACTCAGAAGCATGAGGATCACTACTATTTTGGATCGTAAATCACAAGTATAAGAGATTTTAAAACTGCATCAGCAATTTCAAGTCTGAGAGCCAAATGTGACATAACCATCACTGTCCCAATGAACTCCAACCATGGGGCACATTGGGACACAGCAGTGGTGTAACTGAGGGGTCTCGAGTGGGGGGGGGGGCACGTGGGGGGGGGGGCACGTGATTCTCTGCGGAGGCACCCACTATATTAATTGTATGTTTTAGCCAGAGTTGGAAAGTTCATATGGGGGCAGCTGGGGGGGGTGCACAGGTCCAATATGGGGGGGCTGTGCCCCCCCCGTGCCCCCCCCATAGGGACACAGGCTGCAACACATTAGGACAGTAATAAAAAAAACTATTTTAATAATCCTTGTGCCTAGGTACAGTCTGAGAATATAAAATTGGCAACTATTTGCAATAACACCTTGTAATGGTAATAGGCCTCTAAGCTTGTAAAATGATATCAGCTTCTGTTTTTTTTTTCTGTGCGTCAGAAGTTGAAACCCTATTGTCAAGTATGCCTTTAAAATCATCGCTCAGGCTACTGAGAAGCTGAGATAAAATCAATTTTATTGTTCAGAGGGTAACAACAGCCAGGTGTCGCCAAAATAAAAGCTGCTAGGCAAAGGGCTCCCTCTTGCGTCATTCCATGGCTCAGTGCAGTGGCTTACCTTGCTCTGAAGCTCGGGACTGTGAAGCAGTCACTGTGTGCTGTGTTATAGAATCAACTGGTATGAGCTAAACATAAGCCTGGATTTGATTCTTCTTTATCTTTACTTTTTTTCTCAATCATTCATGTGCGGCTGTTGTTTTGGTTGCAGGTGTTTTAAATCAAATAAAAAGTAACTTTGACTGTGACTGAAAATCAAATCACTATCCAGAGCAATATTTTTTTCTGGTCAAACTAATTGGTTATAGATCACAAACCTGGTGTACTGAAAGTCACACTGAAACAGTAGTGTTTCAGAATTCGAAAAAATAACATCACGCAGCTTGTGCAATGTGCACCTCCTATTTTATAAATATTTATTTCTCAGACTGTACAGGTGCGGCAGGTTCCACAAATGACTGCCTGATCGTGCACGTCACCAATTAACACTTGTGATAAAGACTAGTAACCAGGTCATTCATCTTACTTTTGAAGTACTGTTCAATTACATTTGTTAGAACTCAAATTCACTATTAATAAAGAAGCAGAGACCAAGGCATGCAGTTCTGAAAGAAAATTTAACTGTTCGACTCTGTTTTACCAATCAAACAGTCTATGTATATATACTGTTCATTTTGAGTGCCAACTGGTGCAACCTGGGTAAATATATATAATCTGAATGGAATATGCTTGACAATTACATACACAGTGTTATGAGGAAGGAAACAGAAGAAAAATAATTAATGAATCAAAATGTCATTGACCTTGTGCATTTACATATAAATCATAAATATTCATTTGCTTTTCATTGGAATGTCCAATATCAACTGACAATATTATACAAATATGGCATGATATGAGTGCAGTATGAACATTTATTTGCACGAGGAAATTCCAACACAAAAATGTCATAGTAGTCAAGAAAAAAATTTGAAAAAAAAAATAAATTTTGGAAATTTTTTTTAGTAAAAACTCTGAAAAAAAAAAAATTGCAAAAAAAATTTTTTTGGTATTGCACTATGAGTCTTTATGGTATTGCACTATGAGTTTTTATGATGCAATATGAGTTTTTATGATGTCGTCATGTGACTGATTTAGGCCAATCAGCATCGCTCTAGCATAGTGGTCATGCAATAATAAGACGTAATGGAAAGTAGAGTTAACAGGGTACCCACCGAAATATGACATGCAAATTCCCTATACTTTCCCTGAATTTTCCCTGCTTCACCGGACGTTTTCCCTTGTGTTATTCGGCCTAATCAATGTGCTGCATTTGTGCCATCGCCACTTATTGGAAACCAATAACTTAAAAGTTACAGGTTTTAATTAAAATAGAGGGCTTTTAATCCATGTAAATTTCAAATTCCCTGATTTTTCCATACAGGGAATTATTTTTTCATCATTTTTTTTCTGTTTTCCCTGCCCGCTGCGGACCCTCAGAGCATGATATATTTTAAGTTTCCTGTTCTGAAAATGTCACTATGTATAACCTGTAATATTATACAATTATGGACTTCGGTTGAGGTCAATATCAGGTTTTACGGACCTGACCGGTGATATTCACCGAGGCCGAAGGCCGAGGTGAATATCACTAGGTCAGGTCCGTAAAACCTGATATTGACCGAAACTGAAGTCCACAATTGTTTTGTTCCATGATAATTTTTTTTAAGGAATTTTTTTTTTTCTGGAATTTTTTTTTTTTTTTTTCATAAAAATTTTTTTTTTTTGGAAATTTTCTTTTTTCGGAAATTTTTTTTCTTTTTCGAAAATTTTTTTTTTTTCGAAATTTTTTTTTTTTCGGAAAATTTTTTTTTTTTCCGGAAATTTTTTTTTTTCGGAAATTTTTTTTTCCGGAAATTTTTTTTTTTTTTAGGAAAATTTTTTTTTCCGGAAATTTTTTTTTTTTTTCCGAAATTTTTTTTTTTTGGAAATTTTTTTCCAGGGAGGTCAATAACAAATGTTATATTCACTGATCAGTGAATAACACTTTTGTTATTGACCTGCCTGTCACACACCACTGCACACAGGTGAACATCACATTATGCAGGTGGGTTGTTGGCCAATCAGAGGGCTTGTTACATAGGGGTCATGGAACAATACAGAATCTCGTTTGACCCAAAACAGGCAGATTTGCAAGATGATGGAAATGCTGGAAGACCACTGCTCCATCAAAACCTTCACTTCTTGGTCTTTTATGTCTCCTCTGGGAAATAACCAAGCACCATTTTTCAGCTTTGCTTCATATCATCTCCTCTTCTTGAATTTAGAAGTTTGGTCGGAGAATTCTGCATCCTCACCTTGGGACTCATGTTAAATTTAATCGATAATATGCCATTCTGGTCAGATATCTGCTGTTTAGTAAAGATCTTCTGAATCAAAGCTTTCTTACATGTATTTGACATTGTATTGTTATCATTTTATTATCTCTTGTACTTTTTGCAGAATTGTCTGCATATCCAATATGCATTTTGACTTACCATGATATGCATGTATTACAGTGCATCAATATACAAATGTTGACTGATACGAGGGCAACAGTGCGATCTGTTTGACACAAGGGAATGACAGTCACCTTGCTGTTTCACGAGGCCGAAGGCCGAGGGAAACAGCAAGGTGACTGTCACTCCCGAGGGTCAAACAGATCGCACTGTTGCCCGAAGTAGCAGTCAATAATTGTTTTGTTATACCTTCAATGCAATTCCAACAAAAAAGGTAGAGAAATGAAGAATTTTGTGTGGATGACTATACCTTAAAAAATGAAACTAAAATTAACAAGTTGCATTTTCATCTGATACATTTAATATAATTTCACATCTGTGGCCCCAAAGAATACTGTGAGGTCATGATTAGGTCTGCTGATCTACGTCATGATCTATTTTCAGCTCACTGTGGTGACGTCATAATGCTGTGACATCACAGAGTGGTGATGTCACAAAGGTTGCATCTGTTCAGTTAAAATGTAAACAAGTAAAACCGCAACGAAGTCTTGGGATTTTAATCTTCTTCACATTTTGTGACGAAAAAAGAAGACTTATTCCTCAGATACCATCAGTAGTGAAAGTACTGACTGTCAGATGTGCATGGGGACCTTGTAAATTCAGCCTCTGTGAACGTCATGAACTGTTGCCCTCTGAGAGGGCAACAGTCTTTTCTGATCCCTGTCATGTGACGTCATTGTGACCAATCACAGAAGAGGAATTGCATTTGAGGTGTAACAACATTCCCTGAATGGTTTGCTAAACTTACAAGACCCCTTCCATGCATGCAGTGGCAATACACGTGTGTGCACTGTGCACTCATTGTGCTGGGAAGAATTGATTAGCAATAGTGACTAAAATGTCAGGAGACTTTTATTTTTTTTAGCCTATATAAACATAATTGAAATTATGTCTTCAAATGTGTGTCAGAATGCACTTTTTAATCTGGAAAACATATCAAAAGTCATTGCACAAGCAAGATGTCCAAAGAGTTGCCAATGCTCTCCAGAATCCTTTTTTAGTCCTTGCATACAAACTGCACTGTAGAATACTAGAGCTTATCAAAAAAGCTGATTGGTTTTTGGACTTGTCCTCCATATCTGATTGTTTTTTTGGACTTGTCCTCCATATCTGATTGTTTTTTTGGACTTGTCCTCCATATCCCATCGGTTTTTGGACTTGTCCTCCATATCTGATTGATTTTTGGACTTGTCCGCCATAATTGATTGGTTTTTTTTACTTGTGCTCCATATCAGATTGGTTTTTGGACTTGTCCTCCATATCTGATTGGTTTTTGGGCTTGTCCTCCATATTTGATTGATTTTTGACTTTCCTCTAGCTCTGATTGGTTTTCGTACTTGTCCTCCATATCATTCCAATTTGGGTTTGTGGAAATGCTAGCATCAAAGTGTAGGTGTATTGTCATGAATGTTGTAGAGTTTTGGGGAAAAAACCAAACTTATATGCATAAACAATGTGGTTCGAAATAATTTGAAATTTGAAAAACCAATTTCAGTTCTGTTATTCGTCTTGCTACCATAGCACACATTTAGCAAAGATAAATGAAAAACCATACAGGTGTGTACTTATTTCGTTTTTATTTAGAGCAACTGTGATTTGTCTGTTCTTTAAGTTTTTAAAAGTTTGGTTGGAGAATTATTTATCTTCACTTTTGGACTCCTGCTAAGTTAATCGATAAGATGGCATATTCCAGTCTGCAGTCTGTTTTTCAGTGGAGGTCAAGGTGAAGGCATCTCATTTCACACTGAAATAGACCATAGTATATTATTCATTAGCTTCTCCGACGTTGTGGCATAGTAGAATTGATTGGTAATACAGCTCTTTTACATCAAGCTGGCACACTTGTACAACTTCAACAAAAATCTGAGATGTTGCAAACTGAAAGCAATTTAAAGTTGTTTTCCACATTAACCCATAACCCTTTTCACACATTGTTGGTAGATTTTCCTATCTAAGAAGTAAAGTAGACAAGAAACACATTTGGGGCCACGAGAAAGAGGTTATTTAGTCAACAGTTTTAGGGCTCTTTACCCTCTTTAAATTGTTTCATACCTTCCTTTATAAAACTTCCAAGATTTTGTTGAAATTATAAAAGTTCGACAACTTCATCTAGAAGAGCTGTTATGTAATTCTACTGCGCAGTTGCAGTAACTACAATATTTTTACCTGTTTGTAATGCATTTCTAAGCAAAGATTTATAAGACATCTTTCAGCGGCATATTTGGGGGGGGGGAGAATTGGGCCATCCCCCCAGCCCTAAATTTACATGGAAAAGATAGGTAAAGCGGCAAATCCCCACGCAGTCACCGTATGTTAGGTACTCCCCTGCCCCCAGGCCATTTCTAGATATGCCCCTGATGTCGCATTTTGGTTTCAGCTAGGCCTACCAGTAAGATATTTTGGTTGGATCTCACTCTGTGTCACTCAGTAAAGCTTGGAACCCATTACCTTGAAAGAAGACGAGAATAATTTTGTTTTCTATTTGTCACCAGCTGTAATTCTGCATATTAGTAAAAAGTGATTAGCAACTTCAAAATGTGCATTGGCCTCAGACTTCTAAAGGAATTCATCTTTTATGATCAGCATGAACTAATTTGCATTTTAGATTGCATTCGTGCCTGAATGCAAGAAATTCTCAGCCAGGAGTTATTTGATTTTTGTCAATCTTCAAAACTCAATTCCTGACAACATGCAGTCTTGGCTGCAGCTTCCCACTGGACTTGGCTATCAATGGAAATATAAACTACCAAATTGGTTATGAATGTACATACAAGTCTATTCCCTGATTTACTATAGTGTTTCCTCCAGTATTTGTAAATAATGTAATCTCAGAAATATTTATTCATCATCCACACTGACACACAAAAATATATATAATAAGTTACGGGGCATTCATTGTAATATACAATTTGGTTAAAATCTATACCAGAGGCAAAGGCTGCCTTTTCTTCCCAAATAGCTTTGATAGCCAGATTCTCAAGGTGACGGGTCTCATTAACTGTTAAGATAATTTAATGTCTTTTCCAGTTAATAGCATCATGAATAGTGAGCCTCGGCAAAACAAGTACAAAGACATAAATATCCCCAGATGAATAATTGAAAGTTTTGATATTCACGCTGTATGGATCTTTTCTGCCGTTTATTTAACCATCATCAACGAAACCTTAAAGTATAGCTAAAGGTAGCAGATAGAAATACCATAATTATGTAAGTTCTCAAAACACTTTCTGAAAATATAGTAAAATCACATGGCATGAGATATGATCTCACAAGGAAAATGTCGGTCCAATTCTGTAAGCGCTTGAAATTCATCAACTGTAGGCCCAGGCTAATATGTGAAACTGTTGGTTAACGCCCAGCTTGAAATTATCATGGTTAGGCCTAAATCAAGTTATAGCAGCATTGTGATCAACTGCTATGGCTCTGGACTTACCAAACAAATTTTAAATCATCATTGAACAAATCTCTTGATGGTAAAATCTGAATTTCACCATTTTGCTCTTGCTTTAATAGAATTCTTCAGAATTTACAATTAAATGGAACAAGTCTTTGCATGAAATTTCATAATGTTTATTCACCAATATTAACATGCAACTGCGCAAAGAACAACTGAAAAAAATCTACACCATTCATAAGAAATTACAAAGCCTTGCAAAGTGATCATCGCTAATGAAATCGAATAACTACACAAAGGCTCAGTACAAATCAAACACTCAATTAAACCTCCAAAGCATCCAAAAAAGGTTGTGTTTAAGCATCCGCATTCAATGTTTCAAGATTCAAATGGAATAATTTGCTCTAATTTTTGCCCAATGGTCCATGACATTGATTAAGAAAAATATTTTTACTGGGTTCTTCCATTTTACTAATGGTCATTCAGTAGTTAAGAAAAAAAATATTATATTGCACTTTGAAAGAGTCACCTTGATCAGCCACAGGAGAAGCATTAATTTTTAAAGGAATTTTTTAAACGTTTGTTTGTGTCATTGCTGAGGCTGGCTTCAGAAGATTTCTATTTGTTAGCCTATAATCCTTTTCCTTGGATATGAACATAGGTATGATAGATGGATAGATAAGTTTGCCATTTCTTTGATAAACAAAGAACAGTAAAATACTATTAAAGTAATGGATGTATGGATCATTGGACTTTACGTCCTGTAGGGGTGAGTGGGGCCAGTTGAACCGGCAGGCCAGTTGAACCACCCTTGATTTTTTACCCGGTGGAGCAGGCATGGGAACATACATACAACCTTGTGTTAGGCCTTATTAGGCAAGTATTTTCCATCTTGATCTTTCAGCTCTGAGACACAAGGTAACGAAACAATCACACTTTTTTCGTTTTTTGCATGAAAATTGTAGTATGTCATATTGAGATTGGAGCTTTCATAGCATTTAAATTACGTCTGCAGGAATGTCGTGTCATCATAGGATAATGTTATATGTGTACATGGAAACCCACTTCCTTAAAATGGTGTCCCACAACAAGGGTACAGCCAGGCTATAGTATATATAGAGATACATGGAGGTCTCAGTGGGGCCAGTTGAACCAGAGGAGTTTATGGCAGTTTATTATAATTTCCCGCTGCGTGCAGGCCGGGGATTATATTGATATTCTTCGATTACCTTTTATTTTTATTAATATTCTTATTATTCACCTCAGAAAAACAGCGATTACTTCAAAAACTGTTTTTCTAAGTAGCCACCTACAATAAATTAAAATTCTTGGAAAAATGTATAACTAAAGTTTAATCGTCGACTGATTCAACTGGCCCCAGGCTATCCTTTGAACAGAAAGAAATGTGTGAGACATGTCAAATTTAGCATAAACGTGCTATGGGCCTAGCTGAAGTTGTTGGCAAAAAAAAAGGACTGCAGCCCTACACTTCACCCATCATCCTTCCAATGGTTCAACTGGCCCCAATGGATGGTTCAACTGGCCCCGATGGTTGGGCCAATTTTTTTCTTTCTTTTGGAGGCTCATATATCGGTCATGGTATGATATACACCAAAACTTAAAGTTGGAATGTTTGGACAACTTTTCAAACTACCTTTTCCATCTTTGTTCTTCTTGAAAGCTGTAAAGGTATACACACAGGAGAGCAATTCTAAAATTTGGTTCAACTGGCCCCGCTCTCCTCTATTTATGCACTTGGTAGGCTAATTTTGATAGCAAGAGGACACGGAAATCAAATAAGGTCAAGGAAATGGAAACAGCCATCAACATAGGCCGAGGTCACCTTACAACAGCTGGATTTGAACCCTGGGCCCAGCAATTGGCAGGCTTGCAGGCTACTGCTAGAACAACCCTCCCCCTATAAATTCCAATAATATGCAATGTCATTGTGAAAGTACTTGTAAAGAACATAAGTCAAAATGATGAAATGAAGATATATAGTTCACAATATTATATGGTTGTTCCACAGCCTTCTCTACACACTTTTTTTGTTATTTCAATGCACAAAGAAGATGAGAGATATGATGGATTAGCATTTCGAGTTACTCCCCAGGGACTGTCTGGTATTTTAACTACAACTGGAAAGCTTCAGAAAACACAGGCCTTCAAAAGTGGCTAACCCTGTCACACTGCATAGACATCAAGCAAATCTCAGTGGTATTTCACTGGCTGAACACTTTTTATCAGCATAGCTACAGTTCACAAGTCATATTTTATCATCCACAGGGGAACTGTTCAAAGCACATTGAAGTTGACTTGATAAATGGGCCACAGACACAGCAAGTTCAACAACATCCTGTGTGTTTTATGTTACTAGTGGCTTGTGTGGAATAGTGTAACAGGAATTTTCAGGTGATCCAATTTTGATGACATGCATGTGAGTAATCAGACAGTTGGTCATGTAATTTTGGACAGAATTATGATATTTGAAATACATTGATTACTTTATATTCTCACAAGTAAATCACCACGTTTTGAGTACCATGATGTTATAATAAATTTATAATAGTATGTAACTGAAAATGGGAGATTGGAGAAGCAGAGCTATTTTGCGAATAACATACGTACAGATATGTTGTGCATGCAATAGTTGACACTGTACATCTCACTAATTTTGATAATGTAGAGGCATGAAAATAATTTAGCTTTTCTTCGTTCCTGTATTTGCATATTTTGAAGAAATAAATTGCCTCTAAATAGCCCACACTGATGCTGAGGTGGTGTAAAACACTAATCCACTCACTGGAAGAAATACATTCTAGTTGGGGCCTATTTCAAAATCATGTGACAAAATAAGGTTAAAACTCTTCTACAGCAATGATCACTAACTGTGATAGTTACATTCTTATTTATATGATACAATATGTGACAGATATATGAATACATGCATGTCTTGGGCATTTTGGCAAATAATCCTTTCATTTGTCATATTCTAGTAATATGCATGTAGATGACTAAATCGATTTCCATGCCCTTGAGTAGCATGTCTATCAATGTACTCACGCCTTTGCAAATCACCCATTCTACTTCGATGCACCTTACAGTTTATTCTAACGTAACTGTTGTACTAGAACATTCAGCAAGAAAAACTTTGATTGTGACTGGATAATACTTGCACAGGCTGACCCACAGTGAAAAGATATTTTCTTGAGTAAGGCCATGCCATTGTTGGAGAATTATTCATTTACATTTGGAGTCTTGATAAGTTAATCGATATGTGATGCCATTCTAGTCTGAAGTCTGTTTTTCAGTGAAGGTTAAGGTGCAGGCTTTTCATTTGACTGAAATAGACTATCGTTCATTATGCATTACATTATCCGACTGTAGTAGAATTGGTCTGCAATATATTTGATTATAGCTAAGTGAGAAGTTGCAGTGACATACATTATTTTTATCTGATTAAACAGATATTCACAGGTGAATTGGCAGTAATTCCTTGAGTTTAGAAACGAATATGTTAAGCAAGTAGAGAGGGATCTTTATAAATAGGTGGTAGTCAGATGTCTATTTTGACGATTCATATTGCCAAAAAAACAATGTTAGCAGGTATGTACATGTAAGCAGGAGTCTAACCAACTATCTTCCTAAAATCTGAATTCAATCATTTGATGGTTGAATATGTTTATACAGTTGCCTTATTACTCCATCAAATAAACCTAGGAAGATATTCATAAAGTATTTGTCATATTATTGTATTTATAAAGTCGTGCACCATTTGTAAGCAGGAGTTGATTTGCAAACTGCCATTCAAGGCCTTGAGTTTGAAATTATCATAGTGAAATCTAAATGAAGTTGCAGAAACATTTTGATTGAATGGCTGTGGCCATGGACTTACCACACACATTTTAAGACATCAGTTAAAAAATCCTCTCTTGCTAAAATCGGAATTTAATCATTTTGCACATGGTTCAATAGAATTCTTCAGAAGTTACAATTAAACCAGAACAACTCTTTGTACAAAATTTAATAATGTTTATTCACCAACATTAACATGCAACTGCACAAAGCACAATTTTAAAAATCTTCATCATTCATAAGAAATTACAAAGCCTTGCAAAGTGATCATCGCAAATGAAATCAAATAACTACACAAAGGCTCAGCACAAATCAAACACTCAATTAAATCTCCAAAGCATCCGAAACAAGTTGTGTTTAAGCATCCACATTTAATGTTTCCAGTTTCAAATGGCATTATTTGTTCAGCATTTGTACATTTCGATTTGTGTTCTGTTTCATGACATTTGTTCTGCTTAACCTAGTTTTTGGCAAATGGCTCATGACATTGATAAAAATAATTTCTACTGAATTATCCATTTTACTCATTGTCATTCAGTAGCTATTCGGAAATACTAGAAACAGTCACCTTGATCAACCACTAGAGAAGCATTGCTTTTTTAAAGAATCTTTTTCACCTAAAATTATTTGTTTCATTGTACAGGACGGCTTCAAAGGATTGCTAATTGTCAGTTTATCAGTTACGCTTTTTCCATGTATGTGAACATAGATATGAGAGATGGATAGATAATTTGGCTTTGTGTTCTGAGTTAAGTCTACGTACTGTAGGAGGAGCACACACCAATGATATGAAGGAGAAAAGAAGCACCAGTCCCACACATCCTCACCTCTCAGTGTAGGCTGGTGAACCGAACCTGACCACATGCACCATGTTTCAGTGAAGTAGTCATTAAAGGATTAACAAGTCTCCTGTGTGAAAGAAATAATTCACAGTTTGACATTGTTAAAAGCAACTGAATGAATGTTTGAATGTTGTCACTGTTGTCTTGTTTTTTGTTTTAAGTATTTTCTTTGAAGAAAACCAATAACAATTATTTAAATCAGGGATTTTAAACGCCGGAAAAAAGCTGTAAAAAGATGAGCATGTTCACAAAACTCTGTCATTTTATAGTGCTTGTTGGCAGGGTAAGTGTAAACGAACCCTGCAATGGTAGGATGGTCCCACAGGGCATATAAAGTACTATTAGCAGTAAATCCCAATATGAGTATTAGTATTGTACATAGTTTGAGAGCATCGGAACACAGGTGAAATAAAGCACAAGGTTTATATATAATTCACACTATTCTGTGGCTGTTTCTCCACCTTCTTTTACTTTTTTATTATTTCTATGCACAAAGACAAGGAGAGATATGATGGATTAGCCTTTTGAGTTACTCCCCAGGCACTGTCTGGTATTTTAACTACAACTGGAAAGCTTCAGAAAACACAGGCCTTCAAAAGTGGCTGACCCTGTCACACTGCATAGACATCAAGCAAATCTCAGTGGTATTTCACTGGCTGAGCACTTTTTATCAGCATAGCTACAGTTTACAAGTCATATTTTATCATCCACAGGGGAACTATTCAAAGCACATTGAAGTTGACTTGATAAATGGGCCACAGACACAGCAAGTTCGACAAAACCCATTTTTGTTCCTGTAAGTTTAAAATGTTACAGGTGGTTTGGGTTGCTCACAGTGTAGTCAGGATCTGTATCGTCTGATATAATCCCACTTTAATATTGATATATCATCAGAAATTGATATATGTAAATAATCTTTTTTCTATAAGTATGTCTTTTTGTCTATGGTATCCTCCAGAACGGTATAAGTGCCCACTTCCAAATGTAGATTTTCTGACACCAATTTTGCAGGCCTGCACGCTCAAGAAAATTAACAAAAGTTTACAAAAAATGGCAAACTAAATTTACACTAGGAGCCGACCAGATGATCCTGATGCGGACTCAACAAAAATTGTTCAATCCTTAATTTTAAAAACCCATATTACTGAGTTCTACATGAATTTGAAGCTCAGAGCCGCAAATCTAGATCAATTAACTTTGAAATATAATAAATAAATAAATAAATAAAGCTTTATTAAATTGTAACCACGCAGGTTAAATTGGTACAATAAAATATACATAGTAGCAATACACAATAAATATAATATATGAAATGATTTTAAAAATTACAAGAGTAAAAATATAAGTAAAAGTGAATTAAAATTACATGTATAATGAAATTTTAAAAATATGATAAAAACATTGTAACATCAGGAATTTAAATATTTGTTAATAGAAAAAGGTATAAAACTGTCTTTTAATCTATTTGTGCGACAGATTGGTAATATAAAATCCTTTGACACTCTGGTTTGTCTGTCAACATTCATAAATGGCACCAATAATTTATTTAATTTATGACTGTCACACTGCATCTGGGAAAAAAGTCTAACACACATTTTAGATCTGCGATCTGCTAAGTAGTCAAGTTTACTGAATTTCAGGAGTGTAGCATATTCTTCTTTGAGTTGAGGAGAACAGTAAATGATGCGTAACGCACGCTTTTGTACAGACTCCAGCAAATCAGACTGTGACTTAGTCAGACGTGAATGCCACACTTGACAACAGTACTCCATGGTAGGTCTGATCATGGCTGTGTAATACGTCAGCATATCATTCGGGGAAACACCAGCTCTTTTTAACATCACATGCGAATACAAGCGTTTAGCAGCCCTTTTGTAAATAAAATAGACATGCTCTTCCCATGACAAATCATCAGAAACACATAATCGGAGTAGTTTGGTGCTGTCGACACGCTCTATGACTGTGCCATTCATAAATAGGGGAGGAATGTCAGTTTCCACCTTAGAAAATTTGATAATCATTTCCTTTGTTTTCTTGGTGTTGATATTCATATTATTTTCAGTAGCCCAAGAAAGGCAATGGTTGGCAGCTTAAGAGGGTTATGATTTAATGAAGCACCGTATTTTCCAGCGTAATATAGTGTTATATCATCAACATATTTTACCATTGGAAGTGTTGTATGTAGGTCATTTACCATAACCAAGAACAGAAGGGGGCCCAACCGGGTGCCCTGTGGAACACCTCCATTTAAACCAGCCCAAGTTGAGACGATGTCACCAAATTTAATCCGTTGCTGTCTTCCAGATAAGAATGAGGCAACCCAACGCACTAAACAGTCATGCACACCAAGATTTCTGAAATGATCCTTTAGAGATGTATTCAATCATTTTTCTTTTTCAAGTTGAAATGCAATTGGTCCCCTGGCAAGGTCGATATCAAATAAATTATCAAAATTACTTTTCTATTTACAAACAGCACGTACAAGCAGCCATAAAATTTATCTCTCCACGCAGTTGTGAAATTGATAAATCTTACTAATACCACATAGATATGTCTGAATGATATCCATCAATTCTCCACAAGATGCCCACTCAGGCTGTAACAAGCTGGGTGATTTCCCTTGGTGACCAAAAACGAGAGCCCAAGGCTTCATTATGTGTTCCTGTTGATTTTTCCAGTGGTTAGATTAGATACAGTTTGATGCTGCATACTTTTCACAGGGCATAGCTTTGCAGCAAAAAAAATTGGAGGAAAATAATAAATTAGACAGAAACAGTTACCCTAAATATTGTGTTGATGCTGCAAAGTTATATAATATATCTAAATGAAAGAATTCATTTCCAGATCAAGAGGCCTTGAATAGTTCAAGAGAACAAACTTCTTGGTCCGTAATACATGCAGAATCTAAGAGCAGAGGCTATAGATACCATACTATCCCAATGGGTACATCTACGACTCTACATTGCAGCAACGTTTTGAGTCATCACAGTGTTGGTGAAAATTGGATCAAGTATAATAGAAATGACTTTGTCATAACATTTTGAAGCGACGTACGTCAAAGATGTGACTGAATGCAATCTGGTGAGTTTAATTCATTATCATTGGCATTTCCCAAGGGACAGTCAGTGTGTCTTCTCGTTTTCGCAACATTGTGAAAAAATGACGTTTCAGGTTATGGCAACATAATTTTTATCTTACATTTCTACGTGACCCACTGATGAGCCATACGCTATTATACAAATACGGCATGATATGAGTGCAATACGAATTTACAAGTGCAAATAAATTTTCTCGTTGCACTATAATAAGTGCCGTATTTGTTGTATTACATGACCACTACGATTCCAATATATAATTTATTGTAAAAAAATTTTTGGAAAAAACAAATGCGAAATATTTTGTTTAGTCAATAAAAAAAAATGTGCCTTTTTTTTTTTTAATAAAACTCATATTGCACTCTAAATAAGCATGAGAAGATCTGAAAAAAAAATTGTAAAAAAAATAGTTTGGAAAAAATTTCGAATTGCACGCGAACGATACAGTGTGAGTTTTTATGATGGCGTCGTGTGACTGATTTTGGCCAATCTGCATCGCTCTAGCATAGTGGTCACGTAGTGATAAGCACTATTGTGTTTACTTTGTGTGCTCCTTAGGAACATAAGTACATGATATACATAGGCTAATTTGTTTTGTGATACATTGAAGTGGCTGGTTGCAAATTGTCTGAGAGTCTTGGACTAAGACTACAAGACTAGTGCAGAAATATGCAATATTTACAAGTTGTGAGTCTTGGCTTTTTTAATGAAAAGATGCAATGAAGTCTGTAGTATTAGTGTGCTAATGCCTGTTGATATTGGCCAGGAAGTGCCAGAGTAAGTGCGACCACTGAAATTTATTGATCATTTTTCATTTGTACAGCTAGGATACAGCCGGAGAATAACACAACTTAGACTGGCTGATGGCAACAAGGCAAATGTGCTGCTGAACAGTCTGTTATAGACTTGTTTAGAAAATAAACTGCATAGATAAATATTATATTGAAAGGGACAGAATCCGGCGTCATCGTCGATGTTATTGATTTTTTCTTGTAAGCTCTTCAAAGTCAATTTTTGTTTGCATAAATACCTTGCTATGAAGTAGAGATACTTTTTCTATGTCTTTGACCGTTTAGATAACTTCACCTTTACCTTCAAATTACAATCAATAAAAAACATAGGCTGCGCAGCAGCATACCCTCGGCTATTCAGCAGGCTATTCTGAAGCCGGTGAAATCAATTGACATATCGGCGATTGATTATGACCCTCAAGTACAGTTTTACCAAACCAGTCATATTTAGATGCCCAGTCTCCCTTTGTATGGCCCAAGTCTCCAACTTGATGGGGAGAGCTGGGCCAAAATTGTTTACAATTTTCACATGGTTTTAGCTCATAGGTTCATGAACATATATATCAATGCCCCCCTACAGATATATTCTTAACTATTTCTAGATGCAATCAATGTATCAAGAATGTTTGTATAATCATAATGGTCTCTCAAGCTTCCTTACTCTTTCTGGCTGACGGAAAGTGTTTTTAGATGAATGAAATGTCAATTTCTCTATTTTATATGATGTTTTATTGTATTTAATTTTGACAAATTCCCAGCCCTAGCATTCAACAGATTCAAGGTACTGAAAAGAGATGTTGCAATGAAATAAAAGGGTCGCCTCATTGTTATGTCCTCCTCCTGTCCTAATTAGCCTACCAAGTGCATAAATACAGGAGGTAAAGTCCCAATCATCCGTCCATCCGTGATTCTCTGGATGTATTAGATTACATAATTATAGATGATCAATCAATCAATCAATATCTAACTATCTATCTATCTATATATAAAATATCTATCTATGTATCTACGTATCTATGTATCTATCTATGTATCTATGTATCTATGTATCTATGTATCTATCTATCTATCTATCTATCTATCTATCTATCTATCTAACAACTAATCAATAGTGCAACATGAAAATCTATTTGCTGGGATAAATTCACAGTGGATCTATCAGTCAAACAATTAATTCATCATTCATTCATTCAATCAGTCCAATCAGTCAAGCAATCTTCAGTCATTTAAACACCTTTAATCTAAAACACCTTATCTATCTATCTATCTATCTATCTATCTATCTATCTATCTATCTATCTATCTATCTATCTATCTATCTATCTATCTATCTATCCACCTATCCATCTTATCATAAATTATGAATAGAATAAAGGCCTGCCAAAAACAGATAATTTTATAATAGTTAGGTTGTCTATCTATCCAATCTATCTATTTTAAATATTAAACTAAAACAATGTGTGGCCTACAGATACTTTTTAATAAGACTAATACATTTACTACTTATCACCAAAAAGGTTAAATGCAGTCCAAACTTGGCTGTATAAGTATAACAATAGCTGAAAAGGCAAAAGAAAGCCTGCATGGGATACACAAAGTCACATCTCAACTTCTACTTGGCCTATATTTCTGATCTAAATTGGAAATTTCATTATAATGTTTAAGATAAAAAAACCAAAGCTATCAATGCAGTTTGAACATATTTCTAAGAAAAAAGGGAATTTTGTTAGAAATATAGGGGTGCTATTCAACTGCTTCTGTACCCTCCCCTTTGTTCTTGGGTTTGGCCATTGGAGAGGATTAGTGACATCATGTTACATAATGTCCATTCAACAGAAGCTGCACCCTGTTCCCAAACAAAGCAGTGACACTTATTGTCTTAAAGGTGCTAAATATGCTTTGGGTGAGATTTGTTATTAACTAAAATTCAAATTTATCCAACATTAAATATCTTTGGATATAAAATGAAACATTGAAATTCATAGAATTAAGGTTTTGTTGCATGCCAAGTAAATTTCTAAATAACCTTGTATTTAGTTAAATCATTTCTGCAATCATTATTTGATCACATTTAGTTTTTATGCAATATTATAAATAAAAGCAGGCCTGACATTAATTTAATTTCTTTCCTTTAATTTACATCACTGAGGTTAATTTTAGCAAAATGGGGTTTTGAGATTTCTTGTCAAAAGTTCAGAATGGTAAAGCCCCTTGAGTCAGAACTATGTGCATAAAGCATATTTGTATATATATAATATATATAATATATAATTTATCTTATTAAACCACATAAATTCTGAGGAAGAATTTGATGAAAAAAGTATACTGGGACACATTGAATGACACTTTGAGTAACCAAGATCCCGTCACCGTCGTAAATTAGAAAGGATATGGAGAGTTTCAAAAACCGCTGAGAACAAAAATCTGTACATCGATGCCTGTAACAACTACAAAACACACCTGAACAAATTAAAAGATCTTCATCTAAACAGCCTCATTTCTCAATGTGGAATTGACTCTAAAAAACTTTTCAATGTTGTGAAACAACTCACGGGTGTTTCAAAAGAGGTCACTTTACCAACAGCAGTCTCCGATGAACACCTTGCAAATGATTTCTGCAAATTCTTCCTTAGTAAGATCTCTAATATTCGTGAAAAGCTAGATCATTTTGATCACTTTAATCCAAAAGTGTCATGTAACAATAAATTTGAAAAGTTCAATAAAGTTTCTGATGCCACGGTGAGAAATCTCCTACGATCCTCTAAACCTGCTAGCTGTGATTCGGATCCAGTGCCTACTACACTAGTTAAAGAATACATTGACATCTTCTCCCAACCAATCACTCGGATTGTCAACTCATCGCTCTCTACTTATACTTTTGCAGACTGCTGGAAGAATGCCATCATCTGTCCACTTATAAAGAAACCAAGCCTAGACAAGAATACCCTTTCTAATTACCGTCCAATAAGTAACTTAAGCTTCCTCTCCAAAATTACCGAAAAATCTGTCCTGTCCCAGATCTGTCCATATCTTGAGGCAAACAACCTTCTACCATCATACCAAAGTGCCTATAGAAAATACTTCAGCACTGAGACAGCCATTATTAAAGTCCTCAACGACATCCTCTGGAACATGGAGAATCAGAAAATAACCAGTCTGGTTGCTATGGACCTTAGTGCCGCTTTTGACACTGTCGACCATTCAACCCTACTGAAAGTGCTGCAGAACTGTTTTGGAATAACAGGTGATGCACTTCAATGGATGAGTTCCTATCTGCGACCAAGGTCTATGCATGTAAAAATCAACAATTCCAAATCTGAATTCCTCAATCTACCATTTTCTGTCCCTCAAGGAAGTGCTGCGGGTCCCATTCTATACACAGCATATGCAAGCACGATGCAACTCGTAATTGCTAATTACGACACCAAGATCAGTGGACACGCGGATGACCATATCATCTATAGCAGTTTCTCGTCTGGTACTACACAAGCCGAGTCAAAATGTTTAAATGATCAGCAAAAGTGTGTCAAGGACATACGTATATGGATGAATGAGAATCGTCTAAAAATGAATGATGATAAAACAGAATTTATCTTCTGTGGCCATAGAACCCAGCTTAAGAAGTGTCACAGCTCATTTTTATCAGTTGGTGATGCAAAAATTGATAGAGCCACAAGCATTAAATATCTTGGTGTAGTGATAGATGCAGAACTCAACTTTAAATCCCATATTCAACAAAAGTGCAAACTGGCATCACTAAACCTCAGGAACATCAAATCTATTCGAAAACATCTAAGTGTCGATTCTTGCAAAACGCTAATTCAGGCACTAGTCATCTCACACCTTGATTACAGCAACACGATCCTATGCGATCTTCCTGAATCCACACTAAAACCAGCTCAACTCGTACAAAATCATGCTGCAAGGGTAATTCTCGGTCGCAAGAAACATGACAGCGCGACATCTGCTTTGCGTGACCTTCATTGGCTACCGATAAGACAGCGCTGTAAATTCAAACTGCTCCTTATGGTCTTCAAATGTCTTCATGATACAGCACCATCATACCTGAGTAACCTGCTCGTTAGGGTGCTCCTTCTGCCCCCCAAAATTGAAATTTTTTCTGGATCCAACCTTACTTTTTTTTGGTGGTGAGGTTATCAATGTAGACCAATTTTCTGAAATTTCATGAAATTTGAAGAATTCCTAGGTGCAGTACATTGCAATTGAAATTTTGTCTTTTTTCGTAATTTCGAAAAAAAAGCAAAGAAATAGCCAATCAAGAGATAACATGGTTTGCATGATAAATCAGATTTAAACATACATAATGAAGTACAGACACCATTTCGGAAAGATAGAGGTCAGCTAAGTACTAGGTACCACTTGCCAGGGTCATCAATATGACAGGTGTACAACATCAAGTTTTTGCTGTTTTCTGTGATTTTGGCGACAATTCAGAGAAGTTCATTTTAAAATCGATCTTCCTTTCTTGAATGATCTTAATAATCTGCTTCCAATTTTATCCTCTTTCTGCACAGTCATTTGTAACCCTAAAGGCACTGGAGATCTTTTTCCCTGATATGCATCTGTCATCATATTGTCATTCAGAAGGTTCGGATGTGTACATCAATCTCCAAAAAGGATGTTTCAATCTTTATTAAAGAAACAATGTGCATGCCATAAGTCTGCAATCACTAACCCACAGTTTCATATTTTCCCTCAATTCAGGAAAGGAATTTAAGGCTTTTGATGTCTGACATTTTGTGGTTGTTTTAATATTTCTTGCACTAACTTACTGTATGTGTTTTTCTCATCAGTACGCAAGTGATCATCAAACAGTGTCAAAGCAATCATGTCAGGAACAAGAAAACAGAGACGATGTTTCAGTACTTTCAGCTCAGCTTCCCAAATTGTGGAGTGAGTTGTTAATAACTTGATGATATTATTGTATAGTTCGAGGTCATTGCTTGGGAATTCAACCAAGGTGCATACACAAATACACAGTGTTGGTGATCGCCGTATGATGATGATTGATGATAAGACTGGGAGTCTTGAACATACCCTATTAATTCAGGGATGCCCAGGATCTTTCAGTTGCCGCAGCACAGAACACTGGATACAACCCGCCTCCATTTAATATCCCATGGGCACGGACTAAATTAAGTTCCGGGGAGGGATTCGAAGCTACACCCTAAGAGCCAGTGGTTGCGCAAACAAGCACTCTTAACCATTAGGCCACCAAGGAACTATGGCCACCAAGGAACTATTTATTCTTAATTGTCACTATTTATTTATAATTGTCAAATAAAGACAAGACTCTATTCAAGCAACAGCTAACTAGAGTGCATAAGAAGCTTTGCCATCCAAGTTGCACCCTCCTTTTCAAGTCATTGCTAGTCGCAATTGAAGAGTAGAAATACAGCAAAACAAGATCAAGTATCAATACATCATCAGAATTAGGGTACCCTCTGAATTTTTGCAAAAGGTCTGCCACAATCTCTTTCAGCTCACGGAGGAAATGCTGCAAACCACTATCCGCCATTGACAATGAATTTAAATCACTGAATGACATTTTTTGGGGTAAATTTTCTCCTAATTTTGACATATACATGTATAATGGTGAACATATCCATGGTCCTGTGCCCAGCCACTGTGGCAGGAGTCTTTCCTCTCTTGATGTTTTTTTTCAGTAACACTTGAAATTCCTCATAGCATTAAATATAAATTTAGTCCAAAGTCATCTGATTTGGGACTGACAGGAAATACGTGCTCTCTCACAGAAAGATAAAACAAGTTCAGAGTATTTTTTTTCCAAATATCTTCTCTATGAGCTATGAAGCTCAACAAGACCTGCTTCCTTTGGGAAGAATTGTAGACACAGTTTCTTGTAAAACAAATACCTTGATCCTAGTGTCTTGACATGACCAAGAATGCTGCGCAAAAGGACTATCCCAAGGATCTGCTGAATTTGATGATTGACATCTTTGTAGGCCTTTAAAACTTCAGAAATGTCCTTCTCACTTTTACCCTAAGAGGTACTGTGTAGGCCTTTAAAACTTCAGAAATGTCTTTCTCACTTTTACCCTGTGAGGTACTGTGCAGCTGGTCACATTACAAAACTTTAATTAAGTCACTACTAGTGTCACAAGTAAATGATTTAATGTGTAAATAAACACTGCATCTTGAAACTCTTGGCAACTTCTTATTTTTCAACTCATTTAAATGATCGAAATTCTAGTTTCCATCAAGATATAGCCTTATTTTGACAAAGGCATTCAAAGAGGTGAAAAAGTTTGATTTCTAACAAAGGTTACCATGTAATCAGGGGAAAAATAATTCTATCTGTTGTATAATATGCTATATATACTAAACCTGCCTTTTTATCAACAATTAACGATAATGTTATGACATTAATAGACGACGCAATCAGTGTTGCCCCTACAGTACCTTCCTGAACCTAAGCTGAGCCTTTCATCTGATTTTAAATTTAGAAATGAGAAAGATATGGATGGAAAATGCTGTTTTGACCCAGAAATCTTCTTAAACAATATTCAAGGCTATTGAAAAAAATATGATAGATAACCTAGTAATTCACAAGAAATCGCACAATTTTAAGGAAATTTGACAAATTTCAATCCAAATGTGCTACACCTAGGCATCAATAAAATTTCTTGAAATTTGGCATGATTACTTCTATTGACTAACCTCACCCACAAAAAAAAGTATACGGGGTTCTGAGCAAGTTGGGGCAAAAGAAGCACCCTACTGCTCGTCATACAAAAAACACCAGCACGCATAACAAGATCTTCCTCTGACACCGGCATTAAACTGATAGTACCAAAAACAACTCGAGCAACCTTCGCAAAGAGAAGTTTCTCAGTCGCAGGCCCACATCATTGGAACAATCTACCATCAGAACTACGCGAATGTAATAATATTGACTCCTTCAGAAAGAAACTAAAAACTCAACTATTCAATGAATATTTTAATAAATAACTGACCCATAGGCAACAAACGTGGCCAGTGGGTTTATCATATTTTCATCCCTGTTTTCATATTATGTGCGTTAAGTCTACCCTTCACTTCAATCAATTACTTTGTTAATATTTATTTATAAACTTAGTTTTTATCGTCTTACCAATTTATGTTTTTAACGTGGTAAAATTATTTTTAGTAATTAATTTATTTTAGTCATTATCATGTTTTTACATTTCTTTATATATTTTAATCTATCATAATCCTTATTTATTGTACAGCGCCCTAGAATGTTTTTTCAAATAGGAGCGCTATATAAATTAATAAATTCAAATTCAAATTCAAGATCCAAAATTGACTGAAATGCGACAATTCAAAGGTCTACAGTTTTTTGCCTATTTTTAGCAATTTTTGTCTTTTCATGTTCAAAAATCTAATGATATAACAGATGTATGCATGAAAATCGTGTGTTTCTTTCATGTTTATTCATTTTGTTTACATTCAAGAGCATTGCATGACTCGATTAGAAATGAAATGGTCAGGAAAAGTTGATATTTTCACATTTTTGTGAATTTTAAACTTCTTCTGTCGGCCTAAAAATTGCATAAACTACATACAAAAAATTATACTTGGGGCACATTGTATGGCACTTTGAGTAACCAAGATCCAAAATTGACTGAAATGTGACAAATCAAAGGTCTATAGTTTTGGCCTATTTTTAGCAATTTCTCTCTTTTTATGTTCAAATATATGATGATGTAACAGATATATGCATGAAAACCATGTATTTCATTCATGTTTATTCATTTTGTTCATATTCAAGAGCATGGCATGACTTTATTAGAAACGAAATGGCCAGAAAGTGGATATTTTCACATTTTTGTGAATTTTAAACTTGTTTTGTCGGCCTAAATTATTGCGTCAACTACATAATGGCCATAAAAGTTCCTTCTTGATAGGTTTAACTATAATACCTTTTGGTTTTTAAAAATATAGTTATTACTGTTTTGGCGTGAGAGACCAAAATTCCCGAAAAATGTAAAAAATTACACATTTTTCCAGTATTTTGGTTTTTATGCAAAATTCGTTAGATGGACCCTCTAAACGATTCAAGCAGTTAAGAGACCTATATTTTTGACAACTAAATTCTAAATTTCAAATGTCTAACTCCAAAATTGAGGGAATTGCAGAGGGTTGAAAAAAACCCATTTTTTTACATTTTTGGTTCATTCTTTGAAAACTATTTTAGTTAGAGCATTCAGACCCCCAAAAGGCACAACTAGGGTATTTAATACATGTTATGGTAGATTTTCATGCCCATAGGTATAACCGTTTCCGAGTTCTGGCCCGGAAACGAAAAAAATTAATTTTTCCGAATTTTCAATATTTTACAAAAACTGTGGTCATTACATAAATATGAACTCCAGAAGGCACATTAACACTATAAGACCCATTCATGTGTCAAATTTCAAATATATAGGTGTAATAGTTTTGGCACAGAGGCCAATGCACATTGTGTGACGCCGCCCGCCCGCCCACCCGCCCGCCCGGCCGCCCGCCGGACGGACAAAAATTTGCCATACTAACTACAATACCCGACGGCAATATACATTGCCGAGGGTAAAAAACAGTGATACTGGAACAACCACTTGGGCTACCTGGATATTGGACATTAACAGAAGTATTCTGGTCATTAAGGATTCATGTTTTGGTTTTCCTAATTTGAGATGCAATAAATGAGACAGAGGAATGAGGAATACAAGAAAATAAATTAATGTTTTTTATTTTCGGTATGATTTTGTTGAACATTACTAAATCTATGATAAAATCATGGTTAACTGAAGTTGGCTAAAAGCAAACCGAATAACTTTCCTGATTGTCCCCAAAATTACAATGCCAGTAACTAGTGTTCTGCACCTGCTAAGCAGCATCTGTCGTACATTAGTCATTTGATTTCTACCTTTTTATTTGAATATATCAAATATTTCAAAAGTGAGTGAAAGCCTCTCTACATTGTAGTTAAAATGCAAAAATGTTAATGAATTGAACCAATTAATAACCATCAAAGATTTTCAGTCCCTGAAAACTTTGATTCCAACAAGATAAAATGGCAAGGTTCCAAGGTTGAACTTATTTTGGAATTTCTGTTTTCATATAATGTCGCAAAGAGTTTTGCATTACTATGGACAGAAAAACATACAATGTTCAGGACTGAAGCATGTCATGAATTTAATGGCATATTTAGGCATAACCCAATGCACCGCCTGCCGTCCAAAATTAACATGCAAACGAAAAAGCATGCATTTGCACATGCTGTGCCCTTCTCAGATGAATTCTAGATTATAATTTATTCACCTAAATGCTTTATCCTTGAAATATCTATGTAGCAGATAAGTAAACTTGATTATTATAGTTTTGATTGTACTGTTCTTCTAGTGTCCCTCTGTTAGGGAGAGCTGTTTATTATCGTTTTCATAGCTACGTGTTTTTTGAAAACTTCGTTTTGAAGTTAAACCGTGACATCATCAGGGTATCTGCGAATATGATTGGTCTGATCCTCAATCTGTGACATATCAGTTCAGAGTTTGACATCACGGTTTATGACAAAGGAAATTAAAACTGCCAAGGAGTGTTATTTTTTGTGTACAACCACAACAAACAACTTCTGTCTAAGCCGATTGTTACACCTTGCCAGAGTCTCTCAATGTTTCCCAAGCAAAGCCTGTGTTATTATTTTGCACAAGACACTCGTTTTCACAAGTTCAAATCACTTTGTAACATTGAATTGTCAGTCATTGTACACTGCAAGCCAAAGATTTGAATACAGAACTTTGTTTGCCTTCGGACCCAGGGGTGCCAGAACAGGGGGGGGGGGGGGGCAGGGGAGGCAGTTGCCCCTCCTGCCCTTGTCCAAGGGGGCAGGGGGGGCAAGGGTGCCCTTTAGATCTTAAAGAAAAAAAAACATTTTTAGGCTTTATTTTACTAATTTTAGGCACAAATCAGTAAGTATATATTAGAAATTATTAGTGAAACTATTTATTTTGTCACCAACATTGGCGTGGATATGATTTGCCCTTTTTCATCTGACGGCCTCTGCAGCCCCACGATTCTTTCCGGCACCCCTGATCGGACCAGTGTTACAGAAATTTCCTTGGATTCTTATCTGATCGGAAAAAAAGTCATAAACAGAAGAGGGATTGTATGGGTAGTTTCCACATTGTATATGAATGGCATTCAGCTTCATTAGTTGCTTTCAAAAATACTGATAGCCCCAAACAAGTGGTCAGGCATATCAATGAAATGGCAATGGCCAATTCTTACTCACTTTGACACCTCCCCATTTTTTAGAGCAACCATCGAAATTAAATGCTATTTTCACAAATTTACCTTTTCCAATCAACCAGAGTGAGTGAGTGAGTTTGTGTTTTACGCCCCATCAGCACCAGTGTGGGCTATTTAGAGGCCCAATCAACCAGAGACCATGTCACCATTTTGTACAGCACAAAGGCAGTGGTGAGCAGCTTATCATTCCAAAATTTTGGCAGGCAGTGTAACTCTCCTGTGAGGATGAGTGGTCTGTTTGGTTCAGTTTTATTTCATTGAAGCATCTAGCAACCATACAGGTATTAAAGCCAAACAAGCTAAACATACATAATCCATGTGTGAATGCATTTTGTCAGCTTCTTGAAATACTTGCTTGTAATATACTAAGTTATGCAACTAATACTGTGACATCACAGCTTTGAGAAAAAGCAAAGTGCAAACTTGAAAAACACGTATCTATGAAAACGATAATAAAACATTTATAAGTGTGTTTACGACACCTCTGTGCCCAATAAATGAATAAATAATCAAATCAGTCATTGTCATTCACACTTGGCTGTGAGGAATCAATGCTAAACAGGGACTTACTACGTTTGATAAATCCAATGTGTGACGTTCTTCAAGACTCAGTATGCAGAGTTGCAGTGAAGCATGGAAATGAAAATGTTACCTTTTATTTTCTGAGGACTTTTTTGTTTCAGCCATTGTCTATCTCTGTTAAAATTGAGTCCAGCATAAATACAGACTATGCAAGACTTTCATTAATGGAGCATTTCAGCTTGAACATGATAAACTTGACACAAAATCTTCTGCAAGGTTGAAATCATTTAGGAATGAAACTGACATGGCATCCTCATCAAACTGTCTGTGTTGGTTAATCTTGACGAGAATCTCACATCAGCAAATTTGCAGGAAGAAAAATATTCCTGCTGAGCACACATTGTCCTTGATCATGCAGCTCTATTTTTAAAAGGAGTTTCAAACTTGAAGCTGTTTGGCAAAGGAAGAAAGCAAACTGAAAATGGAAAACCATATTTTGGCACAGCTTGCCTGGTGGCATTGACTTGAGATGATTGAATATGTTTATGCATTTGTCTTATTGCTCCGCAAAATATAGCTCAATCATTCAAAAACTTCTGTCACGTTTTCAAATTACAGGCAAAATGTTGCGCAGATTATAAGCAGATACATGTATCTAGAATATACATTTATCCTTCCAGTAAGAAATTAATAATCAGTGGCCTATAATTCTACATAATATATATTTTCAAGAATAAGATATATTTTGCAGAAGACTGTAACATTGATGCTGTCATTTGGCTGTATAGCTTACCATGTTTTTATTGCTGATCCTTTGCTAGAAAGACACCATGCGTTGCCAATCAACTAATTTTTTTTTAAAATACCCAAGCGAGAGGCCGCTATGAAGCTCAAGATTAACCAATTTAACCATGTAGCATCACATAATTGCCAATCAGCCAGGAACTCTCTTGGGTTGATGGCAAGCAATTTTGATTTTGTATAAGCTATGGTTTCAGCACCAATTGAAAATTCCAACGAAAATAACAGCTTTTTTACAACATTATTACAAAATTATTACTTCATCAAAGTTACTGAAAGCCACATCATACAATTGGATAGTCTAAAGCACACACATGAGAATGATGTGTGCATGGAATAGTCTTTGTGGCAAACTTTTCATATAGAAGAAAAGGTATATATATTTTTTTTTTCGTTTCGGCATAATTGATATGAACTTCTTGAGGCAAAATAATTGAAGTTTTTTAAGGTTTTATACGGTGTTCTGATTGAATGCTGCTATCTCCAAGCTTCCAGCCAATGGGCATCAACCTTGTTAACAGCAAATTCAACAAGAATGCATTTCTTCAAAAATGATGGCAAATGTAGTTCATGTGACTGACTGAGGCACTGAATTACATAGTATAAATCTAATTTGAATATGTTAAAATGTGTATCAAGTCCACAGACGTGTCTGGTGGTCTTAGTAATTGTTAGTGTTTGACTGCTCTAAGTACTCTTATTAAACAGACAAAACTCAGATGCTCACTGAAGTGGAATACTACATTTTTCATTGTCTCCTATGTTCAACTTAGAGATTCAGAGGACGTTTTATTATTCATGAACCAATCAGGCAAGCTAGAAATACCACGTAGACACTATAAAAACTGGGCAGAACAACTCATACTAAATGAATCTGTTGTATTTACCAAGCCTAAAAGTCTCCATGAGGGAAGAGGAAAACAAACATGAATGGAAGAAGTAGATGACAAGAGAGAGAGTGGATAATATGGCAATGTAAAGTGAACTTCATAATGATGTCTCTGGCTACTGTATGTTGTAGACAATTGGTTAAAAAAGCAGAAAAAAAAAATAAATAAATAAACGAGGAGAAGAGAACAGAAAACATCAGGGGAATAAAGACAGGGACGGACTGGCGGCTTTTCGGCCCCGTGGCAAAATGAGCCAATGGGCCCCCGCATCCTTACCAGTGGCATTATATTCAAATGTGAAAAGCACATCACCATGGTCTATATAATTTGGTAAGTATGTCAAAGGGTGTTGCCCTATTCAGTTAATTTGGTTTTATCACACAATCGTAAGCTGGATGGAAAAATTTTGCTTCTAGGCTTTTTCTTGGAATTTAGTTTTTTTGGGAACTTTGAATGGCCCCCCCTGAGTGGATGGGCCTGTGGCAGCTGCCACTTGGCCACATAGGCCTGTCAACCCCTGAATAGAGAGGAAAAATACATGTTTGTATGTTTCTGCAGCAATTGTATGTATGTTGCATGTTTGTGTTATTGTAAAGGTCAGAGACACTTCCCTGTGGCATTCTGACCTCACCTGAGATCAGGAAAACACCTGTCAAACTAAAATGATAGGTCAAATTGCCTACAAAGTTGATTTCCATGCATTCAATGCATGCCGCTTTATTTGGCAATGAGAGTGTATCAAAAATCAAAATTCATTTTGTGTGTGAACTCTCGCTTAGCCATAGTCAGTCCCAGTCAGGTTAGGTTAATTTAATTCGATCACGATGGTCATTGGTCAATAACCTTAAAGCCTATCTCACTCTTTAGTAGAGAGTGGCGGCATAAATTTACTTGACCGCCGGCTTTCCAACAAGCAGAAATTGTTTTTAGCTTGTTGCAAGCTCTCAAACTAGATCTTTACTTTTTTGCTGTTATTCCATATGTTTTTTTAAAGAAACGAACAAACCTGACATTTGCGATAGAAGTTGACATTATCAAATATTATTGGAAATACATGCCATTAAATTTTATGTTTTTGTCGAGCACTCTACTCAGTTTTTTAGTGTTGGGAGTAACAATATTTTAACAAAAACTCTTGTTTGCAAATATAAATAATTGTCTACAGATGTGAGGTTTACATACAAACTTAGCAGGTTTATCGTTGGAGCATCAATCATGAGGACCGAAAAGCTCAGCTTCAGGCAGTTTATGTCTTTTATTTATATATTACTTGAAATTTGCATTGCCCTTGGATATGAACTCTCTCCTAACTTGACAGAATTGAACATGAACTCAGCTGGATTAACCTGTATTGACTTTGCAACGCTGAATCAACTGAAAAAGCTAGAACTGATAGAAATGAAGACAGGAGACATGTCTTACTTCCCAGACAAGAATTGCAGCAATCCGGTGCACGAAGAGGAAGAGAGACCTTTGGACTTGCCGAACCTGAAAAGCCTAAAACTGCAGGATATTAAATTGGTAAAAGCTCCAAACCTAAGTCTTATGCCATTGCTGGAGACCTTTAATGTGCACGAAAATGAAATTGTAGAAATACCTGGGACACCTTTTCTCAACAATGCTTATCTTAAGAGTATTGCTGTGAGTAGGAATAAAATCACAGTAGCCCCTAATTTAACTGGAGGTTGTCATCAACTTGATGTACTGTGGTTGCAAGGAAACAATTTGATATCATTGGCAGAGAATTATTTCGAGGGATGCAAAATCGGAAGGATGAGTTTTTTGGGAAATAAACTCACCACATTCCCTAACCTAGTCCCACTAGGAGAGTCATTACGGAGAGTTTTTGTGGTAGGAAGTAAGATATCCGGAATAATTACGAGCAGCATGGTGCAGGATTTGAAAAATCTCAAGGATCTCTATCTGAATTCAAACAAACTCATGAAAGGAATTGACGCAAGCTTCTGTCACATGAATCAACCTGTAACTCTCTACCTGCGTACAAACTATAACCTAACCATCTTTGAGGACCCGTACCGCCTCTGTCACAGTCTGCTTGACAGTTTTGCCACCAAACCGAAAATAGAATTACAGAACACCAACAACATTCCCTGTGATCACCACCGCTGCTGGATGAAGAAATTTGCCTCAAAGTTCAGCATGATAATCCCAGACTGTCCTGATGGAAGGCCCTGGTCCAATGTGACAGAAAATGAACTCTGCCCTCAAGGTTAGTGTCATACTTGTAGTAAACCAAGATACTTTGATTGCTAAATTTAGCTATCTCTTCTCAAAGCTTAATATGTGTTTGTGTACATGCAATAATATATACACTGTATGATTAAATTTAATTTCTTTCATTCATTTTTACAAAGCACTAACTTGAAATTCAGTTTCATAAAATGTTGTTTATCATGTCTGGGATGTTCTAAAATTGTATTTTATACAGACATCAAAATAGGTTTAAAAAACAGATTTCTTGAAAATGATTTACTCCAAAATTCTATGCAGATTGGATCAGTGAATAAAAAGTCATTCCCGTGAAAACCAGAAGAAATTCTTGTGATATATAAGCAATCCACTTTAGTATAGTGGGTTGGGTATAGTAGGTTGCTCCTAAGCACTTGATTTGGTGGCTGAGCCTTTAGCTCAACTGGTTAGACACTGGACTTTTAAGGGGAAGTATTATATGGTGCATCTGCATGAGGATACTCAGAGGTAGCTGGTTCAAATCCTGGTTGTGGCCTCGTTGTGGCCTCGTTGTGGCAGGTGGCATTGAGGCTAGATCATGAGTGTGTCAAAATCTCAGGGAAGTTGGGGGATATAGTTTAATTGGTTGGGTATAATAGTTTGCTCCTAAGCACTTGGCTTTGGGGCCGGCCCTTTAGCACAACTAGTTTGATAGGGGACATTTAAGGGAAATATATTGTACAGCTTATTTGAATAATTTTCCAGTGACTTGATCAAACCACTCCGACTTTGATGGGTGTTATTTGGGCCAATCACCACTACTTTTCTTTTGACCCAGTAAGGGTAAAGGTCAGAACCCAAAAGTTTGTCTTTATTTTGAAATTACTATTCTATCTCACAATTAATCTCAAGGAAAAGAAAATATTTTCTTTAAGATACTTTAAAGCTAACGTCCTTTTTTTTCTCTCAACATTGCTAAAACGTGGGCCTACAATCGCATGTCACAATTGAATATTACATTATTTAATAATATTGATTTGACTCCCTGGAAAAAACTCCTGGCCTGATACAACAAGAAACTTTGCTGATCATCATCAGTTTTGCTGACATGAAAATGTTCTAAAACCATGATTGCAAGTATACAATAGGCCTACTCTATTTATTGTTTTTATTTACTTTTGCAGCTGAAACTGGCTTCAATGTGGTGATCAGCGCCTTTGGAGCAAAATTTGTCTCGGCACTTCTTCCTGTATGGGACACGGTCACCACTGGAACAGTGAAGGTGCACTCTAAACTGGACTGTGCTCGCCTGTGCATGTCTAGTGCTTGCATATATTTTGACTACTATCCTGGAACTGAATCCTGTACCATGAGAAAGCTTGCCTAGCACTTGCATGTAGGTTTATTCTCCTTTCATATTGCTTATGCATGGCAAACGATTTCAGCTGATCCCTTATTCTGTTTGACAGGAGAGAATGTTCTGATTTAGGGGAACGAGGGGCAAAACGGGCCGCCAAACTTCCAAGGCTCGCTGCACGAAGGTGGTATATCATGCGAATGCCAAATAAGGTCTGATCCATGAAGAAGTACCAATACCACTTGCTCAAACACAGAAAAGTGCTTTTTTAATAGTTCAAATTCAAATTTTTCCTTATTTTCAAAAATGCAACTTTATCCCGTTTTGCCCCATGCTTGGGGCAAAATGGAATTTCATATGGGGCAAAACGGGAAGAAATAAAGTTGCAAAAGTTCTGCAATAAATCAGCTGTTTTGATTATAGCCCAACTAAAAAGCATGTTGACAAACAAAAATGCATTAATTCATGCCATTGCGATGTGAGAATATTGCAGAATACTAAGATTAAACATAGCAATAAATTATGAAAGCAATAAATTATGAAATCAACATCTCAATACAGGATGCAATTATAGCTGGGAAGTGATGCTAGTAATTCTACATTCTATGTAATTATTTGACAAATTATTTAACCATAAACATTAGGATACAAAAGAAACAAAATTCGTTAAATTTTGTGGAAATGTGACATTTTTATGAATATTCACATAACTCTGATTTCCGAGTTTTCTTAATAATTTAACAATTTAAACTGGTATTGGATTTGACTATGCTTTTTGAAAGGCAGTTACATTCATTTCAGTTTCAACAATACAGGGTTTTACCACTAAGCCTAAATCCTCAAGGTAGTACTGATGATATGGATTAGATCCACAAATCTCTTGTGATTTTTTCAAATTTTGCCTGTTATACAGTATGACCAGAAAGTGTATCAAATGTCTCAAATGTCATGGTTGAATTGACCCAATATCAAGCTCTATCCTTTTCTAGGCTGGGATTGCTTTTTTGTACTTCCCATTTTGCCCCCGCAGGAGGACTCCATCTTGCCCCAACCATGCAGGGTAGATTAAAAATGACCTACTTACACATGACTAAGCACCAGACTACATTTTTTTGCTTAATACTCAAGCTTAGTAGTCCTCTAATAACACTGACTATGAATTATTTGGCTGGGAACGTCATTGGAGGTATTACACCATTTCCAAAAATTATGATTTTTTTAAGAAAATCGATCAAAATCTTCAAATTAACATAGCTGCATACCTGTAACGTTCTCATCAACGAAACTCTCAGGAAAAGTTGGTCATGTATCCTATTTTATTTTCCAACCAAAAAATTAGATGGCAGATCAAAACGTTCCGAGAAAACTTAAAAAACCATTTTGCCCCGCCGCTCCGTTTTGCCCCTCGTTCCCCTACTTTTTATCTTATAAGGACTCTATCAGAATCATCGTGCTGAGTCTTATTTTTATTTGATTTTTTTTTTCAGTAAAGTCTATGAGTTAATGGATAAATTAAGAGAGAAGGCACAGCTAGCTCATTAAACTGAGTGCACCAATTCAGAGGCAATTCTATTGTAAGATGTCAGAAACAAACTGTAATTGAAGCAATGACACGAAGAGAAGAGATTGAGCGATTATTATAATTTTTTGGTGATTGGTAAGGTGTATAATGGAAAACAGTTGCGGATCCATGGGGGCGGGGGTTTAGGGGGTTCAACCTCCCCCCCCATTTTGCCTCTACATGTAAAAAAAAAAATCAGATATTTCTAGAACATTTCCATTCGTAAACCCCCCCGGGCCCCCGTTGGACATTTTCTGAATCTGCCCTTGAAAAGAACAAATAAATTTAGCAATTATTTTTTATGTTTCTATTTTATTTTATATTATTTAAACTTCCTATGCATTGAAATATGATTATTGTACATTAAAATTGTATTTACATTTATAACAGAGGCAATGGTGGCATGTGTATCATGTTAAACATAAAATGATGTAACAGTCAGAGCAATCCAAGATGCAATTTACCAAGTGAATGGCAATCAAGCCTAATATTGATGGGGTATAACTGCCTGGTTGTAATTAGTTAGGGGATTGATTGGCAGACAAAGCCAATGGCACTTCAAGTGCTTCTGAAGTATTTGAAATGCTCCTATATTGATGATAATTGGGGCATTGGCCCATGTATAAAAACATAGAAATTACAGCAGCGGTCGGCCAATAAAAAAAAGTTGTATATAGTGATTTTATTTTTTGAGAGGCAAGGACGCACTTATAGAGCGGCAGTTTCATGTAACAAGGGGTCAAATAACCGTGGTCTGAGTGATAGAAAATTACTTTTGTAATATACATTCAACTTCAGATATTGTTGAAAGGAGAGACATAATGTCTTATAGGCTAAAAATTGCAATTTACCACAATAGGTACACGGTTTTTAAAAAAATTCTTAAAATGTAAATTATATAATGCTTTTCTTAGTTGATAAGAAAAAAATGAAGTAAGCACATACTATTTACCGCTAAACCTAATTGCTATTAAATGCTTTTCTTTATAATTTTTTATTATTAAAGCTAGCTTGTAAAGGCAGGAGGTCTTCTGTTCATCTCCTGTTATGTGATTGATGCAGTCTTTTTGAAATTCCCTTAGAATATATAGAGCATAACTTGTGTTTCTGTGTCTTGTTAGATGATTGTGTCTTTATTTAATGTGCACGTAGATGGTTTTCCATGTGCACTAACTTTTTTCCTACTCAAAAGGAGAGAGCAATATAAAATATATTATTCAAAAAGGAAATGCGTGTATTGACAAAGAGAGAGAGACTATGTTATTGGCTCTACTGTTATTGGTTTTTTTTTTCACGTATGCATTTATAATTGCTTCATACTGTTTTCGCTTGTACAAAAAATGTATTCGGACACACACATGTATGTCTTTGACCTTTTGGATAACTTCACCTTTACCTTGAAAGTACACTTTATAAAACATCTGGTGTACATAACAAATACTGATGTATCGTATTTTGGTTTTCCCGACTTGTATATGGTCAGGTCTCCACTCGTGAGGAGGTGGACTCCTGTTACAACCTGTGACACTTCAAGTGATAGTATTTCCAACAAATATCAGTAATTTCATCAAAAAGATTCAATGGACATTAGTAGTTAACTCCCACTTACCCGTTGAGTCAGGTTATAATGTTTGTGAAGCTTTCAAAATACAAGTAAAGTGACTTTGAAGAAGGAGTCCATCTGTTTTTTCACCCAAAAATCATGGACTCCAAAGTGTTCAACACCATTCCTTTTCTTTTGTTGCACAGTGCCTATGCTTCCCACAACATTTGTGCAGGCACTGAATGCTGGCTTGGAAAGTCAGTTTGAAATTCCCACTTAGTCCAATAATCCTTGGTGACTGGCAACAAAATGAGATAAGCTTTTTTCAAGAATGACGTAAGTGTTGAACATGGACTCCACCTTATGTTCAACCCTTTAACAGTCCATAAAATGTCTTTTAAAATATTATGATCTTTGTGGCACACAGCAGGATGTTTTGCTTTTCCTGAGTTCTTATTTGTTGACTGTTGGATGAATCCAAAAAGAGGCTGTATTCTGAGAGGCATCTCCACAAAGTAAAACATGATTTTAACTGCAAAATGTTCGACCTATAGATGCATTTTTTTGGATTATAAATGTATGAAAATCAAAGGTTATAAATATGTTCAACCCAATAAACAAAAATGTTCAAGGAAGGATCTGTTCAGGAGGCCACCAAAACATAGACCATCATGGACTGTTCAATGAGAAACACCTTAGCAAGTTGGGAGTCCAACCTAATGGACTCCAAATTCAGCTTGTTCAACACCAAAAAGTGATTATTTTCCCCATTATATGTTGTATTAAATTGCTAATTTAACATGATTTTACCCATTGGTTGTTGTATCTGCTGTCATGACCACTTACAGACAAACTTTTCTGATAATAGAAAGTTTTTGGAGTTAAGAGGTAATGTTCAACACCATTTTGACTTTGTAGTGTCGAATTTGAGTCTGGGTAGTGAACTCCCGTTCAACACCAATGTTTTTCTCTCATTCTAGCCTTGACTTTACTTTCAAATGTGTCACCAGTCAGTCTAGTTGTTACCACTGGTCAGAAGAACATTTTGATTGATTTTGAAGACTTTGCCATTAAGCAGAAGAGCTATAAATGACCATTTTATGTTGTCAAACAGGAGTCTAAATGTTTTGGTCTCATGTTCAACATCATTTTACTTGTTAAGTGTCGATCTTGAGTCTGAGTGGTGAACTCTTGTTCAACACTAATGTTTTTCTCTCATTCTAGCCTTGTCTTTAGTTTCAAATGTGTCACCAGTCAGTCTAGTTGTTACTAAGTGTCAGAAGAACATTTTGATTGATTTTGAAGGCTTTGCATTAAAGCAGAAGAGCTATAAATGACATTTTATGTTGTCGAACAGGAGTCTAAACGTTTTGGTCTCATGTTCAACACCAAGATATTTGTTGTTTGTTCAACACTATCAGTCTTTTGGACTCCGTTTCTCCACCCCTTGAAATGATTTAATTCAGTCAAGAAACCTTTATAGTGAACATAATCAATGTACTTAAGTAATTGAAAGTGAAACATATACTATCAGAGTCAGAAAAAGCTTGATTTTAACAGTCATGGGTAGTCACATTTTGGACTCCTTTGCACTCCTGTTCAACGCCATCATAGACCAAAATTTTGTGTTCCACAACAAACTGCTTAGCACAAACAGAATTATGTCCTTAAAAAATTCCAGAAAAAACATAAATCTAAATGATTTAATGTACAGGAACCAGCCAAATAGCTTTTATATGAAAGTGTTGAACTGGAGTTGATGGAGACCACACCTCCTCACGAGTGGAGACCTGACCATATATACAAAAATGAATAAACTGAAAGTGAAATAAATACGCATTGTATATTTTTCTGTTTGAAGACTGTACAGCACAAACTGATTCTTCAATAAATAAAATAAAGTCAACTGTAAAATCCAAATTTTGAGTCAGCTTAAATGATTGAGTGAGACAGTTGCACAATTCCTTTGAGCTGTCATAGCTTGTTGTTTGAAGTTATAACAACGAAAATATTATCATAACTCAAAATATCAAGCTATGTTAGCTCAAACAAATTGTGCAACCATCTCACTTAATCATTTGAGCTGACTCAAAATTTCAAATTTACAGTGTCGTTGAAAATCACATTGAACCATTTTGTAATTTTTTCCACGAACATATAATTACAGTGCCTTCTTTTTAGTTTTAAACATAACATTAATTCGCTGAATACCCTGTCAAAGCCTCAGGTCTGTCACACTCCATGAAAAAAGAAAGAAATATAGAATACATTACTTAAGGAATCATCTATAAGGAAAGAGAAAGTAAGCCAAAAATGTATGATAAAAGCAAGATTTTGGAGTAGCTGATGGAACGGATAGGAAAATATTAATTGCTTTGAGCTGCTTTTATATGTTCAGTACTGTTCACTGGGATTCGGAATCAGGTATTCCGACTCCAGTTTTGGAATTCTGAAAAGCGACTTCGACTCTGACTCCTTAGCTCTCTTAAATTGAAACTCCAAAGTTTTTTACCCTCGGCAATGTATACATTGCCGACGGGTATTGTAGTTACTTTTGGAAAATTTGTCCGTCCTGCGGGCGGGCGGGCGGACGGGCGGGCGGACGGGCGGGCGGGCGGGCGTCCGGATAACGGGCGTCCCACTTGTGTATTGGGAGTAATGCCAAAACTATGGAATGTATACTTTTTATTTTTGGGACATTATTAAATCTTTTATCCTAGTTGTGCCATTTAGGGGTTTAATCAGCATGAGAATAATACTTTTCTCACAATTATTGAAAAATGTGAAAAAATAATTTTTTGTGTATTTTGTGTCAAACCAAAATTATGGCATGCATATTCATCATTTTTGGGTAAATATGGTATCTTTTATCCCAGTTGAGCCTTTCATAGGTCTAATCCCCATGACATTAATACTTTTCTCACAATCATTGAAAAATGTGAAAAAATTGTTGTTTTTTTTTGTTTCTTGGCCAGAACTAAAAAACTGCAGTACTTTTGACACTGAAATTTGCATATTGTATGTATTAAATACCCAAGATGTGTTTTTTGTGGGTCTAAATGCTCTGAGAAAGTTGAACGGATGACAATTTACCAAAATTATGAAAAAATACTATTATTTTAAACTTGCATGATTCAGTCAATTTCGAAGTTAAATCTATGAAATTTTTCAATTAGGTGTCTATCTTATGCCTCTTTAAACATCTCTAATCTGTTGGAATGTTGGTCCTACATATTTTTATAAAAACCCAAAAATTCGAAAAAATCCCGATTTTCCAACATTTCTGCGTGAAAAGCCAAATGGTAATGGGTAAGTTAGTTAACTTTAGGTATTATTATAGTTAGACACACTATTGACTAATATGCATAGCCATTGCATGAGTTTTTGCAATTTTTTCCATTGAAATGTATGATTGAAAAATGCCAAAAATCATTAAAATGTCTATTTACTCTCCATTTCCTTCTGATGTCATACCAGTCATTGACATTTTTTTGTCAAAATAAACCTGACATGTTTCACATCATCATCATGCTGATTTTGAACAATATTAAACTTTTTATTCGCAGCAGAGGTCAATATTTACAAAATTAGATAAATATTAAGGATTTTCAGATAATCATAATATCAGTAAATATTGGCCCTGGTCAGTCAAATTTGCCACAATAATGTCTAAGTTTGACTTTTTCTATCTCTCCTCATGAAATATTATCAATAGGAAATATATAAATTTCATATATAATTATGTGGACTTTCAAAGCATTAATTAAGTATATTCAAAAACACGCATTTGTGTGTTAATATTTTAGAATGTTGACACTAAATCTTTAACTCCCAATAATTATAACTTTATGGTTAATATCTAAACTCAGTGATGTAAATTTTAGAAGATAAATTAATGTCAGCCCCTTTTATTTAGTTGTTTGCATGAAAATTAAATGTGAATGAATCAGACAGATTGGCTTTTGTTGAATGGAGAACTGGAGAAGTCTTGATTATGTAATGTTATGTCACAGGGTAATTGTCTTCCCTGCTAATCCTTTGACAAGAAATCTTAAACTCTCAATTCTAACCTAATGGTTTAAATCTAACATCAGTTATGTACATTTTAACATATGAAGTACTGTCAGCTTACTTTTATTTTGGTCTTTAATGAAAATTGAATATGAACATATAAGACAGACTGGCAATAAGACCACTATGTATATATAGAGTGTTATTAAAGAAAATTACTTGGCATGTAAACCCCATTTCTGCAAATTTCAGTGTGTAATTTTACATCTTAAGACATTATTGGATAAATCTGTCTTTTAATTCATTTTAAAACTCACTCCAATTGTATTTATAGCATTTTAAAGAAATATTGTTTAGGGGGTAAAAGTGTCATCAGTGGAAGGGGTCCAGTTTTTGTTGAATTGGCCTGGAGACACTGTGTCTGTGCTTCATTGTACCCCTCCCCTCCAGCCATTCATGTTATGTAACATTGTGTCACTAATCCTCTCCAGTGACCAAAGCTAGGAACAAAGGAGCACAAAAGCAGTGCACAGCACCCTCAACTTTTTAACAAATTTTATTTTTTTACCCTCGGCAATGTATACATTGCCGACGGGTATTGTAGTTACTTTGGGAAAATTTGTCCGGCGGGCGGGCGGGCGGGCGGGCGGGCGGACAGGCGACGTCCGGATAACGGGCGTCCCACTTGTGTATTGGGAGTAATGCCAAAACTATGGAATGTATACTTTTTATTTTTGGGACATTATTATATCTTTTATCCTAGTTGTACCTATTAGAGGTTTAATCCACATGAGATTAATACTTTTCTCACAATTATTGAAAAATGTGAAAAAATATTTTTTTGTGTATTGGGTGTCAAGCCAAAACTATGGCATGCATATTCATCATTTTTGGGTAAATATGGTATCTTTTATCCCAGTTGAGCCTTTCATAGGTCTAATCCCCATGACATTAATACTTTTCTCACAATCATTGAAAAATGTGAAAAATTGTTTATTTTTTGTTTCTGTGACAGAGCTAAAAAACTGCAGTACTTTTGACACTGAAATTGGCATATTGTATGTATTAAATACCCAAGATGTGTTTTTTGTGGGTCTAAATGCTCTGAGAAAGTTGAACGGACGACAATTTACCAAAAATATGAAAAAATACTATTATTTTAAACTTGTATAATTCAGTCAATTTTGAAGTTAAATCTATGAAATTTTCCACTTAGGTGTCTAACTTATGCCTCTTTAAACATCTCTAATCAGTTGGAATGTTGGTCCTACATATTTTTATAAAAACCCAAAAATTCGAAAAAATGCCAATTTTCCAATATTTCTGCATGAAAAGCCAAATGGTAATGGGTAAGTTAGTTAACTTTAGGTCTTATTGTAGTTAGACACACTATTGACTAATATTCACAGCCATTGCATGAGTTGATGCAATTTTTTCCATTGAAATGTATGATTGAAAAAAGGCAAAAAATCATTAAAATGTCTATTTACTCTCCATTTCCTTCTGATGTCATACCAGTCGTTGACATTTTTTTGGTCAAAATAAACCTGACATGTTTCACATCATCATCATGCTGATTTTGAACAATATGAAAACTTTTATTGGCAGCATAGGTCAATATTAACAAAATTAGATAAATATTAAGGATTTTCAGATAATCATATATCAGTAAATATTGGCCCTGGTCAATCAAATTTGCCACAATTATGTCTAAATTTGACTTTTTCTACCTCTCCTCATGAAATATTATATGACACTAAATCTTTTTAAAACTGCCAATTATTATAACTTTATGGTTAATATCTAAACTCAGTGATGTAAATTTTTAGAAGATGAATAAATGTCAGCCCCTTTTATTTAGTTGTTTGCATGAAAATTAAATGTGATTGAATCAGACAGATTGGCTTTTGTTGAATGGAGCACTGGAGAAGTCTTGATTATGTAATGTTATGTCACAGGGTAATTGTCTTCCCTGCTAATCCTTTGACAAGAAATCTTAAACTCTCAATTGTAAAGTTCTTAATGGTTTAAATCTAACATCAGTTATGTACATTTTAACATATAAAGTACTGTCAGCTTACTTTTATCTTGGTCTTTAATGAAAAACATATAAGACAGACTGGCAATAAGACCGCTATGTATATATAGAGGGTTATCAAAGAAAATTACTTGGCATGCAAATCCAATTTCTGCAAATTTCAGTGTGTAATTTTACATTTTAAGACATTATTGGATAAATCTGTCTTTTAATTCATTTTAAAACTCACTCCAATTGTATTTTTAGCATTTTAAAGAAATATTGTTTAGGGGGTAAAAGTGTCATCATTGGAAGGGGTCCAGTTTTTTTGTGAATGGGCCTGGAGACAGTATGTCTGTGCTTCATTGTACCCCTCCCCTCCAGCCATTCATGTTATGTAACATTGTGTCACTAATCCTGTCCAGTGACCAAAGCTGGGAACAAAGGAGCACAAAAGCAGTGCACAGCACCCTCAACTTTTTAACAAATTTTCTTTTTTCTTAGAAATATGTCCAAACTGCATTGACACCAATTTAGTAGTCTTATATTGAACAAATAAAGAAATTTCCAATTTTAATAAAATATTTAGGCCAACTAGAAGCTGAGATATGACTTTTTGTAGCCCATACAGGCTGTACACAGAGTTGGGACATCTTTCTCTTGTTTTGTTTTTCTTTACAGCTATTGTTATTCTCCAAAGTTTGACCAGCATTTAACCTTTGTATTAACTAGCAACTTGCTTAGTCTTAAAAGATATATATATACTGGCATAAACCTTGTTTTAGTGTTACTATTTACAATGGTTTTGGTTGGAGACATCTTATCTATAATTTATGTTTTTAGACCCATATTCCATATTTGTAATTTATGATAAGAATAGCTAAGACTAGATAGACTAGATAGATAGATAGATAGATAGATAGATAGATAGATAGATAGATAGATGGATAGATAGATGGATAGATAGATAGATAGATAGATAGATAGGTAGATTGATAGATAGATAGATAGATAGATAGAAAGATAGAAAGATAGAAAGATAGAAGGATAGAGATAGATAGATAGATAGATAGATAGATCGATAGATAGATAGATAGATAGATTGATAGATAGATAGATAGATAGATAGATAGATAGATAGATAGATAGATAGGTAGATAGATAGATAGATAGACACATGTAGATAGATATATATATATATAGATAGATAGATAGATTGATAGATGCATACATAGATGGATAGATTATTAGAGTAATTTTAATCCTGTACAATTTCTAAAGCTTTACAATGATTCAAGATTCCTATACATGGATATATCACAAAACTAATCATCAACTGGAATTATTCTATTTTCTCAATTTAATCTCTTTTTACAAAAAGCACAAAATCAGCCATAGGCCTACTTGCCTGAATCACATGATCCAGATTTCATTTTGACTAGAAGATATATCATTTCAAGTTTAATCTCTTGGTAACCATTGACTTTCAGTGATGTTTCATTGGACCCCCCCCCCCCCTCATCACAGTGGCACACTTCTGAGGTGTGTGAAGTATGCCACCCTTCATTCTTTTGTCAGGTTACATAATGGCATTGCATAAGGTGATTAAAAGATTGGGGTACAGCAGACAATAGCCAATTGATATGGGTGTTTAGCAGCTGAGGAGGGGGACTAAGGAAGCCCCTTTAACCCCTTTAAGGGGAATGTCTGCAAGGATAATGTAATTTAACTGAAATTGTTACAACATCCAACAATTTACATGGCTACATTCTAAAATGGATCCAGGATCAAGATGATGTAGAACTGAAGTCAATGACACTGTTTGATTAGATATAAGATTTACAGACAGAAATTTATTGAACTGATAGATATCTAATTTTTGTTCAAACAATAGCTACCCTTATTGCAATTCAGTTTTATGCAGTTTAAATGAAATAGTAATTTTATCTTTTCTGCAGGAATTATGACACATCTTAATAGAAAAACTGATAGTTGGATTGATCAAACTACCAAAAATCTATCTATCTATCTATCTATCTATCTATCTATCTATCTATCTATCTATCCATCTATCTATCTATCTATCTAAACAGTCCCCTACATGTCCTGATCGTTTTCTGACTGTCTTTATCTCAGTTGTTGTCCATTTCTAGCTGTCTTTTTAATGGTCATTACCTGTCTATTGTGCACTGCATTGCTTTATTTTCCTGTCTGTCACCACTGTATATTACATTCAGACAAAAATAAGTTTGATAAAAAACCAACTTTCTAAAATGGTAGTGGAAGAGGGGACGAATTACTGCGGGTAATCCATGCCGGATAATATTGTTCTTAATATTGTCACCGAAACCAGTCATCTTCTTGACTTCATTTTTTAAAAATTTATTTCTCAAATTGCTCGTTCACAAAAAGGCACAGATTTTGCCACAGGCCACCAATAGGCATAGTGGAATACTTGCCTGAATTTCATTATCCAGATTATACCAAATTATACCACTTCAACAGTACAATGTAACGTCTTGCTAATTGCTAACCATTGATTTTCAGTTCATTTGATCTTGTGCCACACTTTTTGACTCCTTGCCCAAATTTTAACTGTTTCCCCTCTTTTTCTGGGGGGGACCCATCCTGCAAGCTGATTGCATGTGGATTTTGAATTCCCGCCAATACAAAATGGCAGACAGGAAACATTTATATTATTTTGCTCACAGCTCTTGGCCATTCAATGAAAGTTTTTCAACGGGAATTTCATGTTCGTGAGGATATTAGAGTACCCAGTGGGGTCCTGCCTCAATGTATCCCACTGTCTGGAGAATAGCCGCTGAGTAGCCGAGGGTATGCTGCCGCGCAGCCTATGTTCTTAGAAATATGTGCAAACTGCATTGACACCAACTTTGTTTTATATTGAACAAATAAAGAAATTTCCAATTTGAATAAAAAATTTAGGCAAAGTAGAAGCTGAGATATGACTTTTTGTAGCCCATACAGGCTGTGCACAGAGTTAGGACATGTTTCTTTTGTTTTGCTTTTCTTTACAGCTATTGTTATTCTTCAAAGTTTGACCAGCATTTAACCTTTGTATCAACTAGCAACTTGCTTAGTCTTAAAAGATATATATATATATATATATATATATATATATACTGGCATAAACCTTGTTTTATTCTTACTATTTACAATGGTTTTAGTTGGAGACATCTTATCTATAATTTATGTTTTTAGACCCATATTCAATATTTGCAATTTATGATAAGAATAGCTAAGACTAGATGGATAGATAGATAGATAGATAGATAGATAGATAGATAGATAGATAGATAGATAGATAGATAGATAGATAGATAGACAGACAGACAGATAGATAGATAGATAGATAGATAGATAGATAGATAGATAGATAGATAGATAGATAGATAGATAGATAGATAGGTAGATAAAGAGAGAGAAAGAGAGAGAAATAGATAGATAGATAGATAGATAGATAGATAGATAGATAGATAGATAGATAGATACAGTGTAGATAGATACAGTGTAGACAGAAACAGTGTAGATAGATACAGTGTAGATAGATACAGTGTAGATAGATACAGTGTAGATAGATAGATAGATAGATAGATAGATAGATAGATAGATAGATAGATAGATAGATAGATAGATAGATAGATAGATAGATAGATAGATAGACAAATGTAGATATATATAGATAGATAGATTGATAGATGCATACATAGATGGATAGATGGATAGATAGATAGATAGATAGATAGATAGATAGAAAGATAGAAAGATAGATAGATAGATAGATAGATAGATCAACACATCATCCAAGAGATTCAGACATATTGTCTTAGTGTCAAAAACACCTGAATTCAGCAAATGGGACTGAATGTGCCACTTTACGGAGCTTTTGGTCATTTTTATTGTTATTCGGACCTATAATCTGACTGTCGTCTGGCCCAGGTTGTTTGTATTATCTATTTGTAAATGTGGTCAGCAAGGTTGTTCCAGCGTTTGATTGGAAGCTGCTTTATTAGAATTATTCTTCTAGTTTACATGTAGGCCTATTGGAGCTAATATTTGAAATGAAACTAAATAAAGATAGCTAAAATTATATAATTTAGTGCACAGTAAGCGTTGGAGCAAATTCTCTGTATTTTTCCATGGTTGTTCCTGCTTCACCGGACATATTTTCCCCGACATCAATTGCATTTGTTGCTGCGTTAATGGAATCCTTAAACAGACTTTAACAGATTTTTTTAATAAAAAAAGGTCTCTTTCCATGTGTTATCACTTATCACAGATTCAACCAAATTTCTTGTTTTTATCCGAAGTTAAAGGGTGGCAACCTGATCTGCTGATTGAATGATTGCTTAATTAATTGTTTGACTGTCTGATCAAATAATTAATTTCCTTGTGCAAAAGGATTTTAATATTGCATTAATAACATACAGTATTAATTTTGTATATTACTATTAGATCTGTAGATTTCATAGAATGGGTGTAGACAAATTTCAGTCATATCCAATAAATTCTAATTTCAAAATTAATAAAATTTTAAAAATGAACTTCTGTATGCAATAAAAGAACAGTATTTCTTAAGATGGATGGATGTTTGGGGCTTTAAATCCTGTATTTACGCACTTGGTAGGCTAATTAATTAGGACAGGCAGAGGACACTGCAACGAGGCATGGAAGATTGAAACAGCCATCCGACATAGGCCCAGGTGACCCGGCAAGAGCTGGATTCGAACCCTGGACCCAGCGATTGGCAGTCCAGCACGCTACCACTAGACCAACCCTCCCCCCCTCAAAACCCTGTCTTTGTTTACAAATCAAGTATTGCTTAAGTTTTTTTGCTCTGCAGTTACGGAAAGTCAGGGAAAATCATGAAAAACATTGTTGTGATGGAAATTCAACAAATTGCGAAAACAAATTTTGGCCTTGATTCTCGCTTAGATTTTTACAGATTTTCATTATGGCACTTACTGTGACCTGGTGGAAACGGACATCAATTTAAAGTATTTTGAGACCTTGCCCCCGGCCCCCTCAAACCCCGCGCCTCCTGAGGGCCACTTGATTTCACTGCCTCTAGAATACCCACTGATTAGCCGAGGGTATGCTGCCGCGCAGCCTATGTTTATCTTCGCAAATATAACTTGCCAGGTACTTACAGAATACTAGAGATTGGCTGGTAAAGCTATACAAAAACGCCAAAATGAGATAATAATGTGATTAATCACCTATTACATAAATGTATCCAGGTTAACATTTACGTGTATGCCTGGCAGGCAAATGACTAACACTCATGATCAAAAGGCTGGAATAATTAGGATTTGCTAGGTGTCAGTACTTCAAAGTTCTAAAATTGGTGATTGAATGAGAGGAATAGCAAAGATTTGTTCCTCAGACAGTAGATTTATGTATAAATGATATTATAAAACATTTTTAGTGCCTGAGAATTATTTGAAAATTTTCTTTGGGTGACCTGGAAAAATGGATGATTTTTAGTAAAGAATCATCAAAAATTGCTTCATGGCTCAACAACATAGACACAAAATTTCAGCATATCCAAAAAATGTCAACTTAACCCTGATGTGTACAGCCAAAAAACATCACAATTTCATGTTGACTGTCATATGCATCGACCTCTGCCTTCACTTGAATTGACATGGATTCCATAATTGTTTCTTGCTTCTTTTTGACCGATATGGCCATTCCTCAGTGAAATTCATTTGCGCTTGGTCCAGATGAGTTGGCTGAACCTCCATCATATGTGCAATGTGGTCCAAGATGTCCCTACATTGTAATTAAGGTTCAAGTGTGGTGAAGTTGCCAATTACGGCAAATTCTCAATTTTCCAGGTTTTGATAGATTTGTGATGCCTTACAACCTTGAGCATGGCCATAAATGAATGAAATTATCAACTGAGGTGTCCACACTACCATTTCCTCGTCCAACAAATTCAGATAGGAGACAGCCAGTATGTTTCCATTCTGCACAACCCGACAAAAATTTCCGTCATAATGGATGACACCCCAAACAGGCACTGAACCGCCACCCTGAGCCCTTGTGGCCATGAGGCGGTATTTGGACAGTATCTGGTCACCCTCCCATCACACAAAAATCTCCCCATCAGCTCTTTGACACATGTAGTGGGATATATTAACTGAAACGGAATTTACTTAAAAAATTCTCAAAATATTCCAGTATTTTTGTCAAGAGTGTACTCTATCTGGAAGAGGAAATGGTACCTCAGTGCAGAGAACACCTCAGTTGAAACATTTTATTCATTTAAACCAATGCTCAAGCTTGTAGGGCATCGCTAATCCTTCAAAACCAGGAAAATTGAAAAAATTGACTATTTGCCGTAATTGGCAACTTTGCCAGGCTTTAGCCTAAATTACACTATAGGGACATCTTGGACCATATTGCGCATAAGATGACGGTTCAGCCAACTCATCTGGACCGGGTTCATGAGACTTTCACTAAAATTTGGCCATAGCGGTCAATAAGAAGCAAAAAACAGGTTGGCGGAATCCATGTCGAGTCAAGTAAAGGCGGAGGTCTATGGATGTGGCATTCCACATGATATTGTTATGTTTTTTGGTTGTACACATCAAGATTAAGTTGGCATTTTTTGGCATATAGGCATTTATTTGAAAAGTGGGGCCAAAACTAAAACAGTCACTGCTCGGCAGTGAATTATCCAATTACCTTGGTTTATGACTTTTCTGAAAGAACGGGAATAGGACTATCAGGGAAAAATATAATGATACTTTTTATCCTTGTTTTGACTAAAAGAGGCTCAAAAATGATCAAAAATGGAGTTTTAAAAGGTCCCCGGTTTTTAGACCCTATTTTGAGAGGCTGGCATTTTCCCCCAATAGTGCCAATAACAAAAACAATCATTTTACCTGATCTCTCATGCCTTGAGGAACAATAAAAAAATATCAGGTGATTTTTGAAAAATGGTCTACTATTGGTTTTCAGGGCAAAATGATCAAAAAGCGAACTGTCACACCTTGGTGTGACTATTCAAAAAGTGATATAAGTGTATTTTCTCAGCACTAAAACCACATTAACCCATGCCAATATATTTTATTTTTGTAGTACTAGATCCCATCTTACTTGGAAAAGTCAAATTACATTCCTATTGTCATTATTTACTGAGCAGTGAGCCCTCAAAGCATTGTAACGTACGGAACAGTTCGTGTAACGTACCTCACGCTGTCGGCAATTGCCTAAAAATGACTAAGTCCAACTCTCAAAAACATGACAGTGACTATTGTGATCTTCTATAGTGACTGCCGTGATTGTACAGTGACTGTCATGTCTGGTAAAGCACTGCCCACATTGATTGCCATTATTGATTGCCATTATTGATTGCCATTGTGACTGCCATTGTTGATTGCCATTGTTGATTTCCATTGTTGATTGCCATTGTTGATTGCCATTGTTGATTGCCATATTGCCATATACCCGATTACTGTACTTAATGCTATGCTTGATTGCTATATATTTATTCTTATCTTCTACAATGAAAATAAATACTTTGCATTTCAATATTGTTTAGTAATGATATACTTGTATTTCAATAGATCATTGTGACTATTATTCTGACACTGGCTGTCACTTGGACAGTAAAGACAAAGGTACGGTTAAAGCAGTTTATTGGCCTGCCAGCCCACTTCACTCTTAAGTGCATCCTACTCCTTCAAAACCTAATCAACTGCCTTGCAGTGATGCTGAGACCCAGGGTATGTCCTGCTGCTGACCTCTGATGACCCTCAGGCAGCAGCCCCTGTCTCTCCACTCTCTATCAATACTGTAACTATGGTTACTCAATAATCCTTTACCTTTTTACAATAACCAGTACAGGTTGTCAGGACACATACACTGTACATGCGTATGTAAATTTGGGGAGAAAAAATTGCAAAAAAAAGTTGAATTAGACCTCAGCACAAAAAAAAAATGTTGGAAAAAAATTAGAAATGCTTTAATTTCTTTTAATTGGAAAAAAGGCCAGTTGCTCCAGAACAACAATTAATACAGAGAGTTAGAGTTAGAAAATCTTTATTGACATGTGCCGAAGCACCCAGCCCACAAAGGGCTTACAAGTCACAAAAAGCTTTATAAAGCACACACAAGTGAAACACATATATATACAAAAAGGACATACAAAATTACAACTTTCACAATTTCAACTTAATACATAATATTTTCTTATTGTGTATAAATGCATTCCCTCCTTCTTTGTATAGCATCAAATAAAAATTTAGCAGTATATTTTACAACATTTTTTGACATCAACAAAACAAGCTTATCCTCTACGTTCAAAAAAATATAACCCGGCTCTATCTGTAAAACATGATCTAATAAGACTGCTCTCAAATCATCATATGCTTGACAATACAACAAGAAATGAATTTCATCCTCAAGATATCGATATCTACATAAAGCACATAAACGATTTTCTAATGGAATATTCTGGAATCGGCCTGTCTCTATAGCAAGGGGCAATACACCCAATCGGAACTGTGCAAGCGTGGATCTATAACCTTTATTAGCAATTATTTCTATATATGGCTCAATACCAAATTCATTTTTATACAACGCATAAGTTCTGAGCTTTGGGGAATCTTGAATCATAGCACTCCAATCTTCTCTACATATATTTATCAATCTTTGTTTCACTTGCTCAATATTCAGTTGTTCATTTTGAATGTACTGGTCTGTCATATTAATTTTCTGCAAAATATTGAAAACATCACAGCACCAGGATTTTTGAGTACAATTTCTATCCCATTGAAACACTTTCTTTGTAAGCCGTGTACTATCCATAGAAATTAGTCTATTCCAATAACGAATGATACTGACATATCTCCTAAGTTTACTGGGTAGCCATCCCATATCACCATTAACACCTAAGTTTGAGGTAAATCTATGAACTCCCAAAAACAAACGAATTGCACGATTTTGAACTGCATTAATGTTATCAAAAACACCATAACCCCAAATACATGAACCATAATCAAGTATACTTATTACTCCGCTGTTAAATAACTTAGTGTAAGTTTCATATCCGAACCCTTTATTTTTCTTATATTTACTATAGATTGCCCCAAGTGCTCTGCCACCAGAATTAGCTAACACATCAGAAGTAATTTTATAGTTTAAATTTTCATTGAAAACAAGTCCTAGGTATTTATACTTATCAACTAAACTTATTCTTTGTAAATTAAACATAAACATAAATACAGGTTCACTGTATGAATTTAGTGGTTCTGTATCTATCTATCTATCTATCTATCTATCTATCTATCTATCTATCTATCTATCTATCTATCTACCTATCTATCTATCTATCTATCTATCTATCTATCTATCTATCTATCTATCTATCTATCTGCCTGTCTATCTATCTGCCTGTCTATCTATCTTTTTATCTGTCTTTTATTCATCTAGAAAGAAAGAAAGAATACTTGTACATACTTTTTTCAAATGTAAATACATTGGTATGAAAAACCCAATGTCTTGAGTCCCAGTGACTGTCAGTGTCAGAATAATAGTCACAATTATCACTCTTACAATAGGCCTCACAACAGTCAAATAAGGTGCCCTTGGGAAGATTAAATCACCAAAGTCACAGTAATGAAAGTCAGGCTCTGTAAGTTTGGAAGAGGCAGGACTTATTCTTCAATCACCATAGTCACGGTAACAAAAGTCACATTTTGTGGTCATTATTTTTGGAATCTGACACATTCTCGATATTGTCGTTAAAGGGGAATCTGGTTATTTTTGAAATCATCATTGTCACAGTAATGAAAGTTACATTTCATGGTAAGTAGGATGGGAGTTTTTCCAACATTATTTTGAATTAGAAAGATTAACTATTAAATCACCAAAGTCAAAGTAATGAAAGTCAGGCTCTGTAAGTTTGGAATAGGCAGGACTAATTCTTCAATCACCATTGTCACGGTAACAAAAGTCACATTTCGTGGTCATTATTTTTGGAATCTGTCACATTATCAATTTTATCGATAAAGGGAATCTGGTTGTTTAATCGTAATTGTCACAGCAATGAAAGTGACAAGTCAAGTCAAATATTTTTAATTAAAGTATCCTGCAGTTTACACTGCCCGGCCTCTAAAGCCTACATTTCATGGTCTGCAGGATTGGAGTTTTCCCAACATTATTTTGAAATTTAAGGGAGAGGTTAGTTATTAAATCACCAAAGTCACAGTAATGGAAGTCAGGCTCTGTAGATTTGGAATCAGTCACATCCTCAACAGAATTGTTAAAGTGAATCCAGTTATTAGATAAAACTGTTGTCTGATTTTGGGGGTCCTTTACCACATTTATTGTAAAATACTGATATAGGGAAAGGTTAGTTATTAAATTACATGACTAATTATTCAATCACCATAGTCATGGCCATTTTAAATCACCCTCGTCACAATAATGAGTGAAAGGCTCTGTAGATTTGGAATCAGTGACATGACTAATTATTCAATCACCATAGTCACGTCCATTATATGTTTGGAATCTCTAACATTCTCACATGATTGTCATAAGGAGAAACTAGTTATTTAATGATCATTGTTCCAATATTAAAAGTCATATTTCATGTTCTACAGGACTGGAGTAAGACATATTCCCAACATTATTTTGAAAAGGAAAGGTAATAAATCAACATTGTCACAATAATGAGTGAAAGGCTCTGTAGGTGTGGAATGAGTGACATTCTCAACAGGATTGTAAATGGGGAATCAATTATTTTACCATTTATTGTCGTGGTAATGAAGACACGTATCATGGTCTAGGATTAGTGATAGTCATATTTTCAACATTATCTGGAAAAAGAAAGGTTAGTCTTTTAATCACCATAGCAGTAACAAAAGTCACATTACTTAGTCTGTAGGTTTGAAATCAGTCACATTCTCAATAGAATTGTAAAATGGAATAAAGTTATTTGATCAATAATTGTCCCAGTAATGTAAATCACATTTCATGGTCTGCTGGATCGTAGGTAGTCAATACTAGTCATGTTTGCAACCTTATTCGGAAAAGGAAATGTTCTTCATTTAATCACCTTAGTCACTGTAATGAAAGTCACATTTCCTAGTCTGTAGGTTTAGAATGAGTCAAATTCTCAACATTATTGCCATAAAGCAAATCTAGTTATTTCATCGTCTAATGGTTTGTGGCTTAGAATCAATCACATTTGCAGCATGATTGTCATAAGGCAAAATAAAATTTACGCACCATAGTCATTGTAATGAAAGTCAGACCCCTTGGTCTGTAGATTCGGAATCTGTCACATTCTCAACAGAATTGTCAAAGATGAATCTAGTTATTTAATCATAAATGTCCCAGTAATGCGAGTCGCATGTCATGCATGGGCTGTATAGGACAAGTGGCAGTCAAATTTTCAGTATTATTTGGAAAAGGAAAGGTTCGTCATTTTTTCATTTAATCACCATAGTCACAGTGACGAAAGTCACATTTCTTAGTCTGTAGGTTTCGAATCAGTCTGGTAAAAATTACTTATTTCCAAAACAACAGACCGTTTCGGTGTGAATTTCTTTATGTAACAGTTATAGTAAATGATCATGTTTAAAATGTTACTGGTACCTAATATACATGAAATGTTACTGCTAATAAAGTGACCATTGCAAAAAAAAAATAGCCTTGTATTTTTGCTGATTGTTCATTCACGTGGTTGTAATTTAGCCAAAACGTAACCTGAAGTGACTGTTTTCTGTGACTGTTGTGACTGTTTTTTATGTGATTATCGTGACTATTGAGTGACCATTCTACAATTTTTTAAAAGAATTTTCATGTTTAGTCATTTGTTGATCCAAAAATGACTTTTTCCGCAACAGGGACCATTTGGACTAAACATCTGCCATATCAGATTACCTGGATTCAAAGATTTATTTTTGCTCCTGTTTGGCCTCACTTTTCAAATGAATGCCATCGTGTGAAGCCCTAAATTGCTGAATGGTCAGGGGACTGCCATGACTGTTCATGTCAGCACATTTTAGCCAGAATAATACAGAAGTGACTATCTACTGTAGTCCCTGATATGCCAAAAGTAATTTTGGGGCAAACAGGTCTCTGGATTTTTCGTGAAAATTCACTAAAAAATTGGTAAATTGGTCACACAATAGTCACAACAGTCACGCAAAAAACCATCACAACAGTCACAGAAGACAGTCACTTCAGTATTATTTCTGCTAAAATGTGCTGACATGAGCAGTCACGACACTACCTTGACCATTCAGCAATTTAGGGCTTCACATGAAGGCTTTTTTTTTAAGTGGGGCCAAAAATGTCCCGAGGAGCAAAAAAGTGAATCTCTGAATCCCAATAGTCTGATATGGCAAATGTTTAGTCCAAGTGATCCCTGTTACGGAAAAAGTAATTTTGGGGCTAACAGGTCACTGGATTTTTCGTTAAAATTCATTAGAAAATAAGTAAATTGGTCACACAATAGTCAAAACAGTCATGCAAAAAACCATCACAACAGTCACAGAAGACAGTCACTTCAGTATTATTTCTGCTGAAATGTGCTGACATGAACAGTCATGACACTACCTTGACCATTCAGCAATTTAGGGCTTCACATGATGGCATTTTTTTAAAAAGTGGGGCCAAAAATGTCCCCAGGAGCACAAAAGTGAATCTCTGAATCCCAATAATCTGAATTGGAAAATGTCTAATCCAAGTGATCCCTGTTACGGAAAAAGTAATTTTGGGGCAAACAGGTCACTGGATTTTTCGCTAAAATTCATTAGAGAATTATTAAATTGGTCACACAGTAGTCACAACGGTCACGCAAAAAACCATAACAACAGTCACAGAAGGCAGTCACTTCAGTATTATTTCTTCTAAAATGTGCTGACATGAACAGTCATGACACTACCCTGACCATTCAGCAATTTAGGGCTTAATATGATGGCATTTTTTTAAAAGTGGGGCCAAAAACATCCCCAGGAGCAAAAAAGTGAATCTGTGAATCCCAACAGTCTGATATGGCAAATGCTTAGTCCAAGTGATCCCTGTTATTGAAAAAGTAATTTTGGGGCCAACAGGTCACTGAATTTTTCATTAAAAATTCATTAGAAAATTAGTAAATTGGTTACACAATAGGCCTAATCACAACAGTCATGCAAAAAACCATCACAACAGTCACTGAAGGCAGTCACTTCAGTATTATTTCTGCTGAAATGTGCTGACATGAACAGTCATGACACTACCTTGACCATTCAGCAATTTAGGGCTTCACATGATGGCATTTTTTTTAAAAAGTGAGACCAAAAATGTCCCTAGGAGCAAAAAATTGAATCTCTTAAACCCAATAACCTGATATGGCAAATGTTTAGTCCAAGTGACTGTTGTGATTGTTTTTTTTTGTGACTGTGTGACTATTGTGTGACCAATTTGCTAATTTTTCATTGAATTTACGAAAAATCCAGAGACCTGTTGACCCCAAAATTACTTTTTCGTATCAGGGACCACTTGGACTAAACATTTGCCATATCCGATTATTGGGTTTCAGAGATTCACTTTTTTCTGCTCCTGGGGACATTTTTGGCCCCATTTTAAAAAAAAAGCCATCATGTGAAGCCCTAAATTGCTAAATGGTCAAGGTTGTGTCATGACTGTTCATGTCTGCACATTTTAGCAAAAACATTACTGAAGTGACTGTCTTCTGTGACTGTCGCGATGGTTTTTTTGTCTGACTGTTGTGACTATTGTGTGACCAATTTTTTGACAAGGTAGTGTCATGGCTGTTCATGTCCGCACATTCTAGCAGAGATAATACTGAAATGACTGCCTTCAGTGACCGTTGTCATGGTTTTTTTTTGCGTGGCTGTTGTTATGGTTTTTTTACGTGACTGTTGTGCCTATTGTGTGACCAAATTACTTATTTTCTAATGAATTTTAACGAAAAATTAAGTGACCTGTTGGCCCCAAAATTACTTTTTCGATAACAGGGATCACTTGGACTAAACATTTGCTATATCAGACTGTTGGGATTCAAAGATTCACTTTTTTGCTCCTGGGGACATTTTTGGCCCCACTTTTTAAAAAAATGCCATCATGTGAAGCCCTAAATTGCTGAATGGTCAAGGTAGAGTCCTGACTGTTCATTTCAGCACATTTTAGCAGAAATAGTACTGAAGTGACTGTCTTCTGTGTCTGTTGTGATTTTTTTGTGTGACTGTTGTGACTGTTGTTTGACCAATTTACTTATTTTCTTATGAATTTTAACAAAAAATCCAGTGACCTGTTGGCCCCAAAATTACTTTTTCCGTAACAGGGATCACTTGGACTAGACATTTGCTATATCAGATTATTGGGATTCAGAGATTCACTTTTTTGCTCCTGGGGACATTTTTGGCCCCACTTTTTTTAAAAATGCCATCATGTGAAGCCCTAAATTTGCTGAATGGTCAAGGTAGTGTCATGACTGTTCATGTCAGCAAATTTTAGCCAAAATAATACTGAAGTGACTGCCTTCAGTGACTGTTGTTCTGGGTTTTTTTTGCATGACTGTTGTTATGGTTTTTTTTGCATGACTGTTGTGACTATTGTGTGACCAATTTACTTATTTTCTAATGAATTTCAACAAACAATCCAGTGACCTGTTGGCCCCAAAATTACTTTTTCCGTTACATGGATCACTTGGACTAGACATTTGCCATATCAGACTGTTGGGATTCAGAGATTCACTTTTTTGCTCCTGGGGACATTTTTGGCCCCACTTTTAAAAAAAATGCCATCATGTGAAGCCCTAAATTGCTGAATGGTCGAGGTAGTGTCATGGCTGTTCATGTCAGCACATTTTAACAGAAATAATACTGAAGTGATTGCCTTCTGTGACTGTTGTTATGGTTTTTGCGTGACTGTTGTGACTATTGTGTAACCGATTTACAAATTTTCTAACAAATTTTAACGAAAAGTTCAGTGACCTGTTGGCCCAAAATTACTTTTTCGATAACAAGGATCACTTGGACTAAACATTTGCTATATCAGACTATTGGGATTCAGAGATTCACTTTTTTGCTCCTGGGGACATTTTTGGCCCCACTTTTTAAAAAAATGCCATCATGTGAAGCCCTAAATTGCTGAATGGTCAAGGTTGTGTCATGACTGTTCATGTCAGCACATTTTAGAAGAAATAATACTGAAGTGACTGTCTTCTGTGACTGTTGTGATGGTTTTTTGCATGACTGTTGTGTGACCAATTTACTTATTTTCTAATGAATTTTAACGAAAAATCCAGTGACCTGTTAGCCCCAAAATTACTTTTTCCGTAACAGGGATCACTTGGGACTAAACATTTGCCATATCAGACTATTGGGATTCAGAGATTCACTTTTTTGCTCCTGGGGACATTTTTGGCCCCACTTTTTAATAAAATGCCATCATGTGAAGCCCTAAATTGCTGAATGGTCAAGGTAGTGTCATGACTGTTCATGTCAGCACATTTTAGCCAAAATAATACTGAAGTGATCGCCTTCAGTGACTGTTGTGATGGTCTTTTGCATGACTGTTGTGACTCTTGTGTGACCAATTTACTAATTTTTCAGTGAATTTTCACGAAAAATCAATGACCTGTTGGCCCCAAAATTACTTTTTCCGTAACAGGGATCACTTGGACTAGACATTTGCCATTTCAGATTATTGGGATTCAGAGATTCAATTTTTTGCTCCTGGGGACATTTTTGGCCCCACTTTTTAAAAAAATGCCATCTTGTGAAGCACTAAATTGCTGAATGGTCGAGGTAGTGTCATGACTGTTCATGTCAGCACATTTTAGCAGAAATAATACTGAAGTGACTGTCTTCTGTGACTGTTGTGATGGTTTTTTTGCGTGACTGTTGTGACTGTTGTGTGACCAATTTACTAATTTTTCAGTGAATTTTCACGAAAAATCCAGAGACCTGTTGGCCCCAAAATTACTTTTTCCGTAACAGGGATCACTTGGACTAAACATTTGCCATATCAGATTATTGGGATTCAGAGATTCACTTTTTTGCTCCTGGGGACCTTTTTGGCCCCACTTTTCAAATAAATGCCTATATGTCAATATTTTGTGTCTATGTTGTTGAGCCATGATGCAATTTTTGATGTTTTTTTGCTAAAAATGGTCAATTTTTCCCGGTCACCAAAAGAAAATTTTCAAACATTTCTCAGTCGCTAAAAATGATTCATATTATCATTTTATACACAAATCTAAAGTCTGAAGAAAAAATCTTTGCAAATCCTCGTATTCAATCACCAATTTTAAAACTTTGAAGTTCTGACACCTTGAAAATCCAAATTGTTCCAGCATTTTGATCATGAGTGTATTACAGGAATTCGTTTTGAAGTTGATTTTCTTGGCTTGAGGATCTATCAGTTTTGCTCTACGTGACGTATGGTAGAAAGCTGCTGATGAGTGACCAATCTCCACTCAGTTTTGTGTACACAGAGAAACTGTGACATTAAAATCCATTTGGTCAGTTTGTCCGTTTATTGCAGCAAAGAGCAAATCTGGTAAACATACGAAATGTGGAATCTTGTGAATGCCTCTCTTGTAATCCCGTGTCAGTCATGTTGCGTGTTCTTGTATGATTGGTTAGCAATCATTGATGGGCAGTCCTACATGTACCTTGAATGAGGCCAATGAGCACTGATTAACTTGGTCCACGTTTGACCACACCAGAACGCATTTTCTGAATGTCTTCAGCTCTCTCAACTCTGCAGTCAATGTATCAGAGCCTTTACAGGCCTATACAATTGTACCTATTATGCTTTTTGTGCATTCCCTATTTAGTAGAGAGATTGTTATCTACGGGCAGGTGGGCAGGCAGGCAGTCAAGCAGGCAGACATGAGGCAGGATAGATAGATAGATAGATAGATAGATAGATAGATAGATAGATAGATAGATATATAGATAGATAGATAGATAGATAGTTAGATAGATAGATAGATAGATAGGTAGATAGATAGATAGATAGATGGATAGATGGATAGATGGATAGATGGATAGATAGGTAGATATCTATCTATCTATCTATCTATCTATCTTACTGTCTTTCTGTCTATCTATCGTTCTATCTATGTCTATCCAATCCATCTATCTATCTATCTATCTATCTGTCTATCTATCTATCAATCTATCTATCTATCTATCTATCTATCCATCTATCTATCTATCTGTCCTGCCCACCTATCTGCATGCTATTTCAATCCCGGTAGTTCTATTTGAATATATTTAGTTTAATCTTTCTATCTTATTGTCTTGGTTGGTTTTGGCTATTTCACGGTTATCATGACTATGTTATATGTTGATATCAGTGTACAGTAGCTCAGATTCATTGTGAGAATTGACTGCATTTGTACCACACGTCACGTAGAGTTCCATACGTCATGAAAGAAATATTTATATTTGCATTTTCTCATTTATTTTCTAGTCTTGAATCCAGCACTTAGTGGGCGTTGTTTCTAAATCAATATGCCGTTATACCTGGCATAAAATTATGAGATTTAACTTGATTGTTTTCGTCCAATTTCGAAAATACAAGTTTTGCTTGGGATCACCTCAATGAAAATCAACAAGTCAACTTCTACGCGAATTCCTGTAAGAAGGCTTCTGCAGATAAGATTCCACTCAAATTTTACGTCTTGTGTCTTTAGAGCATCATTCACCCAAGAGAGTACTCTGATTCTCCATTGATGTGTTAAAGAAAGGCCCAAAGGCACGAGGAAATGGATAACTCCAGTAGTTTTGCCTTCCATGAGATTAATCTATTCATATTTTTGCCATTCTATGACACTCGTTGATGTATGAGTTACCTTGTGAAAGCTCCAGTAGAATATCCTTAGAGGAAGTTTCATAGAGGTAAAATTGAGCAAGTTTGGGGTTTCGACAATCATATTCTGGTGTGAGCAGAAAAAAAACTTCACAATGAAATAGGATTCATTTTCTGCTAAACTGCCATACCACAGCAAAAAATGCCTTGATAAAACCAGAAAATTAATATAGCTCGTCACAAGATCGCATGAGAAGTGGGCAGCAAAATGCAATTAGAAAACATTATGAAGGTTTAATGAGGCTGGTTGGAGACAGCCAGGATGCTCCTTGTGGTGTGATGGCATTTTCCTATTCATTTCGGTTTGCTAATACAGACTTAAAAGGAATGTAATGAAATACTTTCCAACCTATTTTAAATTCATGGGCGGCCATACTGATCATTGAGAGCCATGATGTATCAGGGCTAGCAAATCGCTTCAGTGCACCTACAATCTCGCATATGACAAATCAAAAGAAATGGCCCAGACATGTGTGTTTTGATCGATATATTTGTCACAGATTCCATCCAATTTGACAGTTGATTATGAAACACAATTTCTAAAAATTCACAGTTATTGTTGGGTGTTGTTGGTTCTATCAGTTGTACATTCATATCTACTTCTATCTTATGTCTAACTGCTAAAAACACATATATTATAGTAACAAACAATGTATAACAGTTTGTGATCGCTTCTGTCGATGTATGTTGTCATGTGATTTTGGAATAGGCTACCATCATTTATGTATTTCTTCAAAATATGCAAATACTATAAAGGAGAAAGGAAAAATGATTTGCATGCCACAACATTATCAAAATAAGTGAGATGTACAAGGTGAACTATTGCATTTCCAGCATATCTGTATAATATTTGCAAAATGACCCTGCTTCTGCAATCTCCATATTTGAATTGCATACACTTGTAATGTTTTAAAGGGTGTTATTGGTATGCATGCGCATGGTTAAATTATATGTTATCACTGATTATGTAGATATATCTACAGTAACTTTCATATTGTTATATGAGTAAAAATAAATGATAACACAGAGCAGGCACTGAACATTTGATTTGACTTTTTCTGATTGCAATCTCCAAGGAAATGGTAACAGTCACATATGAGTAACAACATCGAAATTCAACTGCTTCTAATGAATTATTATTTCATAAAGATATGTCACCTTTTAGGCCTCTTAATTGTCAGCTAGAAAACTTGTTGTAAGCAGGCATTTGAGCCATTTAGGGTAGGATATGTGTGGCTGAATACGACATTGAAGGAGGTCATGGTGGTCTAAAATGATATGCATAAATGGAGATTTTAAAATGAAACAATTTGTTTAAAATTCAAATATAATGGGTCTTGTTGATGGAAAATGTCAGATCGGGCTGGGAAAAGAAAGGCACTTTGTGTAGTGTATTTATGGTCATGTTGTGGTGGCAGCAGTTGTCAGTGTGCCTGGCCCCTGTTGCCACCTGGATAGCCTGACAGAAAGCATATGACCCAGTGCTGCACATTGATCAAAAGTTGCAGGGAAAGGTGTGAAATGAAGGTGTATTTTAAAGAAGGTAGGGATTGTTTAAGTACAGGTACTATTGCAAAACAAAGGAAATGTCAGTGATGTGGCACATGCAATGTTTGATGAGTGTGATGAGAACAGGAACAGAGTTATGCTTGAGACATGGACCCAAGAGAGTTAGCACTTTTATGTTTGGATGATTTATCATTAAGTTACATATAAGGGCTGAAAAAAAGGAACAATTCACTGGCAGATTCGACTTCATAACATGACATCACTGATTTTGAGGTCATTTTTCCAATAAGCGATGTCTATAAATACAGGGTTTCTTCTTGATGTATAAATTGAGTGGAGTGTAAGGGAAATCTTTGTTACAAGTTGTTATGCTAAATATAATCTCAAATCTGTTATTTTGAACAAGACAAAATTGTTACAGAATCATCTGCAAGGTTGAACTCATTTGGAATTATTGATCGACATGACATCCTCATCAAACTGTCTGTGTTCAGTTAATGTTGCAAAGAAGCTCAAATTTGCCAAGGATGAACAAAATTGGTTCCATCCGAATGCGTTGTCCTTTGTCATGGCACTTTTAAGCTTGTAGAATATTAGCAGATTTCATAAACTTTTATGGTGGGAGACAGATAATTGTTGCTGATAAGAAAATGAAACCTCAAGCCATAAATATGATTGAATTTAACTTTGGTCATTTATGAAGTCTTGCACAATCAGGTGCCAGGTGTCAGAGAACACCGATGCCCACAAAATCTCATTGTTAAGTATACTGGAGGGCCACTGCGGAACAACTTGATTCATCATTCTTTCATAAATTATTGAACAACTTTGTATTGTATTTTTGTGAGCCTTCAAACAATGATTTTGGGTTTCAAATGAGTCTCGTTTGATGTCTATCGAGAATGGACATGGTCTAGTGAACGAGACTCAAGAATTCTCGAGAAATCTATGACACTGTCCTCCAATAGCTATAATGATGTACCAAGAGAGATTTAATCTCATAAGGGACCGTTCAGAATTAATGACTGGGGGGGTGGGAGTTTTGCTGGAACTTCCCGTCAAAAATTGATACCCCCCTTGAGTTTCATGCGGATTTTTAAGACCCCACCCCTAGGTTTCATGCGTATTTTTAGTACCCCCCCTCGACATAAAAATCAATACACACATAAAATTATATACTGTTATACACACTCACGCCAACAGATTCACGTCATTTCGCGGACTTTTGCCTGTAAAAAAGTCCAAATAAAAGGAGTTTACGCATGTTTTTCAACATTTTTTCTTTGTTAAAATTTCTTACCCCCCCCTTGGAAGTGTTGTCAAAAATTGAAACCCCCCCCCTTGAAACACGTGTGAAAAGTTTGTACCCCCTCGGCCAAAACTCCCACCTCCCCCAGTCATAAAGTTTTTTTTTAGCTTTTATGAAATCTTTTTTAGTTTTAATGTTAACCTGTGGGATTGATTCTATGTATCACAACTAAGCACCATGTTAGCCCAACATTTATGAAAGTTCAACTTCAGCATTTATCAGGTGTACAATGGGGATAATCATCAACAGAATGATATTGAAAACTGATACGATACAATACCATATGATACAATAAAACTTTATTGAATCATTGGAAAATGAAACTCATTTGATTTACATGGCTCTGTCACAATCATTCAGGGAAATCTGCTGATGGATCATATTGAAAAAGATGAAAAATAAAAGGTAGCCATGCTCTACTTTTATGTCAGCTGATTTCATTGTCATATATATGCATATCACCTTATGTGAATGCCTGCAACAGTTGACCAATCTTTGGCCGATTAGGATTCGTAACATATCATTTGTAAGATCATGTTCTAAGACATCATTTCTAATTTGGTGTTTCGATTGTCATGTATATCAACGGACAAATGCATGGGGACACCTTTGTACAAGTTTTCCAATGACACTCAAATCTATCCCATTTGAACAAGATAAGATGGCTATGGAATCATCCACTAGGTTGAACTCATTTAGGAATTATTGATCGACACGACATCGTCATCAAACTGTCTGTGTTCAGTTAATGTTGCAAAAAGAAGCTCAAATTGGTTAAGGATGTCCTTATTCACGCCACCTATGAACTAATAAAATCTGTTGAATTATACCAGGTTCCCTAATGTCGACTAAGTGTGCTAGGAGGCAGATAGCCTACAATAGCAGTTAATGAAATACAACCTCATTACAATTGCAATACATTTTGTTGACCTGAAAGCATAATTTCGCTGTCAGGAGTAAAATCTGAGCAAAGGTTCTTGGAACATCAAATCTCAGAGTCACATGTTCCTGGCTCAAGGAGATGTTGTGGAAGAGGATGCTCTATAGATCACTACTGCACGAAGATGGAACACTTTTGGTAGTAATCAACAAATTCATGTATATTGACACATACCTGTAAGGTTCAGCAACTGATATGTTGAAAGTTATGTATCACTCTAGTGGGTAGTTACAGTAACTGTACCCCCCCCCCCCCCAATATGTATATTTTTGAAAGACTTTGAACAAACACCAATAGGCGGGGGCTGAGTGATTTTCTAAATTGCAATGCCTGATAGTTTTGGTATAAATAATACATTTCTTAGCAGCATGATTCTCAATCAAACAATCAAGTTTCTATGACTTTATAAAATGCAATGCTGCAGAAAGGTGAAAGATGGCATGCAGCTTCTAAATGCGTTTTAAAGTACCATGAGTCTGTGGTTATTATGTTGTTGTTTTTTTGTGTGAATCAAAATGACCTTTAAGTATATTGGAAAGAATAATATTGATATAACCATGGTAAATAACCATAAAAAGCAGGCATGTAGCAGGAAATCTTAAAAAACAGAATTGCTTTGAGTGCATAATCATATTGATTTAACCGATAAATCTAAGGCAGGTAATATGTAGATTATTCTTCCGTTTATGAAAGAAAAATAAACGAGAAAAATCATTGTCGTGGAGGAGATGAGGAAGTGGACAATTAAAATACATATAAATAAGAATAGAAGGAACTATAAAAATGTGGAGAGGGGAGGAAGAGAATGAGGGAATTTAAAAACAAGAAGCAGAATTTTGAGCAAAGAGGAAATAAAAAGGAAAAGAAGGACGATGGTATGGGGAGCAGGGAGAAGATGGGAACAGATGCAACCATTTATCTGCAGCATTATGTATCCATGTTAAGTGAATGCTGGTTAATTTCTCTTGTCTTATTTACGTTGAACCGTTTAAAAACTATCATTTTTCATAAGGTCAGTTCCAGCAGGAAAAGTAAAATGGTCACTGAAAAATAATTTGGTTTTAAGAGCCACCCTTTGCCAGCTTTCCAATAAGCCAGAACCATTTTCCAACGGTTGTGGAAGCTTAGAAGCATGCATTTGTTATTAATAATTCAGTTGTTTATTTTTAGGAATGCACCAATTTGACATTCATGATAAAAGTTGACATTATAAAATTCTTATTTGTAAATATGTTATTGCATTTAATGGTTTTTCTATACACTAAAATTACTTTTTCCATGCTGGTAGTTTCTTGTTTAGCCTTTAAAAAGCACCGTAATACATTTACAGACACAATTGTATGCAAACTTATGATCGGCTTCGGATGTCAACTTTCCATGAAACATCCGAATGTCTCGAGTGGAAGTGACTGGACAAAACATTCCTAGAGCAACTATCATGAGGACTGGAATGCTCAGCGTCAGGCAGACTGTGTCTTTTATCTGCACTTTATTCAAAATCTGCATTGCGATTGGATATGAACTCTCTCCTGACATAACAAAACTGGACATGAACTCAGCGGGATTGGACTGCATTGAATTTGCAACAATGAATCATCTAAAAAGTTTAGAATGGATTAAGATGACGGGAGGTACCATGTCTTACTTCCTAGACAAGAATTGTAGCAATCCAGCACATGAAGAGGACGACAGACCTTTGGACTTGCCGAACCTGAAATATCTTTCTGTGAGAAGCGGCAACTTGGTAAAAGCTCCAAATACAAGTCTCATGCCACTACTGGACTACTTTAGTGTGAATAACAATAAATTAACAGAAATGCCTGGGACTCCTTTTCTCAATAATCCTCACCTAAAAACTATTGGTTTTGGTGGCAATAAAATCACAGTAGCTCCAAATTTGACAGGGGGTTGTAAAGAACTCAATGCTTTGTGGGTGATGTTTAATCGCATAACATCATTTCCAGAAAATTACTTTGAAGGATGTAGAATCAAAACAATGAGCTTAATGGGAATTAAATTCACTGCATTCCCTAATCTTGTGCCGCTGGGAGATTCATTGCAGAAAGTTTGGGTGGTAGGAAGTAAAATATCAGGAGTAATTACGAATGACATGATAAAGGATTTAAGAAATCTGAAAAATCTCTTCATGTGGAGCAACAAATTACTCCAAGGATTTGACGCCAGCTTCTGCCACATGAAGCAACCTGTAAATCTGCACTTGGGTGGTAACATAGAACTCAAAACCTTTGAAGACCCATACCGCCTCTGTCACAGTCTGCTTGACAGTTTTGCCACCAAACCGACTATAGACATAACTGGCACGAACATCCCCTGTGATCACCACCGCTGCTGGATGAGGAAGTTTGCCTCAAAGTTCAGCATGACAATCCCGGATTGTCCAGATGGAAGGTCATGGGCCAATACGACTGTGAAAGAACTCTGCACTCAAGGTCAGTGATGCTATAAAGGTTTTTAAAAACATGATGTAGACCATCTATCTTTTACAATCTGACAAACCTTTTTAATCTTTTAATTTGTATGTCTTGAGCATGATCTCTGGGATTACTTTCTGACAGTTTGTGATATCATCATAATGGCAAGCCGCAATAACTATAAGAGCGACATCTCAAATTCTCATACTGAAATTATCAAAATCAATTAAAACAAATATAAGATTGGATATACCTCGTTGATTTTTGCTGTGTAATTTGTCTTTCTAATTTTCGCATAATATCATAACTGTGTGCTATACAAACTATTGAAAAATCAATACCATAGACCAGCAACCTAACCATCAATCGGACAAATAATTCACTAAAATACAAAAAATTCGGACAAAAAATTTTCAGAAAATGGGAATTTTTACCTAATTTTAGGTCCATGAAAAACACACTTTAATTTTTAAATTGGTGAGGACACTTTTTGAGCGGATGGAGGAAATCTTATGTTTGAGATTGGTGCCAAACACATGGGTATTGGGTAGGCAAGCTCTCAATTAGCCAATTCATTCAAACTAAAGCTGTCAGACTCAAGGTAACAACCCTTAAGTGTCCGACTCAAGATATCTTACTCTATATGTTCATACCAAGACCTCTTGGCTACAATATTAAGTGTTGTTACATTATATTCTTAATTTTGAAATAGTAAAAAGATCGCCTATAAACATCATTGTCAAGTGGCTCATCGTGGCCGACTCCGGGCACCATGAGCCATGGCAGGGGGGGGGGGGGCTGTTAACATAAATGTATTATCCTTCTTATTCAACTGTAAAGAACTGATATCTCATAAACCATATGATTTACTTGAAATTTTCCCTTGACGCATACCACAATATGGATCAGATGCATTTTGCATATTTTTCTATGAAAACAGCACAGATGTGTCCTAAACAGCTGCTGATATCTTGCACTACAGTTCGGGACCTACAACAGTAGATTTGTTGCTACAATTCAGCTTTAATTGCAGGAAAGAGGTACATTAAAATTTTAGAGAAACTGGCTCATAGTGCCCCAACTCCAAGTGGCTCACGGTGTCCCATTTGTAAATTGCATCTATTAGTGCATATCACCATTTTCCACTTTATTATAGTATCAATGTTATGACATCTTCCTAGCACATGCCTTACTTTCTCTAAGAGGACTAAGTTTTATGACGATGCCGGAAATAGTTAAAGTACCAGAAGAAAAAGTTCCATTGCTCAATATTTTACTTTTCACTAGTCAAAAGTATTTTTTTCAATTCTTGATCCTACATTGAAAAGAAATTCTACACTAATCAAGGAACATATGGTCTTCCCATCAACATGATCAAGCAGTTCTATCACACCATTTGTTTCGTGGGGTCCATGGCTCCTGATGCCCTTCGGCTCATGGTGCTGCACTTTCCCCTACCTTATCCAGGTGTTCAGAACATGGCTATTTTTTGGTAGCTTGACTATTTTCAGACTTGTTAGAATCGACTTTGGTAGAAGAATTGACAAAAATACAAGACTTTCGCAAACATTTTTTACATATTTGAATTTTACAAGAAGAGCTTTCAAATGAGTCTATGGGTTTCATAAATTTGGACTGAATTTGAAAAAAAATGAAGATGAAGTGTTTTTTTAAGATTTCAGTTTCTCAGTTCATCTTGACAAATAATTCGCGGAAACTATTGATTTAATTTGACAGGTCAAGGAATTCAGACATGTAGTCTGTTTAATCATCAATTGAGACTCCAAGAAACTATATTGGAAACCGCGAAAATGTTGCATTTTTTTCAACAGTTCTACCAAAATGGACCCCAACCGTCCTTTCCGTCAAGAAATCAAATGATAATGTTTTTTAGATATGTTGAAAGAATAATGAGCACTGTTTTCATATGGTCCAGCCAAAGGTACTTCACAGAAAGCAAGAACATGAAAGAATTAACAGCCCTTTTGTCAAATGGCTGCCATGGGTCAACCTGAAATGTAATTTTTAAGATGTTTTACATAGATAGATATTTATTTATCTTGTTGTCAGAACACATACATTTTACATGATAATTACAAAATGCGAATTATTTTACAAATAACAACAAGAAGGAGACACAACAGAGTTAATAAACTATTTAAAGTTGCACCCCTATTACTAGTAGACAAATATATAACACACACACAAAATATATACAAGGAATAAATGGTTTGATGAGTAAACAGATATTTTTATATTAAGAAAATATTAGAGAAAAAATAAAAAATTAAATAAAAATAAAAGTAAAACAGAACATCAATATTTATGTGAAATTTCAATAAAGTAACACTTTCGATATCACATAGTTTTTGGCAAAACACTTGATATTATTATAATTCTTTAGATGTTCATCTAGATGAAGCCAAATGTTTGGTGCTCGACCTAAGTAACTTTTATTATATTGTTCTATTGTATGATGCGGAGCTCGTAAAAGATTTCTATTTCTGGTAAGATACTGGTGATCTATGACATCAAACAAATTAATAATTCTTGGAGGTAAGGTGTCATTGACATACCTAAATGAAATTTTAGCAAGACTTAACTGTACAGCATCCTCTATTGTAAGTATTTTCGCTTTTTTGAATAAAGGCAATAGTCTAGTTCTTGTTCCTGCATTGAAGATAGCCCTGACAGCTCTATTCTGTAGTTTCCTGATATTTTTTAGATCTTTAATTTTCAACATTGGGCCCCACACATTCAATGCATAGTTCAAGTGGCTTTGAATATTCGAGTGATAGATCTGTAGCTTAACTCGAGATGGGAGAATATTTTTTACCATGCTAAGACTGTAGTTGCCAGCTACTATTTTTCTTATGACATTTTTAACATGTGTATTCCTATCTAAAAACTCATCGACGGAAATGCCTAGAAATTTTATGTTACTGACTCTTTCTATCTCTTTTCCCCCTAACTTTATTTTACCATGATGTGCCACTTCATTCCTTTTAGTTCGAAAATAAATAAACTGTGTGCCAAGTTTCATGGTTCTATATATTATACAAATAGGGCATGATATGAGTGCAATATGAAAATTTATTTGCACAAGGAAATTCATATTGAACGAGTGCAAATAAATTTTCATATTGCACGATAATAAGTTTTATTACATGACCACTATGCTTCCAATATAACGTTCCATTCCGAAAAAAAAAAAATTTCTGAATTTTTTTTTTTTCAGTCAAAAATCAAAAATTAAAAAAAAAATTTTTTGGAAATTTTTTTTTATCTTATAAAAACTCATATTGCACTCAAACCATACAATATGAAAAAATGCATAATTACTTCCCTATTCATGAGACCCGCTACAAAAATTGTAAACTTTATTATCCTCGCTGAAATAAGATACACCATCTGAAACCATTCTTAGGAGTTTCAAATGCTCTAATATTATTTTTATTTTTGCAGCTGAAACAGGCTTCAATGTCGTGACCAGCGCCTCTGGAGCAACATTCGTTTCGGCACTTCTTCCAATATGGGACACGGTCACCATTGGAACAGAGAAGGTGCAATCTAAACTGGACTGTGCCCGTCTGTGCATGTCTAATGCTTGTATATATTTTGACTACTATCCTGAAACTGAATCCTGTTCCATAAGAAGACTTGCCTAGTGCTTTAGTTAATATTGCTCATTCCTAGGCATGGGCCGGGAAAAAAGCTTCAAGCAGTGCCCATACAGATGGGATTGTTTTTATATGATTGAAAAAGAACTCCCACACTCTAAAAATTTCAGACAAAATCGGTTTTTTAGATTCAAAATGGTTTTTTGAAAAACCACATTTCAATGCAAAAAACCAACATGGATTTTTTCCAAAAAAAATAGAGGTGATTTTTAAGGCAAATACGGCTTGTTCCACATATTTGATCCCCCCCCCCCCCACATTTAATTACGGCCGATCCTGCAAAAACGTCTCGTTCCGCAACCTTGCATCCACGTTTTATTACGAAATCCCACGGCCCGCCGTTCCACAAATTCGGTCCGTATTTTACGCACGACGCTACCCCCGTTTTGCTGACGTAGATTCACACCCTGATTCCCGAATCTTGGAAGAAGCCTCCTGTCGAGAGGCCTGTGGCCATCTATACAGAGGCGGATGGCGCCAAATAGAAACACTAAGGATATATCAGCGCAGGGCTGAAGCATCGCCTCAAAAACCGATTTTGTCCCAACATTTTTTAGAGTGCATGGCAGGCTGCATCATGCAGAAGGGTAAATTTTTTGTATGTTACTGCTTTTCCAGTGAATTATTCGCGTTAACGACTACATTATGGCATGAAGAGACAGACAGAGACGTGATTGAGACAAATAGTATGTACTAAAATATCTATCTATCTCTGTATCAATGTTGCTAATTGCTGTTGATTTCCAGACCAGTTGATACAGAGTTACAAAAAAAGTAATAATGAAGGCAAAGGAATCTCAAAGGGTGATAACTATAGTAAGTTACGTTTTCCGATAGAATTGCATGTTGTTTTGAGTGTGAGAAAGAAGTACCACAGAACATTCTTGAATAAGATGGCAAGTCTCAATAAAATGTGAATGATTAGAACTATTAAGGTGATTGAGAGGCCTCACGGCAGGATACAACCCCTACATACTTTCATAAACCTGGCACCCTCAACTGAACCACTTTTACCCTCACCTTGCCTCAAATTCCTTCAACTACCCTTGACGCCCCTACAACCTTTCGGCCTTTTGAAAGACATCACTTATTATTTATTAATTATATAAGTTATAACGATATAATAACATTTACCATTACAGTGTATATAAATATCATAATTACCTTTTTATCAATAAGTTTTTATTCTCTCCGCAGCAAATTGAGATTTCATAAGATTGCACTTTATAAATTACAAAAATAAAGAAATAAAGTAACAATATTATTTCTGGTGGGGATGGATCAACACAGCGCTCCTGAATAAATTCCAAGATTAGAAAAATTCAAGAAGAAAACCGAATATATATACACTTATAGCGCGGGCTCAGGAGGAGATTTATAGACAAAAACTGAAAAATTCCGTTGGGGAAAATTTTGAGTTATCGTCATTTTTAATTTTTTGTTTATCACACGCATATTTTCATGCTGAAATTGGGGGCAAAGAAAGCTGTTAAAGACATTTAGGATGTTTAGGGAGGCAAATGTTGATGGTAAGAATTATTCTATAATTTACATTACCATTGTATCCATGTTAGATGTGTTTAGACCAGAAATATGATGCAGGGTGTGATAAACACATGTGACTGCATGTTACAGGATTGAATACACCTGCAAGTTTGTTTGCAGTTTTTAAATATTGCCTCTGTAATCCATTTGAATGATTTATGGTATTCAGGCCAGTTTTAGCAAAATTAAATGTGTATTACATGAAGAATTCTAATTTTTGAACCTTTGTTACATGTGTTTTATCTTTATCGTCTAGTTATATAATGCATTGAATCTGTAAATTGTGTATATATATACTTATATAATGTGTGTTAAAAAATATCTGACTTAGTTTGAATTTTTTTATTGTGGCCCCTTGCAAGCGTCAGTTTCATTGACTTTAGGAGTCTCCTTCATAATTACATTCATCACTAATATAATTACTCCATTTATTATATGTATGAATGTAAAAATGTAACCAAATGATTATGAAAATAAATATTGTCTGTCTGTCTTTTAATAAAGTTTGTTGTATGGTGCAATACAATAATCCCCACTATTGTACATGTAGTTTTATAATGGAGTGATTATATATCACATTTTATCATATATATATTCAGAATATTACACTACACTACCCTTTCAAAGAATGATACAAGTCGGCAATATAAATTCTTGTACCTTAGCTACGTACTAATTTGTGGATATGCAATTAGTTAATTTTCTGCACAAATACATGTACAAATATGTACACTGTGCTTGCAGGCATTATTTGTAAAGAGACATTAATAACACTTGGGCAAACATGGATCATACATTTTGAACCATTCCTGTATTTATTTTGTAAAATTGCATGGTTTCCGCCCTTTGTTCATTATCCGAAATTGATTAATTTGACAAAGGTTGAGAATTGTAAAATATTTGAGAAATGATTTAATGCTGCAAAATAACACTGGAATGTATAATTGTGACACCAACCTGGTCCGGTGGTCCCGCTTGTAAATAGGTTTTTATTAATATTTCTTGATTTATATGTACTGATGGATAAGACATTGTTGAAAATATGCATTTAATATCATAGTTGTTAAAGAATCAATCAATTAATATCAATAGATTATGATGTCATGCACAGACCTACCATAATATCATATATCAACGAACTTTGTAATTCCAGCACTGAGTAAAGTTTGCAATGAAACTTTTTATATGTCATGTTTCTGTTTGTTCTGTCTCAGCTCAAGAAGGTATGGGTGATCAACAATGGAGAGAATTTGACTGCTGTTCACAATAGGAATAGCGAACATTATGAAATTATTTTCAAAAAATAATTGTCGCCAGCATCGGAATAAAGAAGTAGTTCGCGTTGCATTTCAGATAAATTTTAATTTCTAATTAACAGGTACACATGCACATAGGCCTACACCAAATTATCATGTGATAATCTCGTTATATACTTTGCAATGCAGTTTTGGTTGACAATGGACATATTTATGGACAATTTGAAACCATAAACATGTGGATATTATATTCTTCTCATTACAACCTCATTTAACTAGGCAAATATCAAATTTACCACAATACCACAAAATTGTGTGTGGCTGTTTGACGAACTTGTTCTCTTTTTTTCATGCTCTTTGAGCCAAGAAGTAAATATAGGCAAGCCAAGAAAGTGACAACAAGTTCTGTAGAATGGTCTGCAAGATCTGTCTTTATTTAAAAAGGTAATTTTGTCAAAATGATCGACAATCATTGCGAGATTTGTGAATACCTATGATTTTACACTATATTTTGCATTGCTGTAACTATGTTTTTATAAATAACACTCCACCTGAAAATCAAAGTTTGACTCAGACTCAGACTCAACCCAAAAACATCTAGCTCCGACTCCTGACTCCTGCTCCAAAGCCCAGGTAGGAATGCCGAAAGATCTTATTTTGGAAATGCAAGAGTCATGCGCCATGTGTTACTGCAATTTCAATAAGTATGAGTTTCTGCAGTAGTACAGTGAAACGTAGCAAACGCACAGCATGTGATTGGTAGAGACACTGAATTTCATGGCATAAAATTAATTCGAATGCCATAAAAACGTATATCAAGCCCTGTATACGTGCTTGTTGTTGGCTTATCTTATCCACAAACCAAACTCAGCTGCTCACTGAAGCAGAATTATTACGATTTTCACAGCTTCCAACAGTCAACATACTGATTTGAAGGACGTTTTATTGCTCATACACCAATCAGATGAGCTTAAAATGCAACGTAGACAGCTGGAAATGTTAACCAAGCAACTCATACTAATTGAAATTGCAGTAACAAAAAGGTACCTTTTTTAAGCATCTTGTATTAAATGAAAGCGTAACTTTGAAATCACTGTGGTCGATATTTACAGGAACAAAACACTGTATTCAACGTCAAAGCACACCAAGTGAAGGAAAATACAAACGATTCAAATCCTTTTTGGAGAATCATATTAATTTCATATGTATCACAAAAAGGTGCAGCCTTATAACTCTGCACTCTGCCTAGAATAGACATAAATAGTAGGGGTGTGCCGATTCTGTTATTTACGAATTCTTACCGATTCCGATACTTCCCCTTTAGTATCGGCCGATTCCGATTCCGATTCCGATACCGATACTTAATTGCCTGTTAATAAACCTTTGAAACAAGGCAACAGGTCCGCGCTAGCCCTCGCCCCCCCCCCTCTCGAGAGGGGAGGGGCGAGGGCCAGCCTTCTCCTTTCGTTTGTGTCAGCATGCATGGCATTAACGCTGGCCCAGCAGCTTCAATATTTTTTAAACATTTCTGTTCTATGTTCCTGCATAAATTCACATATTTTTATTTGATTATATCATGAAGTATTCCGCTCACCTGGTTATAGTAATTGTTGCCCTTTCCTATTTATAAATTATAAGCCTTAAAAAAAAGTTAATACATGATACAAGCAGGAAATGTCAGTACACAATTTGCCATGTAGGCCTATATAATTATGTGTACTTCCGAGAGTTTGGTCTTCAGGTATTTATCCTTTGACAATTTATAAAGAGGGTTTTTAAATTAATCGTACCTAAAATATTTATTATTCTTTTATTGCAAGTTTCAAGTGGGAAGAAATTATGACAATCTTTATCTGTTATATATATCCAACTCGTTAAAATATCCACACAAACCAAGCCGGCAAAAGGTGTGTGTATTCCACATGATTGTTAGCTGAATACATTTTAGTTTGTACATTTTGTAGACCTACGAAAACTTGTTGACTTGATTCCTTTTTCTTCGATTACTATATCGTTTACATGTCACCTAATTATGACAATTTCTGTTAATTGATACATATCTCTATACCTTACTAGTGCATATCCTATGGAGCCCAACAAAGTAAATAATTTTCAGCACGGGGGCAGAGGAGGGGGTGGACTATACGGAAGCTGCTTGGGGCAGAGTTTTTTGCCGCTCCCCCAGTGATCTGACCTCCAGGTACCTGGATGGACTTTGCTCCCGTTTCTTAAATTGGCATCTCAAACGAATTGCACGGAGACCTGTGTGCTGTTGAACTACACACTTATTTTAGTGATGGCTGAGGTTATTATGAGTGATCAGTAAATGTATGATTCTGAGGGGTTGGCTATACGTTTAGAAATATTAAAAAAGAAACGTGATTCATGGACATGGTCATTGCAGTCATTGGAGTAATTGAAAAGGGATAAAAAGAAATTGCATAGTCACTTGTAGAATTTCTACGACGGCTTTGCTGCATACAAGGTCAACATGTGCAATTGTGTAATCTAGCTTATTAGGCCTACTATGAGCGGGCCACAACTACTTTTTTTACATGCTAAAATGAATTACGAAACTGGATTTTGAGACATAATGTGAGGGCATGCAAAGTAACACCATAAGTTATACACAACTTGAGCAGCCTCGATCAGCTAATACATTTTATGTCGAACATATAGCCCTATAACTCATTTATTACAGTGATATGGAAGCATAATTATGGCTTAATTAAAGTTGAACAGTCGAAATATTGAAAGTATATAAAATCAGTCACACAGTATGGAACGAGATTAAAATCCTTTTAAAAAGGTTTGCAATGTATGAAAAATAAAAACTTAGAATTTTAAAATGTCTCATCTAAATATCAATTGTATATATTTACATTATAAAGTATATTGATAGCCTAATATAATTTGCAAGATATGGGTATACTATTTACAGGCCTATTGTATTCAGATTAGACACAAGCTATTCAACCATGCCCAGCATAATTCAGCTGAGGCTCGGGTCTGTAGCCAGTCAAGCGTGACTTGGTTCAACGGCCACATGGTGGCGTAATTGGCATGTGCTCTGGAGCATGACTGGTATCGGAATCGACCCCTTTTGAAACCGGTACCACCGAAGCCACCAGTAGGGTGCCGATACCGATACCCGATTCCAGTATCGGCACATCTCTAATAAATAGTCTTAAAAGCGGAAAAGGATTGTACCAGATTCGAATAAATAGGATAATGGGTTGCCTAGATTAGGTGAACTGAAAGCTAGTTATACTAAACTGACAGGAATATTTGTTGAAGAGTTCTAGCAAAATTTTACTTTATTTTTGTGGCTGGCCTTCGACATGTCTCAGACTCATAATATCCAAGGCCCAAAAGCTCCAAGACCTAGTTCAAGGCCAAGGATTGCTCATTCGAGACCAAGACCAAGGCCGAGGCCATAAAAAATGTGGGCTTGAGGCCAGTCTTGAGGACTCCAACACTGGCCAAGTTAGCCAGAGATAAATTTTGTTTCTAATTATGTAATTGATTGTGCTGAAAAGTGAAATTTCCCTGCTTATCAGCCTGCCCCTAGAGCTACGGTCACGGTGCAGTCTCTTGTGGGGGCAGAATAGGGTTGCTGGTTTTAAATCATTTGATTTAAATCTTTGATATTAATCATAATTTAAATCTCTCAATAAAAATCATGGTTTAAATCATAATTAAGATAAAAAGGCTTAAAAGAGCAAAAATAAAGCTGGCAGTAAGGTATTACAGCTTGCAAACTACCATTTAGCAATATTTACCAAATGTGCCCAATGACATATTACATAGGTCCCTTTATAAAGGGCTATACAGATATATAAGATATATTTTTTAAAATGTTTCTGATATATAAATACCCGAGTAAATGACTACATAAAGTACAAATTTAAACAATTTTGCTTCAGTCATTATATTCTCATGATTCTCCAATTTCATTGCTGCAAAGAGACAGTGAGCCATGTTATGCCTGTGTTGATATCAGATACATACGTACATGTTAAACTATCGACAGGCATTGTGAGACTTTGCGCTGAGACTGGTGATGCAACTTTACTGAACAGTAGTTCAGTTTATTACAGAGTAGGGAAAATGATGACTCGTTTTGATAATATTTGGCCTGTGGAGGCATGGTCGAATGCCCCCCCCCTAAATCCGCCACTGCCTTTAAGTTCAATTACACAGTTAGCTGTTTTGTTGTATGTCAAAAGTCATGAGATTTCAAAATATTTGCTGCTGCTTGGCAACGATGAATAAATAGGCAACTATTTTTGTTATATTATATCTTGTTGATGACCTAACCGCATAAGATTATATAGCAAATTCCTTTTAAAACAACAGCAAAGAAACATTGCAGACAAATGTTTGTAAAACTTTAACAACTTTAACTTAACCGAGGGCGTCTTTGTACCAGCTTTCTTCTTGCGCTGAATATTTCATTTGGTGGTCAATACACAATCATATACCGACAAAGACAACTAATACACAATTTATTGTTGCATGGCATTGGAATGCCAATTTTCAGGACAAACAAACGATGTCACAAGACACAATATTCCCATTCAAATGATCATGGTGACTCGGAGTGGACGGTTAAGAATACGCCAGATTATGCCAATGTGTATATTATTGAAAGTTTGCATTTTATTTTATATTTGCATTACCTTTGGATATGCACTCTCTACTGACATGACATCATTGAACATGGCATCTCTTGGATTGACCTGCATTGATTTTGAGACACTGAATCAACTAAAGAATTTAGTAAAAATACAGATGACGTCAGGAAACATGTCTTACTTCCCAGACAAGAATTGCAGCAATCCGATACACGAAGAGGAAGAAAGACCCTTGGACTTGCCAAACCTGAAAAGCCTCACTTTGAAGAAGATCAAGTTGGTAAAAGCTCCAAATTTAAGTCTCTTGCCACTGCTGGATTACCTTAATCTAGCTGACAATATAATACCAGAAATTCCTGGGACACCATTTCTGAACAATACTCGCCTGAAAAGAATTGATCTGAGTGGCAACGGGCTCACAGTAGCCCCAAAATTGACTGGAGGTTGTGCTAAAGTCAGTGTTCTCTCTATGCAGCATAATGATGTGACATCGTTGCCAGATGATTACATTGAAGGATGCAGAATCACACAAATCAGTTTTTGGGGAAATAAACTTACTGCATTCCCGAATCTTGTGCCACTAGGAGATTCATTGCAGAAAATTTGGGTGGTAGGAACTAACGTACCAGGATTTATCACAAGCAATATGATGCTGAGTTTGAAAAATCTGAAAAATCTGCAACTATTTGCAAACAAACTCAAAGGCTTTAATGCCAGCTTCTGTCACATGAGCCAACCTGTAAATCTCGTCTTGTCTGTAAACCCGAACCTCCTCATCTGTGAAGACCCATACCGCCTCTGCCCTCGTGTCCTTGATACTTTTAACACCAAACCGAAAATAGACCTAAGAAACACCAAAATCCCCTGTGATCACCACCGCTGCTGGATGAAGAAATATGCCTCAAAGTTCAGCCTGATAATCCCAAATTGTCCTGATGGAAGACAATGGTCCAATGTTGCTGAGAAAGAACTCTGCCCTGAAGGTTAGTGTCATTGTAAATAAAGAGATCCTGTGTCCTGAATACTTTTATTGAGTTGACATTACTTAAACCTTATCGCATTGTGTGACTTCAATCGTGGCTGCTGTGATGACCCAAGTTTCTATTATTATCACAAGTTGGTGACGAGCAATGTTGTAAAGTGTTTTAAAATTAATTCAAAGAAATGGTGTCACATTTATCTTTATTTTTATAATCCATCATTTCCTGAATATTTTGGAATAATTTTCCAGGAATTAAAAATATTGCTATGAGCTCAAAGAATTTTATAATTTTATTAGTTTTCAAGCATGGCTACATATTTGATCAGATTTAATCAGTTGTTTACTGATCTGACATGAATGATGGTACGACATATTTGGATCCCCGGGAGGCAAAGTGAACCAACCCTGAAATTCCAAATTTCGGGAAATGGCAAAAACAGTTTTGACCATATTTTGTAATGCTCATGACTTTGAAGCTTTTTCAGTTACATGTTTTACAATAATAACAACCTGATTGTTGCTTTTGAAACAAACTATTTTTTAAAACAGATTGATGATTTGAATTTTATCCATGTGGTAAATGCCGATTTTTACGAAAAACATCCATCGCTAGGCAAAGTGAACCAACCCATATTTTGCATGAAACTGCTGATGATTTAAGGTGAAATTGGCCAAATAAATAGATAATTGCACTTAGTTCAAGATCTTACATGAACATAACAACTTCAGGGTGGCAAATGAATTAATAAGCCTCACTTTGGAGAGCGTTTTCTTCAGAGAAAGTTCGAAATACGGGTTGGTTCACTTTGCCGCACAATGATGGTCGCTTGGGTTGGTTCACTTTACCTAAATACTGAATCTTCACCCCTATGAATGGCAATGCTGGTCAGCCGCATGGTTGAAAATGACCTAATATCAACCAGGGAGGGTACATGAAGTCTTTGGTTGAAAATTAATTAATCAGCCTCATTCTGAGGAATGGAATTGCTGCAATAATGATCAAAACTTGGGTTGGTTCACTTTGCCTTGAAATGTATGGGTTGGTTCACTTTGCCTTGAGATGTGTGGGTTGGTTCACTTTGCCTTGCGACTAAACCAGATTTTGGCCACACTGGGATGGTTAAACCCCCTATAAAAATAGCCTTGCTATAGGAAATTCAGGTAGGTCACCGAAACATCAGATAGAGGACACAATTTTATGCCCAAAACCATTGAAACTTTGAAATGCCAATATTCAGGGTTGGTTCACTTTGCCTCCCGGGTATCCATTTCAGGTCTATCTCTTTGTCTGCGATCTAACTGAAAAAGATTCTTTTCTGCCTATCATTATTATCTAAACTGACATGATCATTTTGGTCACTAGTTATAAATGTTAATGTTAAATTGTTCTAATATCAATTACTCTGTCATTTGATTTTTTTTTCTTTGAAGCTGGAACTGGCTACAACATAGTGAATGACAATAAACACGGAGCACGATTCATCCCTGTGCTTCCTCCAGCAAGGGACACAATCATCATTGAATCGGGGGAAGTGCGCTCCAAACTGGATTGTGCACAACTGTGCAAGTCCAATAATTGTACATATTTCGAATATCATTCTGAAACTAAATTGTGTACCACAAAAAGACTAGCCTTGTAGGCTGCACTGCTCATATTTGCCTATTTGGTCAAATGTGACCTGCCTTTTTTTTATTCAATGAAAACCTATATTTATATATATATATATCATTATCATACACGGAATAATGTTTACCAACTTTCCCCTATCCCCCCCCATTTGCCCCCCCATCCCCGCTTGCCCCCCACTTCCCCATCACTTGCCCCCTCAAGCTCAGGAGGGGCACATTTGTAAAATGCCAGCGAGACAAAAGTATCCCAGTGACCCTAATTGTATTATATTTACTGCATTTATCGCACAACTTTGCTCTTAATCTAAGATTTATCAAATTGACAAAGGTTGAGAATAGTGAAATATTTGAATCATGATTTAATGTAATAAAATAACACCCGAATGTATAAAGTTGACACCCACCTGGTCCTATTGGTAAATAGATTTTTATAAGTATTTTTTAATTTATGCTGATGGACAAGACATTATGGAGACACAAAAAAATGAAGCTATGTTACTGTTATTTAAATTATGATAGTTATAAAATAATTAATCAATTAATATCTGTAGATTATGATGTCATGTACAAGCCTGCCAAATATCCAATGTCTAAGAGCTTTGTAATTCCTGTACTGAATAAAGTTTGCAATTGAATTTTTATATCTTGTGATTCTGTTTCAACTCAAGATGGTATCGGTGATTGACAATCAAACGACATTGATAGTTACAGTGAACATTATGACAAGAAAATCTTTTAAAAGGTGAATTGTAGTCAGCATTAAAATATAAAAATACATAGACATTTAGCACTGAATTTTAGATAAATGGTAAATTCTTATTAACAGGTACACTTGTACCGAGACTAAATTATCAAATGATAATCTCATAATATTTTGCAATGAAGTCTTGGTATCAAAAATATTTGCCACTGTTGTTATAATATATTTCTACCTATTTTATTTTTCTGATTTAAAACTTTTATAAATCAAAAATTTGAATGACTTGTTTCATCTGAATTCAACCCAATTCATATAAATTAGCAGTCACCTCAACAGTTCATACTCCTTGAATACTGCAAGCATATCAGGCGCTATAATCAAAAATATGTTTCATAGATCTTCAACTGATCTACATATATCAGTCGATATCGTGCTAAAAATACTGATTTGAGGTCGTTCGTTCGGTTTTTCTCCCAGTTGAAAATCCTTAAAAAATGCTCTGGCTGCACAAGTGCAGATAAATCGGGACTTCCAATATGATTCTAACAAAATTCTAATTGTAACAAGTTATTTCACCTCAAACTATGACCAAAGAACATTGAATACTCACTGGGGCCAAACGGATGGGGCAACTTCAGTTTCCCCATCTTTCAATATGGCGGATGAAAATCAAGGAGTAGCAATTCTGCATCGTTTTCTTATTAAATGCCTTTAAATTCTCTCAAAAATAGATGTATATAGGCTATAATCTGTTGTTGTACCATACTGCAGTGGAAGATGTGGTGTATTTCTTGTAAATTTCTTTAAATCGAAGGGTTGTGGAATCGGCGGGATGGGGAAACTCTGTCACCCAACTTTGAAAAGATGGGGAAACTTATTTCATGAGATGGGGCAACTGAGAAATTAATTGATTAACTTTGCTCGTTTCTTGAGTATTAGAGTTGATAAGATTGCCTTAGAGATGTTAGAAGTAACCAAAAACTATCAAATAATAACTTAGCATCTAATATATTTGACCCATCATGGATCCGCTTAATTTACGCGCCCTGCACTTGCTTGATAAAAACTAAATTTGCATCTTATGCTATCAAACATTGAATATTTTAAGCAAAAGGCTAAAGATTACTTTTTGAGTACATTCTAATAGTGGATTGTGCATGGGAGTTTTTAACTATTTTAAAAGTATTTTTTAACTCTGTACGTATATACGCATTTCTATTTTAACAGGGCCGTGTTGAAAAACAAGCTTGTCTTGAACATGTATACCCTGAATAAATATATTTCAAATCGAATCAAAATCAAATGTGTTTGTCCTGAACCAACTGTTGTTATATAATATGGATAAAATAATTGATAGCTGATTTTGAGGGGTCACTGGATTAGAACTATTTATTGAAAAAATAATAATAATTCGAAATTCATAAACTCAGTATATATACTTCCCATCTAAATTCAATTTTCTCGGTGGATGGTTGGATGATTGGGGCTTTACATCTTGTATTTATGTAGGGAGACCGAGGTAAGTTGTTCCATTTTCTGCTTCAGGGTGAAAACCAAGCTTAATCATGTAATCTGAATTTATGAAAATCAGATGTAAAAATATAACACCTTGACCAGAATTGAGGCAGTTTCAGGGCAGCCAGACCATTGAGAAGATCATGGTAGGCATTTGTAAAAATTTGGGCAATTTGCACAACTCGCCTTGTGCTGGGGAAGTTGTTCCAATTAATGGGGTGAGTTGTTTCACTTAATTTGTTCCAAAACACTGTGAATTTCACCTGTTTCTTCGCATTGGTCATCCTACATCATACCATGGGCACAACTCACCCCAATCCAAATGGCACAACTTACCCAAAATAGATTTTCAGGAGAAAACTGATTGTCAAAAGTAAACCAACAATGCAAGATTAAATATAACAACATGGAAGCTAGATATACGTTCTCTTTTTAATATTGCATCTGTTATCTGTTATTATTAATAATGTATTCTTGAGAGGCTGATGTAAAAGCCTACACAGGCTTGTGCTATCCTGTTTGTTGGCTACCGACCAAAAATAACGATTTTTTGACTTTGACTTTGACTATCTCAATCCCATCGCAGGGAGACCATCATGTTACCCAGACTAAGTGACTGAGAATAATCTTAAGCCTGGATTCAAACCCTGAACCCAGCAGTTGCCAGCCCAGCAAACAAAATACAACTTATATTTAGACTATTTCAAAGCTTCGTCTGCTTCACAGTGGCGTAGCCAGGATTTTTTCCAGGGGGCAAACCACCAAAACATTTCCCCAAAATTGTATTCAGATTTTGAGAGTCCGTCTGAAGATGTGGGAGTCCATATTCAACAGCTTCTCGCGTGTTGCGCATCGTAATACAATGTTAAAATTTTTTTTCAGAATCTCATTACTCATGTTACTATTGTGGTTGTCCCTAAATTATTAATAATAACTTAGTAATATGTCTGAATAATATGGTGAAAATGTCTCGATAATATCATGAAAATGCTAAAAAGTTGGGAAATGTTCACAAGAGCTATAAGATAAATTACTTTCTTGGTTGGCAATTCAGAGACATTTATGATGTTTTAGAATTTTACACATTCTGTTGAGATATAAACATGATAAATGAAAGCTCTCGAGAATTTTTCAGTTCACAGAAATATCACTGCAAAAATTATGGAGAAAATCTTGTATCAGAGAACATTGAGAGACATTTTGGGGAAATTTAAAATAAGAGTTTGGTAGGCTAAATTTTTTAAATTGATAAATTTAAGGGAAATGAGGTGCAAATCTGCAAAAAGTCACATCAGAAACCTGGAAATCTTGCAAATTTTGTTCGATACATATTTTGATAAAGAATATTTACAAATACCTCAGGCCTAACACAATTTCCATTGATCATAAAAACCGTCCAATATCCGTTGGTTACATTTTGAAAATTTTTTGGAGATGCACATCATTCGGGGCCAGAAGAAAATGGGGAAATCTGATAAAACTCTTTGCATAAATCCCCTTTTCTTTCACTTTGTTTTTTATTTATTTCCCCATTATTTTTTCATAATTTCCCTCAATTCTGGTGATTTCCCCATTTTGCTTAACATTTCCCCATTTTTCTTACTATATCCCCATTTTTCTTCCTATTTTGGGTAATATATCTGCAAAAATTTCCCCAAAATCTCTTCGGGGGGACAACTTGCCCCCCTGCCCCCCCCCCGCTGGCTACGCCACTGCTGCTTCAAAAGATAGTATGCAACTATGAACTTTTGAATTTATTAAAGCAATTAAACTAAGCGAAAGAAGATATTTTTTTTATGTCTTGCCTGTGAAACAGAGGTATGCCAAATAAAAAATTAATCAAGTTATTTTATTTTAGTTCCTGCATTATTTTTCGGGATGATATTGCACACCAGTGTCCTGTAGAAAGCTAACATTGGGGGAAAGTAGCATCAAATTAACCTCAGCTTGCTTCAGTTTCCCCATCTTTCTGATCATTCTGATATGAGTTTCCCCATCCCCGGGAATGAGTTTCCCCATCCCGCCGAAATTGAAAGCTGCTTATTTACGATGTAAAAGACTTTTTTCCAGTCAGTTCAGGACACTGGTCGAATTTTTATAGCAAACAGAACATTCCCATTCACTTTCCCATCATTATTATGTCTGGAAATACTTAAATCAACGTGATTCATCTCAGCTGGATTTGCATCCGCCATATTGAAAGATGGGGAAACTGAAGTTGCCCCATCCGTTTGGCCCCAGTGATACTGGAACACTGAAGATATTATACTATTTCAATTAATGTAAAATTCATCATTGCAGTGTCAGGCATTCCCACATTGAATATTGTACAATAACGGGATAAACAAAGAAATTGAAAAGGAAAAATTAGGCATCCAAATTGATGACAACACGAAAATCGGATGCCTCCTATGGATGGATGATGTAGCACTCTTCGCCAGAAGCAAAGAAGACATGAACAAACTACTGCAAATCACCCAGGAAACAGCGGACAAATACCACATAGTTTTCGGCAAGGAGAAAAGCAAGACTCTGAAATTCGGAAAGAAAGGTGAAAATGAAGAACCATGCAAAATGGGGGAGATGGACTTAGACTGGGAGGAAAAGTACAAGTACCTGGGAATGATAATTAACAATAAGAGAAACAACAAAGACCACATAAATGACATAAGGAGAAAAGCTGAAGCAGCATACCAAACCATCCTGTCAATAGCAGGATCAAAAGACCTCAAAACCATAGAAATGGGAACAATATGGAAACTTGTCAACTCATGCATCATCCCCATAATCACATATGGAGCAGTAGGAACCATATGGAACAAAACTGAAATGAAGGAACTAAACAAAATTCTAGATAACATTATCAAAAGAATCCTCCAGACCCCAACCTCAACCCCAAGAGAAGCAATCTACATTGAAACCGGGCTACTGGACATAGAATACACCATCCTAAAGGACAAAACAAACTACTGGACATCAATACCCAAGAAAAACAACAAACTCCTAGAAAAGGTTACCCAAACGAGGGACAAAAAGAGCTGGATAGAAGACCTCGAAAGAACCCAAAGAGATATATATAAGACAGATAACCCATGTGACCAAATGTCACGCCACAAGGTCCTCAGGACAACACAACAAGCATGGACCGACAACCTGACCGAAAAAGGACGGGAAAAATCAAAGGTTAAATTCCTGATGGACAACAAAAGAACACAAGGGAAAAAAGGACAACTCAACAGAATGCAAGTGAGTGCCATTTTCAAAGCAAGATCAAGAATGTTCCCAGTAAAAAACAACTACAAAAACAAATACCAAAACCTGAATTGCAGATTCTGCGCAAACACCACGGAAACTCAACAACACATACTAGAAGAATGCACAGCCATCGACAGAAGAGTAATCCCGACAACAACAACAGAAGAAATTTTCTCGGAAAACAAAGAAAGCCTCAAACAAACAAGTGAAAAACTAATCAAAGCAATCAACCACCTCAACACAACACCATAACCTAGTACCACTATCTCTCTTACAGGAGACAGTAACCCAGTGGATGTGGGAAAGTACACAAAGAAGAAAAAGAAGAAAGAAGGGATTTCAAAACTGTTTAGTATCAGAATATATAGTCACAGTTCATGAATGTCATGTCCGAAAATGATGTGATCTTGATGACACAAGACCCACCTGTTGTTTTGTATCAATATAAGTCAAGCCATTGGTTATGGAATTTGAAAAGGTGTTGGTCAAGGTTCAGTATGAGGTACGAATGAGGTGGATTAAGGTAACAGGGAAAATTATTTGAGGGGATTTGTCAAGGAAAATTCCAGCAGAGACAGGCCATTTTCGAGGGTGAACTTTCACTCAATTTTTAGAAGGGATACAATAAAAGTATTGTTTCGCTGATATGTTGCACTAAAAAAAAAAGACCGCCATGAACCTTGTGTGTATATTCATGTAAGTGGGAATTGATCGCAGACACTGGAGACAAGAATTTCAGTTTTACAAAATGTTGACCCATTTATCTATATATCTTCTAGATGAGTGAAAATTACAAAACGATTGACATCTCACTAGTCAAAGAAGCCAAACTTGCGAATGACAACATTTTCTCAGTCTTGTGAGCAAATGAGAACCGCATGTATTAGGGTGGTCAAGTTACTTAAACCTTATCGCAAGTTAGTTTGTTTGCTGCAGCATTGCAGTCCAAATAGTTCCAATTTCATTGCACAGAAATACGATGAAAAATCACTGTAGATAAAACATTCAAAAATTCAATACTAATCTATCATTTGACATTTCAAACACACTGTCATTATTATTATATAGACCAGTGTAAACAATTCATCATTGGCTTAAAGATGCAAACATGAAACAATATTCACAGCATTCCTGCAGCAACAATCATGGAGACTGGAAGGCTTGGCTTCCTGCAGATTGTGTATTTCATTTGCGCACTGTTCAAACACTGCATTGTCCTTGGAAATGTACTCTCTCCTAACATGACAGAATTAAACATTGTCTTGGCTGGATTGACCTGTGTTGATTTTGCGACACTGAATCAACTGAAAAAGCTAGAACTGATAGAAATGAAGTCAGGAGACATGTCTTACTTCCCAGACAAAAATTGCAGCAATCCAGAACATGAAGAGGACGACAGACCTTTGGACTTACCTAACCTGAAAAGCCTTACTCTGAGGAACTTAAATTTAATAAAAGCTCCAATGTTAAGTCTCATGCCACTACTGGAATACCTTGATCTGGTCAAAAATGAAATAACAGAAATTCCCGGGACACCGTTTCTCTATAATCCTCATCTAAAGTCAATCAGTTTGTTTTATAACAGACTTACAATTGCCCCAAATTTGACAGGAGGTTGTGAAAATATTGACATTCTAAAGTTGCAATGGAATAGTTTGATATCATTACCAATGAATTACTTTGAAGGATGTAAGATAAGAAGAATCACTCTTTTGGGAAATAATCTCATTTCATTTCCTAACTTGGTGCCGCTAGGAAATTCACTGCTGCTTGTTCACGTGGTTGAGAGTGAAATATCAGGATTTATTACAAGCAACATGATTCGTGATCTGACAAATCTGATGACTCTCTATCTGCAAAAAAACAAACTCATGAAAGGCTTTGATGCCAGCTTCTGTCATATTGTTAAACCTGTAACTCTCCTCCTGTCTGAAAATACTGACCTCAATGTCTTGGAAGACCCGTACCGTTTCTGCTCTCATCTGCTTGATAGTTTTGCCACAAAACCGTCAATAAGCCTAACAGGCACTAACATCCCCTGTGATCACCACCGCTGTTGGATCAAGAAGTTTGCCTCGAAGTTCAGCATGACAATCCCGGACTGTCCTGATGGAAGGCCATGGTCCAGTGTGACTGAAGAGGAACTCTGCACTCAAGGTTAGCATTGTATTTGTCATAAGGGAATCTTATTTGAAAATGCAATATTGTAACCAATCCTAACATATCTTTCCAACCTGTTATGTGTTGTCTTTGACTTATTATCGTTTTCATAGCTACATGTTTTTTGAAAACTTCGTTTTGCAGTTAAACCGTGACATCATCAGGGTATCTGTGAATGTGATTGGTCTAATCTTCATTCTGTGACATATCAGTTCAGAGTTTGACATCACGGTTTATGACAAAGGAAATTAAAACTGCCAGGCAATGTTATCGCTTGTGTACAACAACAACAAACAACTTACGTCTTAGCTGATTTTCACACCTTACCAGAAGAGTCGCTGTTCAATGTTTCCCAAACAAAGCCTGTTTTGTTGTTTGTCACAAGACACTCGTCATCACAATTTCAAATCACTTTGTTACATTTGTTGTTAGTCATTGTACACAGCAGACCAAAAGTTTGGAAACAGAACATTGCTGGCGCAATCCCAGTTAAATGAGCAAATTCCTAAAAGAAAAAATATTTGAAGATTGTTGGCTGTCATTTCTAGCAGAATCATTTTACAATTTGAAATTTGGCAGTTATTTAGAAAACCTGTAGAGAAAAATATAGTCATATAATATTGTCATATGATTTGTGATGGCAACTGAGGTAAATTGCATGTTGAATGGCCAAAAACTGGGAAAATGGCATGTCCAATGATTGCCTGGTTTCATATAAATCAGTGCTGTGGCACTATTTTTGCAGGTATTTATTTGGAAAGTAAATGGATATGTTCCTAACAGCGATGGCTTTCAAGTTCAAGGTGGTGGTGAGCAGCTTATCATTTCCAAAGTTTTGGCCAGCAGTGTAACTCTCCTTTGAGAATAATATAGGCCTAAGTGGTTTGTTTGCTTTAGTTACTTTCTATTGAAGCATCTATCGACCATTGTGGGTATTAAGGCTAAACCAGGTAAACATGCCTTATCCATGTGTCAATGCATTTCGGCAGTTTCTTGAAATGTGTGCTTGTTATATACAAAGTTATGCAACTGTTTCTGTGACATCACAGTTTTGAGATGAAGCAAAGTACAAACTGGAAAAACACGTATCTATGAAAACGATAATAATATGCAAAGATACTTTCCTGCCTTTTTACTTTTTTATGCTAACAAAATTATCTAAATGTCAACTGATACTTCTGAAGTCACTCTTGAGGGTGTTAAGGTGACTCGAGCATGGTGGTTCAATCATACAGATTATTCTAAAATTTTGCACAGGTACTCTATGGGACCCATACATTCCAAAAATGAAAAACAAAAAAAATTCACCGACTCGTTTGGTTGCCATGGTAACAGCATGTTTGGCCTGATGACTGCTTAAAAGTCATAAATTGAGTTTTTGGTTATGTGCCACAGAATAAAGCATTACATGCATTTGTCACACAAAAACATCAGAAATGTCTTCCCATGGATGTACACCAATACATTTGCCACAAATTTGAAGAAAAATGTTAAAATACCTTTTTCAGTAATAGCTCAAAAGGCACCAACACACTAATTAATTGCAGATTTTGCATGCATCAATTTTGGCAGTAATCAAATTTTAGGAAAACGATCATACAGATTTTTTTAAAAATTTGCCTGTATCATAAACAAGTTATTGTCAAACAAATGGCAAAAAATTAAAAAAATTCACCAAGCCATTTTTTTACTGAAGTACCATGACTGTGCCAATGTCAATTTAAATAAATAAAGACAATTTTTGACACAGTTGACTGAAATTAACTGAGAAAATTTTTTGGATAAAGTTGAGAAGCTGAAACTTTAAAGTAGCATTGAATAGATGTTAGTGCATTCAATAAAAAAATAATTATGCTTCTAGCTGCATTAGATCTCATTTAAATAGCAAATTACTGGCTGCCATGCTGTTAAAAAAAAGAGAACAGAAAATGGTAACGTCACAACTGTTTCAGGGCCTGCAGCAGTTGTGACGCTATGTTGCTAGGCAACCAGGCTGCTCAGAAGTATGTGCAGTGTACCACGGTTGAGTCACCTTAACTGATGTTCTCATTTTGTTTATTTCCTTTGCAGTTGGAACTGGCTACAACATAGTGAATGAAAATGAACACGGAGCACGATTCATCCCTGTGCTTCCTCCAGCAAGGGACACAGTCACCATTGAATCAAGAAAGGTGCGCTCAAAACTGGATTGTGCACAACTGTGCAAGTCTCATGCTTGTACATACTTTGAATATTTTCCTGAAACTAAATCTTGTACCACTAAAAGACTAGCCTTGTAGGCCGCTGTACTACTCAAACATAAAGAGTTCCTCTGTGGCCTAATGGTTACGAGAGCTTGTTTGCACAACCACTGGCTCTGAGGGCGTGGGTTCGAATCCCACCCCGGAACTCAATTTAGTCCGAGCCCATGGGACATTAAATGGAGGTGGGTTGTATCCAGTGTTCTATGCTGGGGCAACTGAAAGACCCTGGGCATCCCTGAATTAATAAGGTATGTACCAGACTCACAGTCTTCTCACCTCATCATCATACGGCGATCGCCTGCCTCAATATAGCCCACTAAGGTGCTGCTGAGGCGTAAAACTCAAACAAACAAACAAAAAACAAACAAACTACTCGAACATAAATAACAAGCGGAATTTAGCAATACCCGAGAGGTGAACCAATGTTTTAACTTTGGAGATATTTTTGACAAATGAACACCAATATCATACCAAATGGCATGGTTCTTCCCTTCTATGCAACATCAATGAATTGATATAGTATAGTCAGCAGCCTGGTGGTACCTACAAGGGAGTTGTCATGAAGAGGGAAGTAATTTGGCATTAATACTAGCTGTAAACTGGACCCAAAACGGTGGATGTATGATTCATACATAGGAGCATTAAACATACATTCCAAGAAATCTCTGAAATTATAATTGGAATGGGAGCTGCTTCAGATTTACCCACATGTATATAGTTGACCCGTGACCCAGGGAGGTCATTTTCCAAAATGGCAGCTAATTCAGTTTTTTCCTGCTTTAAGGGGTATTAAAAAATAATGAAGCCACCCAGCAGGGTTTCACTGGAGGTTAAAAAAAATTTGTGAACAGCTGTAAGAAACAACATCATATTACGTTATTGTTTCAACTGCATTCTTGCGCCAAAGTCCTAAAAAATTCATGTCAATGCCTCTCAAGGTTATAGAGATAGACTTGAAAGTACATTGGAAAACATGTATTTTATCACTAATTTAGTGTGACATAAAACTCAATAGATCAATTGGAGTATTAAGAAGAGCAGCCACATATATTGATCAAGTTATTCGTGTTACCCTGTTCAATACTGTAGTCCTTCCACATATTGATTACTGTAGTATTGTGTGGTCAAATTGCATAACTGGTAAAGATTTAAGAAAACTGCAATGTATTCAGAACACTTCAAGACTTTTAAAACTCTATTGAGTAATCACCTTAAAAATATGCTTCAATGAAATTTTAAGCTGTTTTTAACTATTTTATCTATTGTATTATTTTACTATTGACTTTACTATTGATTTTATCTATTTCTTGTGTGCGGGCACCAAACTTAAAACAGCGTATATCGCTACTTGGTTTTCCCAATAAAACTTGTCAAACTTGTCTTTAAAATAATACTTTTCTTTCATCACTGCATCCCCAGGCTTTGTCAATCCGTTGAAATGAGTACTTTGATTAACTTTCTTCAAAATCATGGAGTTTTTTGTGTTTGAAGGTTGACTTTGAAAAATTTGGTCAAATTGGAGTGTCTTGATCTGGGATGTTCTCATTTCCCTTCGACATATTTCATTTGAATCTTTATGCCATTGAGATCAAATATTGCATCAACTTAGTTGTTTTAGAGCTCCATGAATACCAGGTTAATTCATGGAAAAATTGCAATGAATTGCAGGAAAGGTTAGTGAGTCGCATGCGCAAGGCCCGGTGAGCTTTCAAGTGACACAGAGAAAATGAGGCCGTGTTTTAACCTGGATTGGCTTAAAATATTGTGCATCTATGAAGCTTTAAGAAACTAAGAACTAATCCTTTTGTGGAGAAAGCACATGTTTCAGAAAAAGTCAATTCACATTCATATAAAATCAATTTGCTATCAGCTATAGAAAACCACTTAGAACCGTGTATGTAGTCACTGTGGACTAAGCCTATGCGAGGAGTAACCTTGAAACATCTTTGATACTTGACTGACAGCCTGCAAAGTTTCAGTGTGAGTTGGCAAAAAATTCTGTGTTGGCATGGCCACAGGAGAATTTATCTTACCTTGTCTTTTGAATTAAATTTTTCAATTAAAAAAAAAACCTTCAATCATCAGTTGCTTAGCAAATTGATACTCGCTTTGGTGGCACTAATTAGGTATGAATTTACAGCCCACAATCATGCAAATGCATAATATTGTTTGTTTGGGTTTTACATGTCGGCAGCACCTTAGCGGGCTATATCGAGGCAGGCGATCGCCGTATTATGATGAGATGAGAAGACTGTGAGTCTTGCACATACCCTATTAATTCAGGGATGCCAAGTGTCTTTCAGTTGCCCCAGCATAGAATACTGGATACAACCCGCCTCCATTTAATGTCCCATGGGCTTGGACTAAAGTGAGTTTCCGGGGTGAAATTTGAACCCACGCCCTCAAAGCCAGTTGATAATCGCACTTACTAATTAGGCAATGGGGGAACTCTGCAAATGCATAATATAACACAACACAGTAGAAATCATTTTCAAGGAAAACATATGCCTCTGAGCTGAGGTCAATATATATGTAAGTTTTGAAAATAAATTTCTGAAATATTTTTTTAAAAATAGCGTGTTTCTCGTGATATTTTGGATGTCTCTGAATGGAAAATCATAATATGATTTCTGGAACTTAAATGTGTCCATAAAAATATACTTTGGTAATTTCATATAAAAAAAAAAGCATTTTTAAAACATTTTGATGGTCATGTCAAACTCTAGCTTCGTTATTTTTGAAAAAGGTCTTAAGTAAATTGAAAATGCCCTGCCACTATTTTATGATGCCGCAGGACAAGTAGTTTATAAATTCACCAAGGTAAGATCTTTTTATCAGAATTGAGAGTTGTTTCATTTGGCGGGATATTGTGAAACAAACTTTGTCAGTTTCTACCAACCAACTGAACTGCACGTGTTGCTTGCAGACATCCGGTTGAATGATTTATGTTTCTATGGAACACAGTGAGTGGGACTCAATAAATACAGACAGTATGAGCAATGAATTATGGATAGAGTAAAACTGACTGTATAGATTTCATGTGCATATATGTTGGCTCATTTCCAATATGATATATTGTAGGCACTGCATCAGAAGTCTATTTCCTCCGCAAAAAGAGCCTTATCCTTAAAATTAGTTAAATGCAAAAAGTAGAAAAAACTTTATAATTCCTTGCACTGAAAAAAAAGAAGGATTGTCTGATAACAGATAATCAATGTCTAACAGTCTGGTGAAAATGAGAACTGCATGCTGCTGCCATCTGGCACAATAGTTGATTTTATATGCTACAGCATTGCTGTCCCAAGAAATAGTTCAAATTTCATTGCACATTCACAAAAATTCTATTCAAACATTGATGTAAACTAGAGTCAGACTCGGCAATCATATTCTCTAAGGAAGTAGACGAGGCCATCAGCACACTCAGAAACAGCCCGGAGTCTTCCAGACAAAATTGTGTATGTTCCTCTGGTAGAAATTATGTGGACGCTCGCAGGACCTCGCGGAATAGCACACTAATCACAAGTGGCAACACAAGACAGCATATGTTCTGATCTGTGGCAATGCAAGAGCAGTCCACTTGTAGACAGAATGTCTAATATATGTCCGATCAAGCGATTGTCTAATCCAGACAATTCAATTGTTAAAAATGTCAAAGAACTTGTTTGTTTCATTCAATTGAGCATCTGGTTTAAACAATAAACCAGTGTAGGTGGGGCTGGTCCAATTTTTTACCATTTACCAGAAAAAAAGGTGTTACATGGGATTTTCTCTTCATGTTATTTCTGAAGAATTCACCCAAATTCGCCTCACCAATTTAAAATGAAACTGACGCCCCTGATACAACATCCCAAAATATTTGTTTCTAAATCAAACAACTCAATCCTAAGAACCAGAAATTATTTACATATTGACTTCTAAGAAAGATCTGTTTAATTCATTTTTATGAAAACTGAACAAGAAATTATTTTTTTCAGAAAACCTACAATGGTGGTTGCCTCCTCACATAGCTTTGTAAACAAAAGTGTTTCTTAAACTAATGGATTAAGGAGTTTTTTTCGTCTTGGGAGAAAAATGGCTTGTCACGAGACCACTTGAACAACAAACCATATTAGTGGGGGATCTTAGTGCATGAAATGAAACATACAATGCATTTCCAGATGAAAGCGTGAAATTTGGCACAGGGGTAAAACAGACCTAGAGGAACAATTTTTTTGATGGAAGCACTTTGACACACCCCTGCTTCCATCGCCATCTTGGATAAAAAAATGGCGGCCATTCTAGACCTGTTTCGTTCCATATCTCAGAAACTGAGAGAGGCAGAGAGTCCATTCCAGTGGCAAAAACTCTATTTGTGGTCACAAATTCATGTAGACAATTTTTAAACTATTCAGATTACTGCCATATTGATTTTCAAAATTGCCGCCACTGAAAACCTCTTTATCACTGTATCTTGAAAACTCCATAGGTTAGAGTGACCATTTCAGTGGATATACCCCCATTTTGGACCCAAGGAATCAGATAAACTGATTTTGGACATGATTGGATGGCAGCCTTATTGGATTTTACAAGATGGCCACCATGGCTAATCATTTTTACTCAGGAACTAAGGCAGCTGGGAAGATGATTTCAGTGGCTATACCTCCATTTCCAGGGCCAAGAAACTAGATGCACTACTTGTAGAAGGGTTGGGATGGCTGCCATTTTGGATTTTTTAAGATTGCCACCATGAATCTGTATTTTCAAATATCTCTCAAGGAGCCGAAGTAGCTGGAATAACGATTAATGTGACCATACCCCATTTCTAGGGCCAAGGAATTAGATGCAATATGCAGGATTTGAATATCAGTCATTTTAGATTTATTTCAAGGATTGGTCGAAAAGGTGTGAACAACTGTGAATAAGCCAATCTTGTGGTTTATTCAGTTGGGGGATTGCATTCACTGTTCATTTCACTATTTGGGCCCACAATTGATCTGTGTTGAGACTTATCAAGGGCAGCATGATTGTCAATAAATCAAAATTTAATAATTAATGGAGAAACTGGTTACTTCTCCAGTTTCTCTTTTGAAACAGAAGGCAAGCAACCACTGATTTCCTAAATTATTAACTTGATTCATAAAATTTCAGTTTAACTTTGCTGAGACAGACACAGTTGTGGTGGAATTTTAGTATTCAGCTGAACTTCCGAAATCTTCCCAGAGCAGGTTGACTCGCAGAGACATCAAGGCCCGATTTCACCAACATGTTTGGACCAGTCCCAACTGTTAAAGACCAGTCTCAAGTGCAAAAAACATTTCACCAACATCTGAGTTGTACAAACTTTAAAGAGCTGAAAGATACAATATATAAAGGTAATTCAGTTTTAACTGCTATACTTTGAGTGCATAGGTAATTTCTACTCTCAGTCATATGAAATGTGTAAAAATATAATTAGAAAAAATGTATAATGAAAGATTAAGTTTCAATATTCCACATGGAAATTGCTGCATCACTTCCATTGGGAAGCTGTAAATACGGGAAAAATAATACCTTATTCATTTTCACTTACTTTCATGGTCAAAATGCATATAAACCTACTTGGGACAAGTCTCAATTAGACAGCTGGAAGAGACTCGAGTCCAAACCCATTTCACCATTTCAAGTGGCAAAGTGGGAGGGGGTTAGGGGGTTGCTACCCCCCACCCCCACCTAAGCCTTGACCTATATATTCTATTAAAATATTCATTTCCTTTTTCATTTTTCAGCCCTCCCCCTTCTGATGTTTTTCTGGATCCCCCTCTGCATTAGATGAGATGTTAATTGGCTGCCCTGCATCAGTGTCTGTTCTGGGCAAATAAAATATCCCTCTTATGGGGGAAATGTGTAACATGTTAAGGACTCACGCTCTCTTTCCCATCTAAAGAATCGAACCCTTGTGAGCACCAAGAACTGGACTTATAGAGCTCAATAACTATATCTGTCTATCAATCTTTTCTATCTATCTTATCTATTTATCTATCCATCTATCTACCCATCTATCTATCTATCTATCCATCTGCCTATCTATCCATCTACCTATCTATCTTATCTATATTAGATTTCTATCTGTCTATCTATATATCTGTCTATCCAGGGCCGTATTAACCATAGGGCAAACGGGGCACTTGCCCCGGGCCCATGACCTCAGGGGGGCCCATGATGAAGCTGAAAAGAGTTACGACAGTAAAGAAAGTGCGTTGGGTAATTGATGCAAAAACATACTTTTAAAACAGAGCTTTTTATTTGGGACGCGAGGGGGCACAGGGTTGGACTGGCCTTATAGACATGAGGGCAACGGCCTCAGGCCCACCACTTGACAGGGCCCACCAGCAACTTTAAAAAAGAAACAGACTTATCAAAAATCATGTAAAAAAGGTCAAAATTGAATGTCATGCCTCAAAAGAATATCAAACAATCATCAATTAGAGCTTGACAAGCTAATAAAAAACTTAGTAAGGGGCCCCTTGTCCAGTTACATCTCCAGTTTGGTGGACTGGGAAGGGCCCAGATGTGTTTTGAAATTCGTGGGCCCTCCTCATAGTACTTAAATTTTGCTTCAAAATGTCAGTTTTCATTTTGGGATCTAAAAGGGCATGGGCCCCCTAAGCCTACGGCCTACCTACTGAGTCCGCAATATCTGGTACCTCAATTAACTGTATAAAGCAGGAATGAAGAAGAGTTTTTCCGACTTTTCAAATTTTTTGCATAGATTGATCATTTTCAAATTAGTGATATCAGACAAGCAAGAGGCCAAGGGCCCCCCTCCTGATTTTCGTGCTGACATTTTTTACTAATTCTGTGTTATAATATTCATGATTTCATATAATGTCATGCAAATAAACAAATTCTGCTATTTTATGTTATACTATTCATGATTTCATATAATATCATGCAAATAAAAAAAATTCTGCAATTTATGTTACACTATTCATGATGCAAATAAAAAAAATCTGCAATTACTGTGGTTTTTGATGCAGGTATCGAGGTACAAATTAATTAGAAACACTAGATGGAGGACACCGATAATAGGAGCTGACCAATGATTTTGCCCAACGACCCACTGTAGGGCCAGTCCGCAGTGACGTATTTAGGGGCGGGGGGCATTGGGCCATGGCCTCCCCCCATTCAAGCCCAAAATTAACATGGAAGAGATAGGAAAAGTCGCGGAGCGCCCTCTATTTACTCCATGTAATGGCCCCCCTCAGGCCATTTCTAGATACGCCCCTGCCAGTCTGCCCCTGGGGGGGGCCATTTGAAACAGTTTGCCCCGGGCCCCAAAATGTGCTGATACGGCCCTGTGTCTATCTAACTATCTATCTATCTATGTATCTATCTATCCATCTATCTATCCATCGGCCTATCTACGTTTTTATCTATCTATCTATCTATCTATCTATCTATCTATCGATCTATCTATCGATCTATCTATCTATCTATCTATCTATCTATCTATCTATCTATCTATCTATCTATCTCCTGATGCAAATACACTGGTATATCAGTTACAAAAAGTATATTAACAGAAATTATAGCCATTTTTTTCAAACAATAATCATTGTACTGATAAGTTTACTATTGCAGGGCTCATGATCTGTCATTTCTCAAGACAAATCAGACTTGCTAACCAGTGAGAACTGCTGTTCACACCAGCTCTGAGCAAGTCTCTATTTTGGCCTTCTTAGACTGTGACTCCCAGCTAATTCTTCCAAAAATTGTGTCGGTGAAACAAATTGTGATTTAGACTTGTGATTCAGGTGTAAATAACATTGAAAAGATTGAGTGGGATTTGAGACCAGTCTGTTTGGTCAGTCTCTACCCAGGCCCCTCTCATATTGGGCCCCTAATCATAAGATTTGACTCAACCACACAGTCATAAATTTGGTCACAATGATGAACATTTTTGGCTTTTTTTTGTGATTTTTCTTTTTTTTCCATCTTGCATGGGCCCCCCTGAGTGGATGGGCCCGTGGCAGCTGCCACTCTGCCACATAGGCCAGTCCGACCCTGCTTTGACTCAGTCATTCACTAACTTAAAAGTAGTTATATAATTATAAGTGTAGGCTGATGGGACTGCTTCACTCAAGTTCACTGTATGTCTTTGACCACATGGATTCAAACCTTGAATTGTGATTTCAAAAATCCTTTTGAACCTTCAAGAAAAATCAAAGCTGGATGTTATTCAGTTGACACACTGAACCTCCTAAAATAATTGTCAACCAAAGACAATATTTGACTTCATGTCAAAATGGCTTTTAAACCAAGTGCCAAATCTGAGACCAGAAAGAACTGCTTTTGTTTTTATGGCTTCTAAGCATTGGCCTAACTAAGTAATTTGCTGTATGAACCCCCAAGTATTTTTAATTATCGATTTTTTAAAAACATTAATCCATGGATGTTCTTTCCTTCTTTTGTGAGAACTGACAGCAGTGACTCCTGTAGACAAGTATCACATCTACATTAATTGTCAATGAGCTCCAAGGAATGAGGCATAGAAAACTCTTCGCAGATTTGGCGGCATGTCTGATTAATTTTTTCCAACATTGCTTACTCCAATGTGGCAACTTCTTCAGAAAAAGTAAAGTTTTTAAGTCATGATGTTGCCAAAACTTGGTCCAGACTCCTCATACTAAAATTCCACCACAAATGTGTCTGTCTCAGCAAAGTTAAACTGAAATTTTATGAACCAAGTTAATGATTTAGGAAATCAGTGGTTGCTTGCCATCTGTTTCAAAAGAGAAACTGGAGAAGTAATCAATTTTTCCTCTAATTCTTAAATTTTGATTTATGGATGCGCTACCCTTGAAAAGTCTCAGCACAGAATAATTGTGGGCGGAAATAGTGAATCGAACAGTGATCGGCATCCCCCAATTGAATAAACCACAGGATTGACTTACTCACAGTTGTTCACACCTTTTTGACCAATCCTTAGAATAAATCTAAAATGACTGATATTCAAACCCTGCTATAATTGCATCTAATTCCTTGGCCCTAGAAATGGGGTATGGTCACATAAATCGTTATTCCAGCTACTTTTGCTCCTTGAGAGATATTTGAAAATACAGATTCATGGTGGTAACCTTAAAAAATCCAAAATGGCAGCCATCCCATCCCTTCTACAAGTGGTGCATCTAGTTTCTTGGCCCTGGAAATGGAGGTATAGCCACTGAAATCATCTTCCCAGCTGCCTTAGTTCCTGAGTTATGGATTAAAAATGATCACCACGGTGGCCATCTTGTAAAATCCAATATGGCTGCCATCCAATCATCTCCAAAATCAGTTTATCTGATTCCTTGGCCTAAAAAATGAGGGTATATCCATTGAAATGGTCACTCTAACCTATGGAGTTTTCAAGATACAGTGTTAAATAGGTTTTCAGTAGCAGCCATTTTGAAAATCAATATGGCAGTAATCTGAATAGTTTAAAAATTGTCTACATGTACATGAATTTGTGACCACAAATACTGGTTTTGCCACTGGAATGGACTTTCTACCTCTCTTAGCTTCTGAGATAAGGAACGAATCAGGTCAAGAATGGCCGCCATTTTGAAACCCAAGATGGCGGTGGAAGCAGGGGTGTGTCAAAGTGCTTCCATCAAAAAATTGTTCCTCTAGGTCTGTTTGACCCCAGTGCCAAATTTCACGCTTTTATAGGGAAATTCAGCGTCCTTTCACTAAGATTCCCCACTATATGATCATTTCATTGCACTTCTTGTTTCCCTGTTGTAATGAAATAGAGGCAAAGTGCATGACTCAATATACCACACTGGACCTGGAGCTGTCTACAAGTTGACCGCCATTTGCTGCCATTTAGGGGCCAAATTCTCGAGCTCCAGTGAGCGGTCAACAGAAACTCAGTGTGAGGAACTTGCATAACTTTGTCTGGAAGATACTAAGACATTCCCAGCATTCGGTCATGGCCCACCCAGAGAATCTTTGCTGAAGTGTGATGGCCTAGTCTATTTCAGAAAACTCTGTGTCTTGTCTGTCTTTGGTTGACTTCATTTTTAAGCAGAAAGCTTTTGAATACCAAATTAATTTGGAACTATATTTTTATCATGGAGGATGTATACATTGTAGCCCAAAAACAACACAGTAAAGATGGCACCACTTGTTGCATAGACCAGACATTCTGTTGAGTGTTACACAGGTGTCTCAAACTTGTAAACTATTCAGCTATCCTAGTTAATCCCCGAAAAGTAAATGAATAAATATAAGTGGGTATTTTTGGTAAAAGCAAAAGCGGCTGCTTTATATAGCCTTTTGTATAAGTGACAGAGAATTCTTTTTGACACTTTTATGACAACAATTTTTAAAACATACATGTATAAATGCTACAAGTAGATTTTATCCCATCAAATTTCTGAAGAATAAAATCATCTCTTGCTTCAGCAAAAGGCAAAGGTAGAGTTACAAAACTTTCTTTGCGTCTGTTGATTTCCAAACATTTCCATTCAAAGCAAAATACTGGATCTTTGTCAGCAGCCATGCTTTTTGAAAGTAGTCCGGCGTAGCAATACAGACAGTGGTTGTGTGACCTGATCTTTTGACCTGTCCTGTATAATTATGTAAATGGTGGCCCAATTTGATTTTCCATGGATTGACAACATATATAGCTATATATACCGCTGCCACTTGTCAGTCACAAACAGAGACAGGTCTTGGAGTGTATCCAAACTTTTGACCCATAAACTTTGGATGGCATGCAGATTAATGCTGAATAATTTATGGGTATTTTGTGAAACTGACCAATGATGGTCAAATTCATAAGATTAGTATATCAGGAATACATAAGGCACCAATGTGCCACACAGACCAATTTGCACTTACACAACACATCTTTAATTATTTGATGTCTGTCTGTAGGGGAGAGCGGGGCACAGTGAGACGGCAGGCACAGTGAGACAAAGCCCTTTGCGTCTAACTGGTACTGTTTACAGATCAAACCCTCTTTTGTATAGTACGAAAAGTAAGTAAGTGAGAGACTCGTATATCCTGAATGCCTACACAGCATACCGAGAGTGGAATTTCAATATTTTGGTTTTTAACCAGTAAAAGTAAATAATTTTGCGAAGAAACTTTTTGTTATAATTCTCAAGAAAAATGGTATAATGCAAATCGATTGCCATGGATTCAAACGTTGATTATTTTCTTAGTTTAGTGAAATGATGATCCACAATGCAGGCATCTGGTCCACAGGATTCAAAAAAGTTATGAAGAGAGCTACGTGGGGCACAGTGAGACATTTTAAGGCAGGGCGAAGTGAGACATCACAAATTACACTCCAAACGAACTGAATGTGATGCACAGCTGACAATTCACAATTAAAAACTAAATTCCTCCTATAGAGTACTGATTTTAGTGAGTCATATCCAAAGGGAAGCATCAGAGAAGAATTTTAATGAGCGTGTAACAGGTGAGGCAGGTTAAATATGTCATGCATACATGTATCCTTTGTGATGAAGTTTCGAAACATGCTCAAAAAAGGACCTAAAAAATCCCCAACCAGTTGCTTTTATTAGAGTACAGTAGTTTCTGTAGCAACAATTGATAGAACAATTTCGCAGGATCTGAGGATCAGCAGATGCCCTGTCTCACTGTACCCCGCCAACGGGGCACAGTGAGACACTTAACGAGCATGGACGTAACTCAAAATTTCTCCAAACTTGTAAAAGGTAGGAACCTGAAACTACTGGACAACATACCCAACGACATTATCTATAAAGTGGACCTGATCACATTTGACTCATTACTGCCAACATTTTGGATCACTTGAAAATAAAAAAAGTGCCTCACTGTGCCCCGCTCTCCCCTGCACTCATTTTTTACCACAACTGTGAGACCGATATTGTAGAAAACACTCTTGTTTTGAGTTACCAAGCGACAGTTTACAGTAATTGCATGGATTAATTAAAACAATAAGGACCACGCTAGAGTTAAATGAAAAAAAACGAGTACTATATGCTAATTTGGGGTGAGTAGTACGCTTCAGCACTTTCCAAGCAAGAATGGCCTACCACACGTCATATGGGTGTACCACATGGCATAATATTCTGTAATTTTTTCTCTAGGGACCGTTTAGAATTTGATGCGGATTTTTAGTGTCCCACATAGGTTACTCTTTCCTTAGGAACCATTCAGAATTTATGACTGTGGGGTTTAGTTGGGAGTTTTGCCCGAGAGGGTACCAGTTTTTCGAAAGTGCTTCAAGGGGTACACATTCATTACAACAAGTCTTAAGGGGGAGGGTAAGAGACTATGCACAGACATCCACGAATCTGTATGTTTCACTGTCCACGGAGAGCACGTACAACACACTATCACAGTATATAAATGCATGTGTGTACCGTATTGTTTGTCGGGGGGGGGGTTACTAAAAATAAACATGAAATCTAAAGGTGGTCTGGTGGCATAATAAATATCCACATGAAACTCAAAGGGAGTAATACATTTTTGATTGGAAGTTCTGGCAAAACTCCAGACCTCCCCCCCCCCGTCATAAATTCTGAATTGTCCCTTAGTCACCAGTTACTTTTATCTCTGGTTCTTTGTCTGGATTTTGTTACAATTGTCGTTTGTGCTCCATAGAGCGCATTGAGTCCAGAATCAATAAAAAACTTCTCAACTCGTCAAAACTTCGGAGATGGTCTTGGCATCCTCATTTCATTATTTTGAAATTTTGTTGTTTATTCAGAAAGCTGGTCTCAAGTTTTATTGCAAATGACAGTCATTGTACCGGTGTGTATTGCATAATTCAGTGTACTCTGAACAACTACTATATATATAATAAGCAACCAAGGGGACTTAATAATGCATCTGGTTCATTACAAAGACTATTAAACAAATGTATTACACATCTCCTGTTATTTTCTTCTGTATGAAATATTCACTTGCTGATTTGTCAAGAAAAGAATCCTGTGTATGAAAACAACAGTGCTGTCAATTTGGCCCAAAGGATCTTGGCTGGCGATTGTTTCGTGAAGCCAAAGACTGAAGTCACCATCAATGCTGAGCGCAAAACAGATTGCAATGTCAGCCGGATAAAGGAGTCAATAATGGTTGCCTAGTGAACAATGCTAAGGTGTATTGAAGCCGGGCAGAGGGACAGGGGGATTGCTGCTGCACGCCTACTGTATGTCTGGTTATTTGTTATTTCTAATAAAAGGCGCTGCGCCCATTATTATTTAACTCTTCATGTTTGTCTTCTGTCCGGTAGATTCAATCGTTCTATATTCTGCATCAAAATTGTATGGCCAATCATGTAGCAGGAGATCAGTCACTTGACATGCCAATGAATAATGATTTTGGTGTCTTAAAAGTGTAATGAGCATGTGGAGAGTGATATTGGCGTGCTTCAGTGCACTCAACTGCAACCATGCACTTTTGAAATTGCCTGTTATTAAGGGCTAGGCTGTGGTTTGCAAAATTTAACTTCTTCGAAAGTCAGTCTATCATTTAATAAATATGCCCATTGTAAACAATGCCCAAAAATTAAGTATATTTCATATTGCAAAAGTGAGTATTTTAAGAAAAACCAGTATTTTACAAATATGTATTAGTCAGAAAATTTTAGTGCATAATATAAGAAATAGTGGATGTTTATTGGCCTTAGAAGGTAATATTGATGTCGGCCTACAGCCTCGTCCAATTTTACTACTTCGGCCATTAAAACTCAATATTGGTCTCCTCACCATCCACTATCTATATGGTATTAAACACCTACATAATATATTTGTTTAAGTTACAATTTTACAGCCTGACCAAAATTTTAAAGCATACATGTAATAGGACAAAAAATGGAACTGTCGACCCCCTAATGAATGTGATGTTACCCCCAAAAAATACAGTTTATCAGTCAACAGTCGCCATAGCACTGCTATTGAGACACCACTGCTGAAAGATTGGCTTAGAAATTAGGTCAGTGTCCTCTGCATGGCCAAGTGGCTTAGGTGCCCGCCTGCATGGGTTCGAACCCCGGGTGGGGAACCAAAAATATTTCAGAGTATCTTCATGAGCAAACCCCAAGTTGGATGTCGTTCGGATAAGACGTTAAATTGGCTTCCCCTTGTAACAGTGTCTGTGCTGGGCAGGTTAAAGATCCCTCACATGGGGTGAATGTATAACATGTTGAGGACTCCCGCTCTCTCCCCCCATCTCATCAATCAACCCACATGAGCACCCAAAACTGGGCTAAGAAGGCTGCATATTCCATATCTATCTTAATTCTTTTAGTCTGCTTCTCAGATTATGAGAAGAAGTATCTGCTAATTGAATTGCCATACAGCTGACAAACTTCCAATTTTTCCAACTCTCAGACATAGTTGGGCACTGCTATGCCCCCAAATGAACTTCTTGACTTCAGTTAAAATATACATTTTAATCAGACACCGATTTGGAAAGTTCTAACATTTGTCTGTTTGATACCGATCGACTTAGAGACATCATACGCTTTTCTATTATACCTTTTAATTATAATTTTGAAAAAATTTACCATAATCCTGTCTCCCCTACTGATCTACAACTTAATTATCACAAGATTTCTTGTTTTGTAATTATATCAAGTTGACGATTTGAAACTTCCATTGTAACATTTTAGTCGCCAAAGTGAGCATTTGAGTACTTTAAATTTTTTGTAGTAGGGTTGCACTCAGGCCAACTTCATAAGATTAGTATATTTAAAGACCTTTTTGGAATTTTCAGGGTTTTTTGGAGCAGAAACTAATCTTTGTAAAATTTTTTGTTTGATTCTGCAAAAACGCATGGACGTAAGTATGTGAGGCAGGAAAACGATTTGCTTAGTTTCTTGCAGCCACGCAACTATATTGAAGGCTCCTCTCAGCCCCCCAACCATAATATCCTGGAGCCGCCACTGCCAAGTGCATGAATACAGGTGTAAAGTCCCAATTATCTTTCCAACATATCAAGTGGTAGTGCCAGATAATCATGTGTCAACAATACCTTTTTTTTTAAATTAGAGCTACTAAATTTTAATTTGACAATTAAAATATACATAATTTATCATGCTCCAACTCGATACAATATTCCCACTTGACTCACAAGACAAAACAATCTGACAGCAACGAAATGGGGACTGTTAAGCCAAGCTTCAGGCAGATTATGTGTTTCGTTTGCGTATTAGTTGAAATTTGCATTGCCCTTGGATATGCCCTCTCTCCTAACATAACAGAATTGGACATGAACTCAGAAGGATTGACTTGCATTGATTTTGCAACACTGAATCAACTGAAAAACTTAGAAATGATACAGATGGTGTCCGGAAACATGTCTTACTTCCCAGACAAGAATTGCAGCAATCCAGCACATGAAGAGGAAGACAGACCTTTGGACTTACCTAACCTGAAAAGCCTTACTCTGAAGAGCATCAAGTTGGTAAAAGCTCCAAATTTAAGTCTCATGCCACAACTGGATCATCTCAACCTCGGCAAAAATGAAATAACAGAAATTCCTGGGACACCCTTTCTCAATAATCCTCACCTGAAAGTGATTGGTTTTGGTAAAACCAAATTGACAGTTGCTCCAACTTTGACAGGAGGTTGTGTACAACTTGACACACTGATGCTGCAGTGGAATGATTTTACATCCATTGAGGATAATTACTTTGAAGGATGTAAAGTCGGAGTTATCAGTTTTTGGGGAGTTAAACTCACTGCATTCCCCAACTTGGTGCCATTAGGAGATTCATTGAAAAAAGTTTATGTGGTGGACACTAACATATCTGGGATTGTTACAAGCAGCATGGTTCGGGATTTGGAAAATTTAAAAAAATTGTATGTGTATTCAAATGAACACTTGAAAGGCTTTGATGCCAGCTTGTGTCACATGAATGAACCTGTAAATCTGGTCTTGGGTAAGAGCTATGAACTCACCGTTGTTGAAAATCCATACCGCCTCTGTCACAGTCTTCTTGACAGTTATGCCTCCAAACCAACAATACACATAAAAGACACCAATATCCCCTGTGATCACCACCGCTGCTGGATGAAGAAGTTTGCCTCGAAGTTCAACATGTCAATCTCGGATTGTCCTGATGGAAGGCCATGGTCCAATGTGACTGAAGAAGAACTCTGCCCTCAAGGTCAGTACAATAGAACCTCAAGAAAATCTGCATCACACATACAATCTTGCCACATTATCTTTTTTTTCACACTTCATTAGCTGTGTGATGCCAGACTTCAGGTTACCTTAGAAGTTATGTATAATTGTCATGTTTTGCTGAACGTCACCATTCATTCTTTTGTTATGTTTCACTTTTGCGCTATTTCTCCATCAGTACCAGATTGTATGAACGTTTAAGTCATTTTATTGATAATGTATCAATTCTCAACATGAATGAGATAAGGGTTCAAATTTGTCTGAAATTCTTGTCTCCAGTGTTTAACAATAATTCATGATGACAGGAAGGCACATGCAGGACCTCTTGTTGTCATTTGTCATAGACAAGGATATTAGCAAAACTTATAACACAAAAAATATGAGGCAGGTTATTCTTATCCAATCCAAAAATAGCATTAAAGTGGCCAACCCTCCTGAAAATGGCCTGTCTCCACCAATATTTTCTTTGAAAGATCGCATCACAAGAACTAGTACAGGGTCAAGATTTAATTAAACTCATCCATACATGGAGACATGACTATTACTCTTCTGAAATCTCGTTACCTATAGCTGAAAAAATGTTCTGTATAAGAGCAGGAGGTTGTAGAGTCAATGTCACCTATATTGTGTCATTAGAATCACACCGGATTTGTTTCTTAAGGCCTACATATCTCAAAAATAATGAAGCCAAAGTGTGACATGACCATTAAAATTTTATAATGTATTTTTCTATCAAATTACCATTCAGTTTTGTTAAGAACATATCTAAGTTTCAGAAAATATATTTACCATAGTTTCAACCAGTGGAAATAACTGATGATAACAGAATAATACCAAATATTTAAAAGTTTTTATTTCCATGTCTACAAAAGAAAAACTAAACTTATTGTCAATTTATCATCAAAGGAAATCAAATTTCTTCATATGATGACGTAGGGCAAATAGTGTGGAGTCTTCAGGGCACTTTTCATTCCAATACACCAAATATATTGTGAGAAACACACTATTTTGGATAATTTTTCAGCAATATTTTTTCAAAAACGTAATTGAATTTGCCTCAGAAACATATGTGTTCCTTTAAAACAATTTCAACTGTCCTATGTTATGGGTCTGGATGTTGGTTTCAAATTCATGCCAAATAAGTGCCACTGAAGAGAGTATTAACTCAGCAAAAGATGAAAGAAGCATGATTTTTGGCCCTTTTTTCAGATAAAATCCTGATTTTGAGTAATGATATCACATGAAATTGCAAAAAATTTTCTGGTTTTGCCTACAATCGATTTTATATGATATTATAAGTCATAACTGATGGAAAAGTACGACTATTTTGAATGAAAAGGGTGTTTTTTTTTTATTGGATATTGCCTTAATAGCCAATCCGGTCCCAAATTTTCAAAAAAATTCATATATGACATTATATTATAGGCTAGGTCATGAAACATTTTCAAACTACTAAAATAGTGTGGTAATTGTCACAAAGTTATTTTTGTATTTTACCGCCAGGTATCAGTCACCAACATGTATTGGTTCATGGTTTATTGATGCTTCACAGATTTACTATGTTTCAAGCAAATCCAGGCTAAAATCAGAGCTTTCATAGCTTTTTGTCGCATGAAAGTACTCCTTGCGTTACGCGTGCGACACATGCACCTTCCCTCATATCCATTGGATTTTTTTCATAAAATGAATTTTTCACAAGCATGAAAGATACCAAAACAACTAAGTAGATATTATACTACATCTCAATGATAAAAAGATTCAACTGACATGTGGTCGTGTGTCGTGATGTCGTAAAATTTGAGAAATTTTACATTTATGTGATGATTACATGTACATTTCTTGTACGTGCCATCACTTATTATACATCACTGGAATGCTTAGCTTACATTGTTTCATATCGACCTCAAAAAATTAATCTTCCTTACAGAAAAAGGCTGTTAGCCACCAAAAACCTTGAGAAAACAGGTGATTTTTTTATGTCCCTCGTTACATCAGATTTTAAAAAATCATCTTAAAAGTGATTGCATGCCAGTGACAAAAGATATCTTGTTCTGGTTTTCCCTGCAGTAATACCCAATTCCTCATAAAGTCCTAAAAGCTTACATCGTCTGTCTAAGTATTATCATGCCTTCTGTAGAGTCCTTAATGCAAAGACCTGTCCCTCTTGCCGAACAAAATCAACTGGTTTTTTAAAATTTAGTCTGTAACTATTAATAGTGAAGCTAGGAACTTCAAACATACATCAAATAAATGCTCATGAGTTATACTTTCAATTGCATATCTCAGATGTTGTGTGCAAGTAAACCATTTGCTGTACCTTCTCTAGTTTACCCTGAAATATTTGTAACACCTGCAAAAATCAGTCAAGTTGGAGGGGGGTTATAAGTTTCAAACCATCAGAACTCAAACCAGTACAGTCACACAATGTGGGAAGTGCTATTGTCCAAATGCTCATAAATAAGGGTTTACTGTGGTATAAAATATGGTTAGGTTTGCAATGATTTTGTGACTTCTGTGATCAGGGCCGTATAAACCATAGGGCAAACAGGGCACTTGCCCCGGGCCCATGACCTCAGGGGGGGCCCATGATGAAGCTGAAAAGAGTTACGACAGTAAAGAAAGTGCGTTGGGTAACTGATGCAAAAACATACTTTTAAAACAGAGCTTTTTATTTGGGACGCGAGGGGGCCCAGGGTCGGACTGGCCTTATAGACATGAGGGCAACGGCCTCAGGCCCACCACTTGACAGGGCCCACCAGCAACTTTAAAAAAGAAACAGACTTATCAAAAGTCATGTAAAAAAGGTCAAAATTGAATGTCATGCCTCAAAAGAATATCAAACAATCATCAATTAGAGCTTGACAAGCTAATAAAAAACTTAGTAAGGGGCCCCTTGTCCAGTTACATCTCCAGTTTGGTGGACTGGGAAGGGCCCAGATGTGTTTTGAAATTCGTGGGCCCTCCTCATAGTACTTAAATTTTGCTTCAAAATGTCAGTTTTCATTTTGGGATCTAAAAGGGCATGGGCCCCCTAAGCCTACGGCCTACCTACTGAGTCCGCAATATCTGGTACCTCAATTAACTGTATAAAGCAGGAATGAAGAAGAGTTTTTCCGACTTTTCAAATTTTTTGCATAGATTGATCATTTTCAAATTAGTGATATCAGACAAGCAAGAGGCCAAGGGCCCCCCTCCTGATTTTCGTGCTGACATTCTTTACTAATTTTGTGTTATAATATTCATGATTTCATATAATATCATGCAAATAAACAAATTCTGCTGTTTTATGTTATACTATTCATGTTTTCATATAATATCATGCAAATAAAAAAAATTCTGCAATTTATGTTACACTATTCATGATGCAAATTAAAAAAATCTGCAATTACTGTGGTTTTTGATGCAGGTATCGAGGTACAAATTAATTAGAAACACTAGATGGAGGACACCGATAATAGGAGCTGACCAATGATTTTGCCCAACGACCCACTGTGGAGCCAGTCCGCAGTGACGTATTTAGGGGCGGGGGGCATTGGGCCATGGCCTCCCCCCATTCAGGCCCAAAATTAACATGGAAGAGATAGGAAAAGTCGCGGAGCGCCCTCTATTTACTCCATGTAATGGCCCCCCTCATGCCATTTCTAGATACACCCCTGCCAGTCTGCCCCTGGGAGGGCCATTTGAAACGGTTTGCCCCGGGCCCCAAAATGTGCTGATACTGCCCTGTCTGTGATGCTCTGAAAAACCCTGAAAAAATGTAACACATGCACGCATGACTGCTACAGATTTTTATGCTGGCTTCATAGCAGTGTGCTGGACTTCAAAAAGTGGTCAAACTAATGAATAACAAGTCATAACTTATTTTTGTGCCCTCATATCATGAAAGAGGGAGGAAATTTCTTTTGAAGATTGCTCTGAAATTATATGCTCACTTGTGATATTGATTTCTTATCACTGCACAAAAATTGACACCAGAGATATATGTGAGATGTCAAGAAAATGTTTGATAGTTATTGAAGTAAGATGTTTTAATTAGTTCTTAGGTATATTGGTAATGTTTTGAAACCTTTAACTTGAGATTTTGAGATGAACTCCGGCTTCTAACTTAGTTATAAACATGAGGCTTAATTTGAAAACATTTTTTGTGGGTTGCTGTATCATAACTTTGTGGATCTGTGTCTCAGTTTTGGAAAAGAGATACTTCTTTTCACTGCTCAAATCAGTAAGATCGTTGTGTTGGCCAACTTCAGTGACAATTTCAGGGTGATACATGGAGTACTTTGTATTTTACAGCAGCTTTAGTGGAATGAAGTAGTTTTCGAGAAAAATGCATGTGAAAACTGGATTTTACATTGATTTATGTGGTGAAAAAATTTGTTAATGACTTATACAGACCTAATTATTGCAAAATCATGGTTAATTTTAGTTTTAATTGGTTGTCCAGTGTCTATCTTCGACATTTTTGAAGAAAACAATTTTTTGTCCAAAACGGCCATGTAACACAAATTGTACGACCTTGTGACATGTGACCATGTGTAAAAGGGAAATTACAACATCCCAGTTCAGGAAGCTACAAATTTGACTAGATTTTTCGAAGTCAACTTTTGAACACGAAGAATTCAATGATGTCAAAACAAGCATATAAATATCTCGCTTCAATGAATTTATGAAGCCTTTTGACATAGAGATAAACGGAAAATTAAGAAAATGACAATGAGATATTTCAAATTTCATACACCTGAAATAATTAAAGTGAAGGACAATGTGATCTCACGCTAAAATAGTGAAAAATTCACGTTTTTCAATGTACTTTTAAGATTATCTCGACAACCGTCGGTAATTTTGTCATGGAATTTTCTGGACTTTGGCACAAGAATGTATTCAAAGCAATAGTGCAATATAAAGTTGTTGCATAAATCCATTCCTACATTTTTTGACCCCCAATGAAATTCGGCCCTTTGGCTTCATTATTTTTGAGATAGGCCTTAATAAAAATGAAAGGCACACACATTCTGTGAGAAAACCTTGTGTCTGACGTTCTCGGAGAAACATAGAAAATAACTGCACTATCTGTAGCTCGGTATCATTTACTTAAACCAAAATATTTGAGTATTTCTGTTGGCACGTCAGTTGTCCTATCTCAATTTGTCATTAGGAAACGCCTTGCTGCTCTATTTCGACTGCATATTTCTGGGCCAGAATCACTGTGAACATGCACAATATTGCCAGACTGCCAGTTTAGCACTGGTTCCTACAAATATTTTCACCCAAATTGTCATTAGCATCACACTACATAGCATCACGAAAAAAATAACTTATTGCCTTTATGTAACTAAAATACTTTTGCAGGTTACTGAAGTTAAAATAGGTTGAATATATATTATCATTAAATGTTTCAACAGAATATTATATACAATTTTTGCATTTTCTTGCATCTGCCATGCTAAGTATAAAGTTTGATGCTTCTCTGAAACGTGGGGTGCCAGTGACAATAAGTGAGTGACATAGTATATTGTCTGGCATCTGAAATATGTTTCAGCAAAGACTTTGGGCACTGGAGGGATTAATGGAGATCATCTTTGATATTGGTGAAAATAGTATTTTTGTTTCTTTTTGTAAATTTCTGGTTCAAGAAAAGTGTTCTACCTCAATAAATATTGGTCATAGAGACCTGAAATATAGCTCAATGTGTGGCAAATAGCCGCTTTCCCATGCATTGATCATATATTCTTCAGCTCTAAATGGTGCGGATTTCAAGTTCTAGGCATGATGCTAGTGACACGCATTATTTGGTATTTTAATTGACCAAAACATAGTATCTCAAAAATAATTGGCGCTAGAGAGCTGGAACTTGGCCCAAAATGTGCAAGCCGTTTGCCTAAGCATTGGTAATCGATTGTTAGGCCCAAAGCGGTCAGGATTTTTTAGTTATGAGTGCGATTTTAATGACAGTCAAAAAATATTGCAGCTGTATTCATCACCTCAGTACAGATCAGCAGAGCATTGGGACTCAAGTTTTTCAAATTTGATCCATAACTAATTTTCATTTTTAACTGTACAACATAAAAACATTTTTTACCAATAGCCCGGTTAGAAGATAAATTATCGGAGTTAACATTCTGAAAAGTGCGTTATTTGAATTCATGATTAATTTTCTTTTACTTCAAAACTGAAGTACATGTATTATGTGTGCAGTTATCAGGTCACGTTGCACCTGCAGATCGAAGTACGTACCTCGATGAGGTATGTACCTCGAACGAAGTATGCATAGAAGAAACTGAGACAAGTTCATCAGTAACTTGCATACTGATGAGTCCCTCCTGGATGAAATGATAGAAAACAGTATCAGAATCGATTTCGAACTGAATAAACATTGCAAAGCATGCCCAGTATTATTTTGTGAGAGTGTGAACATGGATGTCGGAAATGTCGGCCCGAAAAAACGACAATTTTTAGCCAATTTAGTACACTGCCTGTCCTGTTGACACATGGGATTTGTGGAAAACACCATCAGAAAGAGCATGAGCAAAATAATGACAATTCTATGTGGGCTAATGAAACTATTGGCTTTTAAAGTAGGTTGTTTTAAAAGCATACTTCGTTGTAAGCATGCCTGTATTTCGAAGGAAGGATGCCTGATTCCCGCTCATAAACAAAGATGATGTCATCAGATTTGAGTCTATACTTCGAACGAAGTATGGCCATCCTTCAATCGAAGTATGAATTGATGTTGCTTCATTAAATACAATTTGCATGGAAATGCCATAAAAGAATAGCAAAAAATAGTTGCTCGCCTGCTAAACAGATATATTTTCTTCAAATCTGTGCAATAATATATCCAGGCAATGCTTTTGGTAATCTATTTTGGTGCAGTGAAAAAGTTTAGTCCTGCTGAATTTCCATGAAAAAACAAACATTTAGGGGGCAATCTCTCTTCCGTGTGACACTAATTTAAGAACAATCTTGACACAGAAAAAGTTGGCACAAGTGCCAAAGGCCTTGTCACTGAGAAAACATAATTTTCATCTTGAGCTGTCTGAAATTGAATCATACTTCAATCGAAGTACACACATACTTCCAAGGAGGTACATACTTCGTTGTAAGTACGTACTTCGACCTGTGGGGGCATCTTGACCTGGTGATGCACGCATCAACATTGTCACAAGGGAATACCCTTGACAGCCAATCACAGAAAAACATGTGAGGATATCTCTTATGACTCTCATGAACTGCACAATGGAACGTCCTCCTTTACTAATTGTTAAATACAGAGTTGTGATCGAGGACCTGTGCTTTCATAAGCCAATCGCAGCGCTCTCATGTCACAAGTGTGGCTCTCAAGTAAAATGGTTGGCATTCCCGCCTTGTAGACAAGAGGATGCAAGTTCGAACCCCACTCCGGCCATGACCCATGTCAGGAGTTTATCACTATAATGATTGGTATGATTGTCATTCAGTATGTTGAGTGCCGGTGAGCAGATTTATCTGGAATAAGCGCTATATAAAATAATACTATATTATCATTATTATTATAATATTGTCAAGATTTTCTGAATGTTCCTTATGTGTTATTCCTCAAGTTTCAGTATAAGAATAGTAAGTGACAATGACACATTTTGCCATACTCAGTAGTGGAATTGTGCTAAGATGTCCTTTAGTATTACCTCTAATTGCCCATGCTTATTTTACTCTGCTGTTATGCAGAACATTATTATTGGGAGAGCGATAGCTTTCCCCTAATGATTGCAGCCGAAATTGACAGGTTGTTTTCTAGTCAAGTAAACACGCACTACATGCCTATTTGGATTATTGAACTGCTGTCAATTTAGGCACAAGGATCTTGCCTAACCAATGGTTGCATTTGTAAGTGGTTGTTGTTAATGTGGCATGTGCAATGACAGCCTGACCAATGGTCACTCCTCTTGTCCAAGAAAAGTTTCTCCGACATTGCAAATAATGGGCAGAGTGGGCTTAGGACAGGGGGGGGGGACTGCACATTGAAAACAAAACTAGAATTTGTGTCGCAAGCGGAACACATGCGAGTTCTATGTGTATGTTGTTTTGCCAGATAGATAGATAAGGGGGCGACCATTTAATGGGGCGACCATTTAATATCTCCTAAGAATAAGGGGACAACCATTTAATATCTACTAAGGTGCTAAGATAACAAGATAGATAGATACATAGATACATAGATAGATTCATAGATAGATACATAAATAGATAGATAGGATAAGGGGGCGACCATTTAATATAAACTAAGGAGGGGGCGACCATTTACCCCCGGGGACATACCCCCGGGGACATACCCCCGGGGACATACCCCCGGGGACATACCCCCGGGGACATACCCCCGGGGACATACCCCCGGGGACATACCCCCGGGGACATACCCCCGGGGACATACCCCCGGGGACATAACCCCCGGGGACATAACCCCCGGGGACATGGGGACGTAACTCCCGGGGAACCCCCGGGACATGGGGACGTAACCCCCGGGGACGTAACCCCCGGGGACGTAACCCCCGGGGACGTAACCCCCGGGGACGTAACCCCCGGGGACGTAACCCCCGGGGACGTAACCCCCGGGGACGTAACCCCCGGGGACATGGGGACGTAACCCCCGGGGACGTAACCCCCGGGGACGTAACCCCCGGGGACATGGGGACGTAACCCCCGGTGACATAGGGACGTAACCCCCGGGGCATGGGGACGTAACCCCCGGGGACATGGGGACGTAACCCCCGGGACATGGGGACGTAACCCCCGGGGACATGGGGACGTAACCCCGGGGACATGGGGACGTAACCCCCGGGGACATGGGGACGTAACCCCCGGGGACATGGGGACGTAACCCCCGGGGACATGGGGACGTAACCCCCGGGGACATGGGGACGTAACCCCCGGGGACATGGGGACGTAACCCCCGGGGACATGGGACGTAACCCCGGGGACATGGGGACGTAACCCCCGGGGACATGGGGACGTAACCCCCGGGGACATGGGGATGTAACCCCCGGGGAAATGGGGACGTAACCCCCGGGGACATGGGGACGTAACCCCCGGGGACATGGGGACGTAACCCCCAGGGACATGGGGACATAACCCTCGAGGACATGGGGACTTAACCCCCGGGGACATGGGGACGTAACCCCCGGGGACATGGGGACTTAATCCCCGGGGACATGGGACGTAACCCTCGGGACATGGGGCCGTAACCCTCGGGGACATGGGGACGTAACCCCCGGGACATGGGGACGTAACCCCCGGGGACATGGGGCCGTAACCCCCGGGGACATGGGGACGTAACCCCGGGGACATGGGGACGTAACCCCCGGGGACATGGGGACGTAACCCCCGGGGACATGGGGACGTAACCCCCGGACATGGGGACGTAACCCCCGGGGACATGGGGACGTAACCCCCGGGGTCATGGGGATGTAACCCCTGGGGTCATAGGGACGTAACCCCCGGGGACATGGGGACGTAACCCCCGGGGACATGGGGACGTAACCCCGGGGACATGGGGACGTAACCCCCGGGGACATGGGGACGTAAACCCCGGGGACATGGGGACGTAAACCCCGGGGACATGGGGACGTAACCCCCGGGGACATGGGGTCGTAACCTCCGGGGTCATGGGGACGTAACCCCGGGGACATGGGGATGTAACCCCGGGGACATGGGGATGTAACCCCCGGGGACATGGGGACGTAACACCCGGGGACATGGGGACGTAACCCCGGGGACATGGGGACTTAACCCCCGGGGACATGGGGACGTAACACCCGGGGACATGGGGACAGTTATGACTGAATATCAGGACTTTATTTTTCTTCAAAATGATAGATTGCAAAAAAACAACAATTTATTAGAATTTTTTATTATAGGCCTATATAGGCCTACAAGAAATCGAAATAAAAAATATGGAAACTTGTTTTATTCAACTCAGAAAAGTGGAAAAACATAACTGTCTAATTGTAATTGAGTGGATTAGTTCACTTGAAGATGACACCTGACCTATTGCTGTTGAGGAAGTTCAATAATCAATGGCAATTAACAATCGACATGGGGACACTGCCCTTCTTAAAAAGTGACACAGGGACACTGGCCCTCTTAAAAATCGAGAGACACTGACAGATTGACTAATAAAAAGTGACAAACATTTGATACATTTCTTTATCATTTATGCTTCGATAAAATGGGACATGAGACATTCATTTTTCCTTTAAATTCCAACATTTGACACCCCATCTGTTTTTGAGACCCATGTATACCCCTATCAACAAAGTTTATTTCAAGAAGGCTATACAAATTTTGTTTTGCAGGCTGTATAATCTAGAATTTCATCCAATCGAGGTTGTTTCTATTAATTGCATTTAAGCCATCATCAATGATTTCCACTCTCTGTAATCCACAGTTGATTACAAGACCCTGTCTTAAAATAATAAAATCCAGTCTTTTAAGTGGTAGTTTAAAAAAAAGGTAATGAGCATAAATAACCAAGAATTTTTCTAGGAGATTAGGAGAATGCAGACCAAAATTCTCATCATGCAGGCCAAATGCTGACCAAATGCTGACCAAATGCAGACCATTCTATATATATACTTTCGGAAAAATGCCAAATACAGTGCAAAAACTAGTCCCGGGTGCTTTGTTACTGATGCTGCATATATGCAACAGAGTCACAGTTCGCTACATTGAAATATATCTAATGAAAGATACACACTATTTCTTTTAATACTCATTCCCAGTGACGAAAAGGTGACATCAACCTAACTACACCACGCCCACTCGACATGCGAGAGCTCTCCCTTCGCATCGGTCCCGATCGAAACTCTAGTTTAAGTTGGCACTTCAGAAAGCACTCTCTTGAATTATGATTTTATTTTGTTTTTCCCTTTCAGCTGGAACAGGCTACAACGTGGCGAATGAAAATGTGGACACAGCAAGATTCATCCCTGTGCTTCCTCCAGCAAGGGACACAATCACCATCGAATCAGGGAAGGTGCGCTCCAAATTGGACTGTGCACGCCAGTGCAAGTCTAATGCTTGTACTTACTTTGAATACAACGCTGAAAATATGTCTTGTACCACAAAAAAGCTAGCCTAGCAGGATTTGTCCTTTTATTATTCTCATACATGTTTGTTACTTGCAGAAAAACTTTAAATGATACTGCTGGATCATGTCTTAAATCTGCTCATGTTACTGATTTTGTCTTGGTGAAATAAAGGGTGTGAACTTGACTTTAACATTAGCGGGTGTTAATTTTGAACAGTTGTCACAAATGTTCCATCATCATGAAGAGTCATGTAAAGGTGAATAACCTTTTTTTAAAGAGTTTCAGTCAAGCAATTGAGATACGAAACGTGCATCAGTAAAATAATTTGTTCATCTGATTGCGTTTGTGGTTTCCAATGATGTTTCCTCGTTTGTGATGCTATGTATGTGTAATGCACTTAGTAAGGGGTAAGTCGAGTTGTATAAAAGAAATATTTAAATATGTAGGTCTTTCACATTTTGATGAGAGAAACACCTGTGATTTGAGACTGATAGAAAAAAGGTTACTTGATATAAGAAATGTTGAATGGCATGAATCTCTTTTGTTAAAACCAAAGTTAAGAAAATATACGAAATTTAAACATACATTGTTATGTGAAGAATATGTTTATATCAATAATAGAAAACAGAGATCATTAATTGCACAAACTGGATTAGGAATTCTCCCTATAAATATAGAAATTGGACGGTTTAGGGGTATTAAGTTAGAAGAGAGAACTTGCAATATTTGTAAAAGTAATTTAATTGAGGATTAGTTTCACTTTATTTGTGTATGTCCAGTTTACCATTACCATAGGGAATTGTTGTATGCTAGTATCTCTGTAAATAATTTTGTACATTTTGAAAAATGTATACATATCATGAAAAATGAACAATATAGAGTTAGCACATTTATTATTAGTGCTTGGAAATCAAGAAATGACATTTTATGCAATACTTAATTTGATGTATCTCCTTTATAAAATTATGTATTAAGAAAACCTTTCATGAGTTTTGACAAAAATTATTGAAGTTCGAATTATATGATATTGTAATTGAATGTAATTTTGTAATATTCTGCACTATAAATTGGTAAGCCAATCAAGTGAGCCGAGATCAATCACGTGCCACGCCAATAAATAACGATATTGGCGTGTGGAAAGTGTTATTGGCGCCTGAAAGCTATATTGGCGTCCTCAGTACACATGTACTTGCGTTATTGCAGTACCAAGCCCTGTCAATTAAAAATAAAGGGCATAGTCATGTAGCTTTTCATTTTGTTGACTCATTCCAACCAAATTCTCGATTGTCATTGAAGGATGAATCCTCTATTGTCAAGATGCTAGTTGCAATCAAGGATAATTGACCAAATTCCAATTGAAGTGTCACATCTAAAGTAAAACTATTTGTAATCAGCATAATTTAACCCAATTAAACAATCAGCAAAAATCCTCTTTTTTTTTAATCATAAAAATAATTTAAACATCAAAATAATGCAGTTAACAAAACTATTTTAAAACGTTTTTGTTTTTCACAGAGGAATTAAAAGACTTAAAGTAGCCTGTTTTGCATTTTGTATTTGTTTTGTATTTATTTATTTATAGTGGCAGCCTCCTCTCAAGATGGCAGACAGGTCAGACGCATGTCTTTTTGCTCCTGATTAATGCTTCGAATTTGGAAGAAATAATTGGAATAACCAGCTTGAAAACAGATAAAAAGATACTTACAGATGTTCTGGAAAGACTGGGATACTTTGAGACTAGTAGGCAAGTTAAATGTGGCACAATTTGGTTAGAAAGACGAAAATTTTTGATGCATCGTTCCACTTGAGTGACTTTCATTAGATTCATCAATGGCCAGGTGTAATAGACTGTGTCAAGAAAGCTGTATATTAGACTTGTGAGATTACAGCTGCCTTAATAAGCTCTATGTTTTTCCATGTCAAGACAACAACCAGTTAAGGAGTATTTAAGTGAAACCAACAAACAGATGAGCCAGTTTGTCGAATTGTAATGTTGTGAGAAAATCATTGTATTTGTTTTTTGAGGGACAAGAACAAAAAAAGGTATTTAAGCACAATTTAAATGAACAGCTTAAAAAAAAAAAAACAACTAATGAAACTAACCCAAATATGCACTTATAATTAAGAAACAGCTAAATATTGATGTGTTTAAAATCAATATGATTGAGATATGAAACAAATGATGTGAAAATGAATGTACAATGTATGCTGATCCTGTGGTAAAAGAGTGACAAGTTTACAGAGATTGAGAGTAAACAACATTTTGCCATAAACTTGGTTAAATATTTTAATTAAGTTATCACGATGGCTCAAAGTGTGCTGTATCAGATGGAATATAGACAAGATATAGAGATCGATAGAATTAACACAATCAATATTGAAGTAAAAAGGGACGACATAGTTGAAGCATATGAGATATTTGATGCTCTAAGGCAAAGAGGCCTATTGACTGACACAAAATGTCTACAACAATTTTCGAGATGTAGATTCAGGTGGTCATTAAGGTCACAGCAAGCTGCATATAATGCACTGCAGGAATTGAATGAGGAGAAATTAGTTGTAGGAGGTGATGAGACAATCATACATTACGCCTCTAAGATGAGGACGTACATCCTTTACGATACTCCTTTTGAGGTGACAGAAAGTGATATCGTAAAAATCTTTGGTCAGTACGGTGTGATTCAACAGGTAAAAAGGATGACATTCAGAGACTACCCTGACATACTTGATGGTAGAATTTTGCTGCAGTTCCAAAATCAAATCAGGACAATACCTGATGAAACTATATTAGGAAAGACAGGCAAGATAACCATAAGACAGCCAGGGGAGAAAGTGAGAAAGCTTGTTTGTTACAAATGTAAAAAGATAGACGCTCACAAGACAGATGAATGTCCTGATCAAACTGTTTGTAGACAATGTGGAGAGGAAGGACATAGGCAGAAAAGCTGCCCCAAGGGAAATGAAAGTGTTCGAACAACAGAAGACAGTGAGATAACAGAAAGTAGAATGAGGGAAGAGACTGAAAGAGACTTCATGAGGGACAGAAACACTGCCATAGCTAGGGCCACAGAGAATGAGCTGATGCCACAATTCATGAGGGGAGGAGACAGACAGAGACAACTTACCACAACCATGTCCCAGGGTGAAGAGGGTCTAGATGCCGAAAGAAACTTAGTCCATGATGTGGCCTCTGGGATGATGAAGGACATAATCGAAAGTCTGGGTGGCTTTGTAGAGACTGAGGGAGAAGGGGGAGACGAGGAAGATGAGACAGAAGATGAAAAAGAAACAATGTCAGATAAAAGTATTTCAGTAGTTGATGAAGATGAGGGAGCTGTTGGTGGATCTGGTGCATCAACTACTCCTGAAACCTACATTGATAAATCCTATAGAAAGATTATTGCAGCCTCTTTTCAAGAGCCAGAAGTAACATCCACTCCCATGTGCAGTGACAAGGTTAGAAGCTGGTCAAACAGATCTAAGTCTATGGAAACGTCCTTTGACAAAGAAACAGGCTCACCTGAACCAAAAAGACAAGTTAGATGTGCTTCTCAGAATAGACACCCCTATCCCCAAATAGATGCCCACAGACTACTGTTACAGGACTTGAGCGAAGCAACACCCACAGAATTGACAAGACTAGAAAAACCAAACAATGGAAATGATGAGGTGGAAATAGGAGATGAAAGCAGGGGCAGAAGTAAGACAAAAAAGAAAAAGAAAGGTCACAGAAAAGCTAAAGAAAGAGACTCAAGTCAAGAAAAAAAAGGTAGAAGATAACTTTGGTGTTAAAGCCAGTTGTCAATCAAAATGCATGGGAAAATAGGTAATCATGAACATGAAGAAGCTGTGAAACGAAACGCATCAGGTTATGGTTAAGAATAGTTTCCTTGTATGTCCCTGGGCTAACATAGTTTTAGACTATAATAATGACTATATTAACCTCCCCCCCCCACCCAAAACAAGAAAATGCTTGTCATGAGAAGGACTCATGTGATGAGAAATAACAATAGACATAGTAAGTTAGCAAATGAATAGGCGAAAAAAGAGCTGAAGAGGGAACAAATACCAGAGGTTATGATGTGCAGTGATGACTTTGGTGTTAAAGCCAGTCAAAAATGTATTTTGTACAAACAAAAATGCACACTTGTTATTTCTCATCAAACTCCATCCCTGTACCTTGGTTCTTTCACCGTGATTTTAAAAATCGATGAGGAAGGGCAGCCCAGAGAAAGCACTGATTCATCTTTAAGCAATGAAAAGGTAAGAGGCTTGAGCTTCCCTGAAATACATTTGAAAGTAGAAAGAAAGTGAATGAGTATTGGGGGAGAGCAAATATCTTGACTAGGATGTCGGTGCCAGTGGGAGCTTCGTGTCTAGGCTCAGTGGGATGCCATTGTCTTGTGTTGATAGAAAAGTTAACTGAATAGGCTGGATGCCATATACAGTAATAATGCAGACAAAGAATGGGCACAACAGTAATAGAAATGAATATATGAAAAAGGACTTTGGTGTTAAAGCCAGTCTTTGGTTTAAAGTATATATATTTGCAGTGTATATGGATTTCCATGCAGACTAGAATATGTATATTTGACTTAGCAGTTCGAAAGAAACATGTCTGTGGTTGTAGCCAGCTTAAATTGTAGAGGGGGGATAAACCGAAAACAAAAATTAGAGAAAGTTATTTATTATCTGAATAATGAGGATTGGGACATACTTTTACTCCAAGAAACTTCTAAAATAAGCAAGAAAAACAAAGAAAAGATAGAGCTAGAGTTAGAAGCCAAAGTGATACAGGACCCTAACACTGAATCAAAAGCAGGAGTGGGAGTTGCAACGCTGGTTAAGGAAAAAATGTGGAATAAAGTAGAAAAAGTTGATTTTGATCCAATTCAACGATTAATAAACTTGAAATTGAAACTGAATGGACAAGAATATAATATTATAAATGCTTATATTCACACAAAGGAATACCAAAAAAGAGTAGACTTTAATAACTTAGATAAAATGATTAAACAAATAAGTAATGATGTTTTCATAGGTGGAGACTTCAACTCCATAAAAAGTAAAAGTGAGAGAATAAGTGCCAGTGAAGATATAAAGATTGATCAACAACTAATAGAATGTATAGATAACAATTACTTAGAAGACATAAAAGATTTTTTCTCAAATCAAACACCAACATATATAGGACAAAAAAATGCTGCAATATTAGACAGATTCATTACTTCGAATCCCGATATTGTTAAAAGTTATGAAATTAAAATCTGTCCCTTTAGTGACCATCAACTAATACGGATAGATATATTTGAAAAAAGGATACTAAGAAATAGCACGAATAAAAAATCTCATTGGAAACTGAATACGAGCCTACTAGAAAAAAATGAAACAATGGTAAAAATTAAGTGTTTCTGGGAAGAATGGAAAATGATGAAAGTTAACTTTGAACATAGCGGGGAATGGTGGGACAAAGGGAAAAAAGGGATTAAAAAAATCTTGATTCAGATAGGGAAAGAAGAATCAAAAAGAAGAAAAAATAAGGAAAAAGAATTGGAAAAAGAGATTGAAGAAAATCTCAAAAGGCTAAATGTAAAAAGTCATGAGATTACAAACTTGAGAAATGAACTAAATAAATTACTTGAGTATAAAATAGAAGGAGCTAAAATAAGGAGCAGACAATTACTTCTACCAAGGGAAGAGAAAGGATCCAAAGATTTTTTTGCTCTCGAAGTTAAAAATATTATACAAAGTAGGATTAATACTATACTGACAGAACATGAAGAGATCAGCACGCCTGAGAAAATTAAAAAAGGGATATATGATTTTTATAATCAATTGTATACCGCAGAAGGAATCTGTGACGAGGCAAGTAAGGAACTTGAGGAAAACTTTGAGAAATGTTAAAATATCACAGGAAGACAAGAAGAAAATAAATAAATTTGTGACAATAGAGGAGGTAAGAAGGGCACTGAATAAAATGAAAAACAATAAAACTCCGGGTAGTGATGGCTTAACAAAAGAATTTTATGTAAAGACATGGGATTTTTTGGCTGAGGACTTGACTGAAATGATAAACAATAATTTATTTGAAAATGAAATGACTGAAAGCCAAAGAGAGGCAATTGTGAAACTGCTATACAAAAAGGGAGATAAAAGACTCCTGAAAAATTGGCGTCCAGTCAGTTTACTAAATGTAGACTATAAAATCTTCACTTCAATATTATCAGAAAGATTACTTAGTATTCTGGGAGGAATAATCTCAGAAACACAAGGATACGCAATCAAGGGGAGATTTATTTATGAAAATTTGAAGCTAATAGAGGAGTTGATAACAAGAGATGAAGAGGATCTAGAGAATAATGAAGGAGGGATTTTAAAAAGTATAGATTTGGAAAAGGCTTTTGATAGAATAGAACATTCATATATCTTCAATATTTTAGAAAAGTTAGACCTTGGCGACATACTTACAAGATTCATAAAATTAGCTTATACGAAAATTACCACACGAATACAGACACAATTTGGTTTGACAAATACAATAAATGTAACCCGTTCAGTAAGACAGGGCTGTCCACTGAGTATGACATTATTCATACTGGCATCCGAACCCTTGTTAAGGTTAATTAATTACAACAGAGAAATAACTGGAATAAAAATTAACAACCCAGACCAAAGAGAGGCACATTTGAGGCACTGAATAGGCATATTTGAGGCATACCATGGAGTAGGTAGAGGCATAAGCTGAGATCACAGGAGGCGTAAAGGAGGCATATCCAACTCCTCATTAAATATGCAAGAGGCATATATGAGGCATTTTCGAGGTACATTTGAGGCATATAGGAGGCGTATTTGAGGCGTTCCAAAAATTTTAATAATGCCTCAAATATACCTCTAGATATGTTAATGATGTGCCTCAAATGTGCCTCATATGCAAATGAAGAGGCATCTTTGAGTCACATATGAGGTACGTTTGAGGTATAACTGAGGCGTATTTGAGGCGTAGGCTCATCATGTAAGTGGAGGCACATTTGAGGCATAAATGAGGCGTATTTGAGGCGCTCCAAATATCTTAATAGTACCTCTTCTGTACCTCCGCATGGAGGTACAGAAGAGGCATATCTGAGGCATGAATGAGGCACATTGACAGTTAAGGAAGTGAGCCAAATATTTGAATTTTCAAATAGTGCTTCTATCTAAAACAAAGGAAAGACTTGGTACAAAAGCGGAACTACTAAATTAACTTAATGACCTTTATGTAAATGTCAAATGGGTGGCACACTCAATCTGACATGCATTCAGGATTATTTGTCAAATTAAGGAAATTGTTATTTGACTTCTAACAAAAGAGCATGTTGTCATGTGAGTGATAATATAGTCTGTTGAGCAAAACACAAAATTCTAAGAGTTACATCAGCAACACAACCAAATAAATTGAACTAATTGTTCAGAACACCTTTACAATAAAAACTACAACTTGCATATTTATAAGTATGACAAGTACAGCGAAGTATAAGTAAAAATGTGACTTACAACATTGGCACCATGCTCCCTAGTTGGGGTTTCCCTTTTCAATGCAAATTTAGGTCACCACAAGGAGACACCCTAGTATAATCTACAGGAGAGGCATGTTTGAGGCATAAGGGGGAATTCAGGCCACACAAAAATTTGGCTATGTTGGAGAGGCATATTTGAGGCACAGGGTAGAAAAACAGAGTCCAGTTTGAGGCACATTTGAGGCATAGATGCAGGTAATGCTTTTCTTGGTAAGTCTGGGAGGCATGTTTGAGGCATATCATTATGCAGGGAGGCATAGATGAGGCACATCATTAACATAAGAGGCACATTTGAGGCACACTGCACTTGGTAGACTATGCCTCAAATGTGCCTCGAGTATGCCTCAAACGTGCCTCAATTGTACCTCTGAAAAATTTCTATGCCTTAAATGTGCCTCTCTTTGGTCTGGGAATGCTAGAAGAATTAAAATAGTAGCTTATGCTGATGATACAACTTTGTTCTTGAAGAATAAAAAAGAAGAAAAAATAGCCTCAGGCTTAATAAAAGTTTATGAGAAAGCTACAGGTGCTAGATGCAACTTAGAAAAAACCCAAACTTTGCAATTTGGTAACTACAGGAAAAAACAAAAGACCTTAGAACAAGAGTCTGTTAAAATACTAGGTATAAAATTTCATCACGAAAAAGAAAGAAGAAGAAAAGAAAACTGGGAATTAATTGGAATAAAGATAAAAGGAAATCTAAACAAATGGAAAAGCAGAAAGATGAGTATGATGGGACGAGTAACTATAATTAACGCATTTGCAATTTCATTACTATTATATGTAAATAGGATAATATCTCCAACAAAAAGTCAGATAGGCGATGTTACAAAAATAATAAATAACTTTATAATAGATACAAGGCCAATCATGTACTCCAATGCTCATATGAAAAGGCCACTAATCGGTGGAGGATTTGGGCTGCCTGACCCAGAATTGAAATGCAGAGCCCAGGAACTACAATGGATGATAATGTATGCAGATAGCAGTATAACTCACCCATGGAAGGATATTTTTCAAATAACTCATAAGCAAGAAATCAACTACTTCTTGGGAAAATCATTATGGAGAGGTAATTTTAAAAAGGGAAGACAGGATAAAGAAATGAAAGAAAATCAAATAATAAAACAGCTAGCACTAAAGGAAGGATGGGAAAACTTAGACTATAGAAAAATATACAGAAAATTGGCAGACGATACATGCAAACAATTTGAAATAGAAAGGGTTCTAAAAAGTTACAACTGGAAAAAAATATGGATAAATTGGAGCAGTAGGCAGTTCAACAATAAAAGCAAAATAACCATGCACACCATCATCTCAAATCATTTTAACAATAAAAAGTATAAGAACAAATCTGGAAATTGTCCATTATGTGATTATGACCTGGTGCAAAGTAGGGATCACAGTTTCTTCAAATGCAGTGGAGCTAAAAGCTTGCTGACTTACATCAAAGGAAAATATAATGTCATTCTTGAGCCACAGACTCTCTATTATGAAAATTGTGAAAATAATGATTATAGAATTGCTTTAGCATATGTTAATACAGTAGTGAAACTAACATTGTCACAAATAGGAAAATGGGGTACTCCGAGTAAACAGCAAATACAAAATAAATTTGAAAAAGTGTTAATGAAAACATAAGTGATGGTGTTAAAGCCCACTTAGATGTATTACTAAGTAGAGTGGAGAATAGGAAAAAAGAGAAATAACTCCTATCCAATTGTATACAAAAATAAGAATTAACAACACCTATACCAAAACATTTAAAATAAAGTGGCAGATAGAACCCCCCACCCTCCTCCCAAAATAACTAACTGCAATTTTTGCTATTATGTAAGATTGTCCTTAACAAAATGACTAACTCAGACCGCTTGTCTTCTTCAAATAGTGCAAGAGGTCATTGCATGTAGACAGCTGTAAGAAAAAAAAAAGAGACAAAGAGACTGCCACCATATCAAACAAATACAAATGCACACACGGCCAAAAATTAATCTTGGAATATTTAAAATAATATATAATCCATTGTACTCCTGTAACGGCCGACACATACATATACAATACATACAAACAAATAAATATATACACCAAGTCTAGGAGTTTAAAACTTTAAAAAGTGAATAGAAAACACAAATATACAACAAACCCTGGGTACAACAATACAAATGAAATTTTCTCAAGTATATGTAACATGTGTAAATTTTTGTAAATATTATCATTGCAAAATTAAAAAAATTATGATAATAGTAACTAGCACAAAAAAAACAAAGACCCAGGGCGTGCTATGATGATAAGCTAGTTGTCACTCGAGAAGAATCTATTGGGTCATACCTTTAAATTGTGCAAGTGATACAGAGATCAAGGATGCAGTAAACCCAACTGCCTGTTAGTAAGCCAGAGAATCTCTTTCTCTGGCTGAAATCAGAAAACATGGGAAACCTAGATCACAGTTGATGCCAATGAAAAAAGGTAAGAGGGTAGTGAGACAAACTTCATTCAGAACAAAGGCCCAGGGGAGTAAAAATGAAAGAAAGTAGAGAGGATGAGAGAAGGAGAACACTAAAAAGAAGAATGCTCTAACACACTTTAACAATGTGGTGAGAGTAGGAGAGAAGAGTGACATCTGGTCTGAGTGCATTAAAAAAAAAAAGAAAAAAAAAAAAAAAAAAAAGTGGCAGGTACATATATAAAGTACAACAGATTTTACGAAACGATGTTACCCAGCCTTCTAAGGCTTATCTACCACTTCATATCAACAATCAACAATATTGAGTTTTATTGGCCTCAGCAGGTAATATTGGTCTTGGCCTGCGGCCTCGACCAATATTACTGCTTCGGCCAATAAAACTCAATATTGGTCTCCTCACCATCCTCTATCTATATAATATCTCTACATTTAAAGTTCATATGTGTATTCTAAAAAAAAGTTCTAATTGTTACATTTAAGAGTTGAATATGTTGTGACAATCACGTCATTGTAAATTGTAACCCTCCAGTAAATATAAATAATATGTAAATGGCACTGCCATGAAACTTGTGTAGCTTTGTCATATACCTACTGCATTAACTTCAACTTTCCATGCAGAAGGCCAATTTATCTTTTTAAAGGACTGGGCAAATTATGGGAAAATAGATAAAATAGATAAGATCAGATTTATAGATAAGATTAGATAGATAGATAGAAAGATAGAAAGACAGATAGAGATACATGTAGATAGACAGATAGACAGATTGCACTGACAGGTGTGTAATTCAAATCAGTGTTAAATTTGGTTCTATAAATTTGGATCTATTATGTTAAATTGTTGATGTTACATAACTGAGATCAATAAAACCATATAGCTATTCAGAGATAACTGTTTACTATTAGACTGTTACATAATTTGTTGATGGTTAATGAAGATTATGTAACCTTAAGTGTTGTTATGATTTCTAACTTAGTGAGCAATTTAAGTCATTAACTATTGTGTTGACTTTTAATTTTCAGTCACTTCTTACAATCAGGGGTATGGAATTATTTCCAATGTTGATACACATGTTGATTTAAATCCCTGAAATATGTCATTGGAGGTTATTATAGGACAAGACTGAAATTTTAAAGCTATTTTGCAAGATATTTGAGGTATTTTGATTATTTACCAAACTAAACCCTGACTAAACTACAAGCACCACTGTTATAGCAGCTGAGGCACTTCCTGTTCAGGCAGTCACTGTAGACAGGAGCACCACGCAGAATGAGCTGTCCTTGTGGCGGCCATGAGCGAAGCTCATAATATGTAAATGGCACAGCCATGGAATTCGTGCAGCACTTAACAATTATTTTAGGACGTTTTTTTTTACCATAACTTTCATTAAATTTATTTCATATATTCAATGTATGAAAGGCAGTTATGTTACTGTTTCCAAGAAATTGAAAGACAGAAAACTAGAGAGAAATTTATACCAGAAACTATTAGAAAGATAAAATAGATCAAAATTGAATATATATATAGATAGATAGATAGATAGATAGATAGATAGATAGATAGATAGATAGATAGATAGATAGATAGATAGATAGATAGATGGGATAGCAAATAAATAGGATCAAGGATAAATAGAATTGATAGATAATCAGCTAAATAGTAAAAAGGAAGACAACACTGAAAGCTGCCAAATTTAAGTCTATGCTAGATTGTTCATTGTTGATAATACATAATAGTGATAACAAAAACAATAACATGATCTGTATGTAGATTAATAGCTCACTTTTACATAATCATCAGTTGACAAAGATTATGTAACTTTAATTCTGTTATGTTTTCTTGTTGTCTGTTTTGAAATGAAATGAATCACATGTTAATAATATAATTTAGCTTGTCAAGGCTTGTAATTAACTATTCCATAAAAATTATAGATACACGGAATATTACTGGAGAATATTGAATTTTTAAGGCACTTTTGAATACGAATATGTCATGTTTTGTTAAATTTGAAACTAAATCATTGATAAGAAGCTGGTCCTACTTGACCTAATTTCCTGCTGTCGACCATTGATGTTGAGACCATCACTGCACAGAATTTTGAAACCTTTCTTGTGCTAAATTTCGCTTCACGAAATGGCCTTCGGCCGTTTCGCTGCGCAAATATAATTGATTTATAGTGACAGATAAGCCTCCAGAAAGGCTGGGTACTACAGGTCATTTATGTTGTATTATTGTTAATTTGTATGTACCTGTAACTTAAATAATAAAGAATCAATTAATCAATCAATAATCATAAATATTTTACTTTGAGCAGGCCCCATATTGAACTCGATGCCCTCATTCTATAGGGGAGAATATGAATAACAAATATAAGTCATCAGGCCTCAGAGGTGTCTCCCCATAAATTACATAAATTTTTGTGAAAAAAATTGTGTAAAAATGTAGCCTATTCATTGCCATATCATCATTATTATTCTAGATGGGTCCTTCGGAGGCAAAGTGAACCAACCCTGAATTATGGCATTACCATGTTTCCATGATTTTTGGACATAAAATTGTGTCCTCTACCTAATAGTTAGGTGACCTACCTTTGTTTCAAATAGCAAGGTTATTTATGGGGGTGAACCAACCCAGTGTGGCCATAACCCAGGGTCAGCTGCAAGGCAAAGTGAACCAACCCACATACCACAATGAAAAGTGAACCAACCCATGCACTTCAAGGTAAAGTGACCCAACCCCAATGTTTGTCTTTATTGCAGCATTCCACTTTTATGAAGGAGGTGGATTAATTCATATTCCACCAAAGACCTTCATTGCCCTCTCTGTCTGGTATTGGGCCGTTTTCTCTGGTGGACCATCATTGCCATTCATAGGGTCTAAGATTCAGTATTTGGGAAAAGTGAACCAACCCAAGCAACCATCGTTTTGCAGCAGAGTGAACCAACTCGTGTTTTGAACATTTTCTGAAGAATACACCCTCCAGAGTGAGGTTTATTAATTATTCGCCACTCTAAAGTGGTGGTAGTCTTGAAATATCTCAAAGTAAACGCAAGATATATCTATTTGGCCAGAAATCATCTGCAGTTTCAAGCAAAATAATATTATATGGCTTGGTTCACTTTGCCTTGCAATGAACGGTTTCATTAAAATAGTGTGGTATAAGTGTGGTAAGTATATCTGTATTAGCCAATATATATTTAAAATATAGTTTAGAATGGATTTTGCTTCATGAGATTCTTTTTAAAAACATAATGACTAGACAGAAAAGGTGGACTTACAGGTGATGCAAATAATTTACAAGAAATAATAGCAATAAATTACAAGTATATTAATATGTAAATTAAATTTATATGTAAAGCGATTAATAGAACAGTTAGAAATAATAGGCTTAATAATAGGAACAGTTAGAAATGCGCACAGCAGATGGATAAAAACAGTTACTGTTTAAAATCATTTGTTACCATAAAAAGTTCGAATTCGTCTGCCTGATCTTAAAAATTCAGACATAGGCTATTTATTTGGCCAAAAATCATCTGCAATTTCAGGAAAAATTTGGCTTGGTTCACTTTGCCTTGCCAAGGATGGTTAAAGGGGGGCATTCAGAGGGTAGCAATATACCCGGGTACAGCAATTAGCCTCGATTAATTGCTCTATCATCATGATTGGATAACTGTTATGTCAGACAGGCCAATCAAGGAGCTTTGTTGCACATGACTATTGTTAATTAGCATATGGGCACCAGAGCATGACTTGCAGAGCTGTCATATGTCAACAGCTCATTTTCACACTCGCACGAACTGTCAGTTATTGTCCACATATGTACAAATAAGGTGTACGATTGTGACAGGCATCTGACATGACCTATCACACAGGGTATAAGATAAGTCAGATAATGGACTTCATTATTCTGGGGAATGATGAACAGATCTCACCTCAGGAACTCCAACAACCCGAAATACTTAAATACCACTGCCTTTACAACTATATAATTAAGCACAATCAAAATTAAGGAGCTTACCATTTCATATTTGAAGAGAACAGTTATTCAAAAGTTGTTGATCTGACACCAGAGTGAATTTAATTAGGCCTAACCACACTGAAAAATCCATGCTAAAACACAGCTGCCATGTTTGATGACTGCCTCTGTGATGTCACAATCCTGAAAAGATGCATAAAAATCCAAAAAGACATGCTTAAGAATGGTAACAGAAGGAATTGGTCAGAAATAGTATGTCACATAATAAATAGCTGTGAGATTGAATATGACATCAATAATATTGAAAACCCTGAAAATGTGTCTAGTAATGTTAGAACTAAGCTTTATGGTGGTGGGTAAGCGCAACTAATCGCTTCAATAAATGTTAGCACACAACAGCCAAAACTTAGGACATAGGGGAGAGCGGGTTCAGTTGAAACAAATTTTAGAAATAGCTCTCCTGTGTGCATACCTTTACAGCTTTCAAGGAGAACAAAGATGGAAAAGGTAGTTTGAAAAGTTGTCTATACATCCCAATTTTAGGTTTTTGCATATATCTTAAAATTGGCCGACATATGAGTCTCCAAAAAATAAACAAAAATTGGGGCTAGTTGAAACATTGGAAGGATGATGGATGAAGTGTGGGACTGCAGTCCTTTATTTTTGCTAACAAGTTCATCTAGGAGCACAGCATGTTTCGGCTAAATCTGGCAAGTCTCGAACATTTCCTTCTGTTCAAAGAATAGCCTGGGGCCAGTTGAACCAGTCGACAGTTAAACTTTAATAATAATTTTATTTATCTATTCTAATCCAATGTAATGGGCCTATTCGAAAAACGGTTTTACTGAGAATTACCTGTCATTGCAACTGGCCCCACTGTGACCTCCATGTATCTATATACAGCCTGACTGCACCCTTGTTTTGGGACACCATTTTAAGGAGGTGGGTTTGCATCTGCACATAACCTATTATATTATGATGATATGACATCCCTGCAGACCAAGTAATTTAAATGCTATGAAAGCTCCAATCTCAATGTGACAAACTACAGTTTACATGCGAAAAACGAAAAAAAGAGTGATAGTTTCATTACCATGTGTCTCAGAACCAAAACCTCTACATGGAAAAGACTAGCCTAATAAGGCCTAACGCAAGGTTTTATGTATGTTCCCATACCTGCTCCACCCACTTATAAATCAAGGGTGGTTCAACTGGCCTGCCGGTTCAACTGGCCTCACTAGAACCCTACCTTCTCTTAAGAATTAGCCACAAAATGTTAACCAAAATTGCTAGATTTAGAACTAGTTCACGCAGCTTAAGAATTGAAACTGTGCGACACCAGAGGCCAAAATTACCAGCCCCTGAAAGAATTTGTGGAAAGTGTACTTTTGATATGCCTGAAGACGTAATACATTGTTTGACTGTATGCCCCAGCTATGCAAGCCATCGACATCAACTCCTTTTAACAGCATCTAAGTTTGTAGATAACTTTCAGTCATTGGATAATAAAAATAAATTTGTTGAAATAATGAAATGCAAGGAACCTGAATTGCAAATTAATCTAGTGAAGTTCTTACAATTAACTGATGTGTAGAACAGATATCTCCTGCATTCACATGATCATGTTTGCTAACTGTAAATAGTAATACTCTGTTTTTTGGCGTATATAATAGATGTTAATAAAAACTCAACATGATACATGCAATTGTGTTATATGATGTCTATTTACCTATTTACCATATCTTTGTATGTATATATATATAACATGTAACATCAGTATGTGCAGTGTGACTCCTTAATTAGTTATTCTAAAAACTGGTTGTGTAACAGCAAATTAAAATCCTATAAACTCTCCTAAATTGTTTAGTAATAATTATATTCGTGCAGCGAAACGGATTTCTGTTTTGTCGAGTAATGTCTACTGTTCTACCGTTCAGCTGATTATCTTTTAATATTATTTATCTATTAAATATGTATCTATCCATCAATTTATCCATCTGTGGGTCGATCTATCTATCGATTTATCTATCTATTTATCTATCTAATTATTTGTCTATTTATCTGTCTATTATATTTTTTGCCTATTTTATCTTTCTAATATTCTAAACTCATATCTGTCTTTCTATGTATCTGTCTTTCTATTTTATATAACTGACTTCCATACATTGAATATGAAATAAAAATAAAAGAAAAAACACTTTTCAAAGTGCTGCGTGAATTTCTTGGCAGTGCCATTTACATATTATGTTTAATAACAATCTTAACTGGTAATTAATGGTCAACAAACAAAAGGTATGATGCTATTATATAATATACATATGTATCCAAAGTATAGGACCTGAAAGAAATTGACTAAAAAATTATATATTTTTCTTAATCATTCGTCTAACTGGGTGGCTGGAACTTGGATCAACTTAAAACTGCAATTACTTTACGATTTGTATCTATTGTATATATGTCAACTTAGTGGATATATATGTGTGTATTCTATGTTTTTATTATTATTTTAGCCTATGTTGTACCTAATTGCTTTTGCCTGACTTATGTATCATGTTCGATATTTGAATGTCTAATAAAATGTATATACATATATGTATATATATTTTTGTAAATGAAGTACTCAATAAAGTTTGCACCTTATATTTAGTGTCTCATGTGTGATTTTAAGCTAGTGGAAAAAAATATTAAGGTGGCTCGCTACTCGTGCCAAGTGGTAGTGAGCGCACATTCATGTGCACTGCCGCGTAGGGTGTCCCAAAAAAAGTGAAAGTCTGAAATTCATTGGGGCTAACCTCTAAATGTGTTCTATAGCCCCTCTCTGACTCCCATGTAAAATTTCAGCTCATTTGAAGATGTTTTAGATGTTGCTCAAGAGCCCCAAAGATAGATAGGGGTTTAACATTGAATTTTCATGCGAAAATGGCTATTTTAGGCAATAGCTCACAAATTATCGGTTTCATTCCAACCAAACACATGGATGGTTGAGACAAAGATGTATAATTTATTCTGCACATTGTGGTACCAATTTCATATCTGTACCTCACTTGGTTCTTGTGTTATAGGCAAATGTACACAATTTTACATGAAAAAGTGATGTCACAGCAAAGCACCTCTTTTAATGAAGATAAATTGCAGTCTAATTTTGAATTTAAACGTGAGACAATCACATATTGGTTCCATAGTGTGACAGAGACACAAGAACATCAAGCTATGTCTTACTATCTGTTTCAGACTATTGAAACAATCTAAGAAGTTTTTTTTTAAATCACAGAAAATCGTGTAAATAAGCATATCTCATATACATATGTATATGTAGATTTTCTCAATGCTCAAGCAAGTTACAAATATAAAATTTGGTACTACAATGTGCAGAATAATTTATACATCCTTTTATCAACTATCCGTGTGTTTGGGAGGTCTGAAACTGATAATTTGTGAGCTATTGGCCAAAATAGCCATTTTCGCATGAACATTCAATGTTAAACTCCTATCTATCTTTGGGGCTCTTGAGCAACATCTAAAACACCTTCAAATGAGCTGAAATTTTACATGGGAGTCAGAGAGGGGCTATAGAACACATTTACCAGTTAGCCCCAATGAACTTCAGACTTTCACTTTTTTTGGGACACCCGTACGTGCAGCCAGGCAGGCCCTATCTATCGTAACGTCACCACTGTGCTGACACTGCTTCAAGATCTTTTTTTAATTCTGAGAATTTCATGCGTCAGCCGCTTCGTTTGCTATTTGTGCCACTGGGGTTAGAGACTTCTTGTTAGAGCATTAGATGCGCCATGAAGTGCACTATATACAGCCGGAGAATCAACTTGATACTGATAACAGAAAATGTTTACAGGCGATTTTCGGCAAGCAGGTCTAATTTCTCAAAAATGACTTTGTGATATAAATAAATGTTTATATCAATTTGAAGTGTGGTAGGAAGGCTTGTCTATATCATCATGTTGTTCCCAACTATTTTTGGAAATGAATGACACAGAAACGAAAAATACTATCTCGTCAATTTTTTTTAGCGCCATGGTTTATAAAAAAAGTTAAAACTTATATTCCGAGCCTCTTGGAAAGTCCTTTAAACTCAAAATATCTCTTTGAAATTGTAATCACCTTTTCCATGAATGTGTCTTCTTTAATTTCATGCTTCATTGCATAATATGGGATGCATAACCACTGAATGGCAGAACAAACTTCACAGTATGAAAAATAAGAAATTTTTTTTATTTTTCTGGTTCGCGTGGACTGACTTTCTGGTACAGAACCAAGCCACACATTTAAAACTATACAAGTGGACATATAAACCCAGTTTCCGTGAAAAAAATCATTGTTTTCGCTCTAGGCTGTTAAACTGGTTTATCAATAAAAAAATATGCTATTTCTAAGACCAGAACATAAGCATTGATGTGTTCCCATGCAACGATCTATCCACTGGCTGACAGGCTGTGATGCTGCACTTGTAGAGGCCATTCCAGAACCAATTATCACTTTGACTCTGTTTTACATATACTTCAATGCCGGGGAACAGGGATGCCAACTGTGACATTGAGTGTTCAAATGACATCACACTACTACAAAAATGAAAACAGTCTAGACTGAAAAATAATTGTTTGATCTCAGACAATGACTGTCTAGTTAATATGTGTCCGATCAAGCTGTTGTATAATCAAGACAATTGAATTGTTTAAAATGTTGAATAATTTGTGTGAATTTCATTCTATTGATTGTTTAAAGCATACAATCCATTGAATGAAATAAACAAGTTATTTGACATCACGAATATTTCAATTGTCTGAATTAGACAACTGCTTGTTCGGACACATTATCAGTCAATCATTGTTTGATTCAAGCAATCCTTTTTTTCAGTGTATGATAAGGGCAGTAATATTTACCAACTGAAACAGTGGTCCCTGTATATGAAGACTGCTCCTTCTGAATCCAGGAAGCGGTCTCTTTTGGGTGTGCAAAATGCATTCAAATAGTACTTAGTGTGGGAGTAAGAAGGCCACAAAAGGCAAGTCAGTCTTACAACAAGGGGTCTTACAATGCAGGTACTCCTGTGCACTTGAGTACATATAGTTTTGTGAATAATTTGTTATGACGAGAGGTAGTTTACACAAATCAATACATATTTGTAAATTAATTATAACACTTTTCCTGCTCTCCTCAATTTATTGGTACAATAATTTATTTTTTATAAACTGCTAAAAACATTGGCATTAGTCTGCTGTTCCTTTAGAAATCAATGTTTGAAAACTAGAGACACCTTGCATACTACATGTATTATTCGATTGTTCAAATTCTAAGGCCAGACATAATTGATCTTTAGCTTCTCGGATCTTCTCGAAACTTTTTCTAGGGCCGGTCGGTAGAATGAAAAAAGAAGGTGAAATCTCAATTTTTTATAATGACAATTTGATAAAAATTCTAGTTATGCTCAATTTTTTTTACCGTAGGCAGAAAATGTTTTGAGTCGGTCGATCCGAGAAGCTAAAAATTTAAAAAGTCTGACCTAACTTCCTTACTCACATACGCACCAAGGGCATTTTCAATTTATTTGACATCATTAAAACATCATCTGACACAGCACAGCTGGGGGGCTGAGTGACACAGTGCTTTTTAAAAAAATTAATTTTAGTCGTGGGGATTTTGCCCAAAGAGGGTATTTTATTATTGCATCGCATCAATGAAGGTGTGTGACTACAAAGATTTCAAATTCTAGCTGCAGTAACAAAATTAATGCTATATTCAAATTGAATTCTAGGTTTACATTCATTTTATTTACCTCCAGTGGTATTGTGAATTACCACATTTTTGGAATTTTATGTTAAATGCGGAAACAAGGTGCGATCACTGATAGGGTGAATCTCTTTCAGTAGTTGGGATTTTTGCCGGGACTTGTGGGCAACATGTTACACATTTATCCCATGTGCGGGATCTTTTACTTGCCCAGCATAAACACTTATATAAGGGGCCACCAATTCAATACAATCCTCATAATGCTCCAGATATAGAGCAGAATCCTTGGGAGGGCGAAGACTGGTCTGGTAGCATTTGCATTCCGAATACCCCGAGTAATAATATTATTAGCAATTTTTCTGAAATGCACCATTTTTGGTAAATTCCTACAACATCATATATTTTTGTTTGATTCTTATAAATTACATAAGCAACTTTTCGGTCTTAATGTAAAAGGAACCAACCAAGGCTGTAGGTTGGGCAGAAACTAGCTCTCCTTGCAGGCCACAGCCCTGGACAAAAAATGTTATCCTATTTGTTTGAGGAATCAGTTTGCCCCATGTGTCTGGAAGTGTGCTGTTTGACAACAAAGATTTCACTGAAATTCTGTCTCTGTTTGAGAGTGTGGCACAGCCCTGTGATGGATGGAATGGACGGTGTGGACTCAAGAAACAATTACTCCAACTTTTCAAAGTTAAGCTATTCAACTTTTATTTTAGAAAAATATCACTAACTTCATGGGTGATTTTAAAGTGCACATTAAACTTGCTGTGAAGCACTAAAGCGAAGCACTATGCAAAGCACTCAGCTGTTTTTGTGGGTTTTGAGTTTGTACCATTCAATGTCAAACTATGGCATGCCTTTACGAGTCTGCAATTTCTAAAGCTGGTTCAGAATGGCGACAATTTTTAAATTAAAAATGGCTGAGGATATATCAATGCACTGGGAGTTGCTCCACCTCTACTGAAATTATTTAGTACATTGTTTGTCCTTTTGAACATCTGTGCCAAGTTTCAATCATTGTTTCATGACCCAGGGGGGTCTTGGAGTTGTTTTTAAATAAGTACTGTTTTTTTTTTTTCAGTTTTGGTGTAAATAAATTATTTTTCGACTGTCTTGAAATAAATAATTACTACTCAGGGCATATTTCTTAACATGGTACTGCTTGATTTAGGAGTGGATACTTGGGGACTTTGCGCACTTGAAATAAGTAACTAATGTGGCAGTTAACGCGAAATAAATAATTGTATTGTACTTAAGTACATGTAGTTACGGGAAAAACTTGTTATGACAACTGGCAGTTCATATTAACCAATGAACATTTTGTAGTTTTATTTTTGTACTTTTTTTTTCTGTCCTCAATTTGGTACTATAATTAATTTTTTATAAAGTAATTGAAAATGATTGCCACATCTTTCTCATTTTCTGTTTGTAAACATGGCAACTCTATAGTACGATAGTTTTTGTAACACTATTCACATAAAGTATTACATACATCTTTAGGAAGATGCAGGATAATAGTTACATGTGCACATTAATTTACTGACACACGAGGCGTATTTTGATTGTATAAAAGTAAGTGACAGGGGCGTATCTAGAAGTGGCCTTTGGGGGGGGATTACATGGGGTGCATACGGGGCTCTCCACAGGGTTTCCTATCTCTTCCATGTTAATTTTGGGCTGGGGGGGCATGACACCATGCCCCCCCCTAAATACGCCACTGATAAGTGATAGTTCATCATTTGCACTGCATGCTGCACAGGTGTGTGTGACAATCGCATGTTCAGAAAATGTTTTTTTATTTTTTGCTTGATACACTGGCACTGATCAACAATCTTATAATGGATATTCCGGGGACACCCTTCCTCAGCAATGCACAACTTAAAACAATCGACTTGGTGGCAACAGCCTCACAGTGGCTCCAAATTTGACTAGGGGATGTGAAAAGCTCAGCCTTCCCCGTTTGCATTTAAATGATTTGACATCATTAGCAGGGAATTACTTTGAAGGACGTAAAATTGAAGCTATCACTTTGGTGAATAACAAACTAACAGCATTTCCCAACCTTGTGCCACTAGGAAGCTCATTGCAAAAAGTATGGATGACAAAGTGTAACATATCAGCATTCCTAACAAGCAACATGGTTCTGGATTTGAAAAATCTGAAATACCTCAATCTGGGTGACAACAAAATTATCAAAGGCTTTGATACAAGCTTCTGTCACATGAATGACCGTGTGAATCTCCACTTGTTCGGGAACAATGATCTCAAGATCTTTGAAGACCCGTACCGCTTCTGCCCTCACCTGCTAGACAGTTTTGCCACCAAACCGGAAATCGAATTACAAAACACCAACAACATCCCCTGTGATCACCACCGCTGCTGGATGAAGAAGTTTGCCTCAAAGTTCAGCATGTCAATCTCGGACTGTCCTGATGGAAGGCCATGGTCCAGTGTGACTGAACAAGACCTCTGGCCTCAAGGTCAGTGTCAGCGTAAACCCTTAGGGCCTTTTCACCAACCTTGGTTTTCATAGTTAGACCTGGTCTGAACAACTGTAAACCTTGTTTAGTGAAATCCCCTTCACCAACTGTGTTTTAGTCTTTAGACTAGTCAAGGATCAGTGACTCTCAAACATTGTTTATACAACTTGCAGATCAGTGATCTCAAACTGTTTTGGTGTTAATTTTAGGGGCTGACCAGATTATAGTTGGCAGGAGGAGGGAAGGGGGTCTCTGGACATCCAGTGAAAGTTAATTTTGAAAATGTTTGGAGTGCCAATCCGCAATCTGCTCTAAGAATAATGTCAGATTTATTAATTTTATTTGATGTTAATTTCTGAAAGGCTCACTTTGAATCGCTATTCGATTCCTTTGCTCCTTGTTTTTCTGGAAGATGTGAAGATGCAAATGACACAAGTCTGTGTAATGAGAGAGTCTTATTGATTTGAATATCTGATGTAAAAGGTCTCAAGGCATTATTCTTATGACCTACCCTGGTGTTTTGCTTTGTTACCTCTCACCTGATACAAGAATTTTTTTCTCCTCATAATTATTATTCATGCAGCCATACTTTTTTTAAACTGCTCTTGCTCTTTCTCGTTATCATTTGATTCTTTATTTCAATTGCAGTTGAATCGGGCTTCAATGTAGTGAACGGAAATACGTTTGGAGCAAAATTCGTTTTTGTGCTTCTTCCAGCAAGGGATACAGTCACCATTGGAACTGAGAAAGTGTGCTCTAAACTGGACTGTGCACTCCTGTGCAAGTCTACAGCTTGTACGTATTTTGAATACCATCGTGAAACTCTATATTGTACCACAAAAAGACTAACCTAGTTGGTTTCTACTCCTTGATATGTTGCATGGCGATACCTAAATCTAAAAAGTTAACATAGCAAACAAGTAAAAATTATTATTTAGCTGACTGTATCTTCAACAAGTTCACTCTTGAAAGCAATAGTTCAACTTTACTCAAACTTTGTCTAAAATAATGAATCAGGTGCTTTTGACGGTTCTTATGGTGTACCACCTCAAATTTATCATTTGAAAAGCTTGTACACTAGTTGCAATCCTTCCGAAGTACAACAAAAGCTGATCTTCGGCTCTAGATTCTGTTTATTTCAATAATGTACAAATTTTGTTAACGGGACTAATTTTGGTTTGTAATTTGTAATTTGTTTATTTCAATACCATCATAGTAACCACATTTTACAAGTATATATATAAATTTATGTATATAATCCAAGTGACGGATGGTAATGGGAGAACACCCCAGCATGAAATGCCATTGCCATATGTATATAGGTGGGTACCCCCCCGATTCCCCCGATAAAATAGCTTAAAACAAGAAATTATACTAAACTAAACGATGTATGGAAATGAAATAATTATGATGAACTGATTATGATAATGAATTGATTTTCAACTAAATACAAACATCAGTGTTATTTTAAGTGTTATCAATTACACATAGAGTCACACAAATGATATAACAAAGTAATGCCACTAATATGGTAGCAACAATGAATCTTATCTAGTCTTACCATTCTTTGATAAGGGACTGTTCAGAATTTATGACTGGGGGGGGGGGGGGGGGGGGGTGGGAGTTTTTCTGGAACTTCCAGTCAAAAATTGAAAATATTTATAGTACCCCCCCCCCCTTGCCATACAAAGCAATACACACATATATACTGTTATACAAGGCCACGCGTACAGATTCACGTCATTTTGCGCATAAAAAAGTCCAAATAAAATGAGTTTATGCGTGTTTTTAAACATTTTTTCATTGTAAAAATTTTTAACCCCCCCTTGGAAGTGTTGTCAAAAATTAATACCCCCCTTGAAAACCGTGTGAAAAGTTAGTACCCCCTCGGCCAAAACTCCCACCCCCCCAGTCATAAATACTGAACGGTCCCTTAAACATGAATGAATATTACATTCAGAGCAGTTTCTGGTATGAAATATATATAAACAACTAAACATGATTATAATAATTAAGTGGCTGTAATCACTGCTTGCTTCGACCTTGGCCCCTCTTGGTGCCTAGGTCAAAGTTAAAGAGTGGTAACAACCTAATTTGATATAAACAAATAAACATAATTATAATTATAATTAATTGGCTGAAATCATTGCTTGCTTGGACCTTTAAAATTGGCTACATGTATAGTACAACTTTCCAAATTTTATAAGCAGCAGCCGTCTAAAATATTGAATTTTTAATGCACATTTGAGTATAAAATGAAATATCATTGTTTTAAACACCTCATAAGTTACATTAAGAACACTTCCAGACAATTGTAGATGTGTTAGTGAGACCCCTTATTAAGAAACTCGACCTTAAAAGAGAAATGTAATGAAGAACTATCACCCAATAACTGTTTCCCATTGTTGTTTCTCAGATATTTTTTAGAGAGCGCGCTTATGTAAATTCTAGTCAGCTTACAGTTGCTCTCGAAAGTAAGTACACCCCTGCAGGATTATTGCATTTGGCTCATTATTTGAAATTGGGTCATGGCTATTATCTCATTTTTGCAATAAAGTGTACCTCTTTGAAGTCTTACATAATATGTAATATGGTCTTCTTAAAATATCAAGGTCATACACCCTCACAATTATTAGCCTTTTAATCGCTTTATTCCTTCTCTTTTGGTCAATCTGCTTTTGTCTTGCAACCCTAAAATGTTTGTTGTTCCGTCTGGTTGATTTTGGCACCTTTATTTTAATTGCCATCCTCCTTAGCAGGACTTAATAATTGATTATCCTTAAATTTGATTAATTAAGTCATTATGGTGTGGTGGATGGGTCAGTTGAAATGCCAAGAACGTAGGAACTGTCTAAAAGGCTAAGAAATATCATTATTTACACCTATTATGATGAATTTGGATATCTAAGAATATTTCTGCACATTTTGGGGTTCATGTATTTACTATCAGGAAGTGTTATTCAAATGGAAGGAGCAAAAATACACTAACTTATCAAGCAAGATGGGAATACCAACAAAGATGTCTTGCAGAACATCCAAGAAATTAATACAGGAAGCAGCAAAATGCCCTAAGATTACATCCACAGAATTACTAGAGTAATAGACATCGTCTGGAATACATGTCAACACGTTAACTATGTGGACGCATTTGAATAAAGAAGGCGTCACTGCCAGAACACCAAGAAACAAGCCAATGCTGATAAAAAAAAAAAAGGAAGCAGGCCTATACTTTGCCCAGAAGAATTTTGATAAACCAGAAGACTTTAAGGCAAATATTCTTTGGAAAGATGATCCTAAAATTGAATTCTAAGGTCAGATGAACAACCGATACATTTGCTGCAATGCGAACAAAGCTTTCCAAGAGGAGAACCTGGTACCAATAGTGAAGCATGAAGGTGAGAATATCATGCAGAGTGGTTTTTTCCCCTCATCAGAAACTGGAAAACTGGTTCATGTAGGAGGAATCATGAATTCAAAGCTCTACTTATATAATTTATTAAGTCCTAGGAGATAATGTTGCCCAATTGCTGAAGTATAGCTTGGTTTAAAGTGCTCTTGGGTGTTCCAGCAGGACAACAATCACAAGCACACAAGTATGTCAGCTAAATCCAAAATAAATCAAAATAACTACAAGCTTTTGGTATGATCTAACAAATCCCAGATGAGATATCCCATCGAGATGTTGTGGTTTGACCTCAAAAAGGGGGCCAATGCAGAGAACTCTCAGACATTCAGTGATTACATGGTTTTACATGGAGGCATGGCCGCAGGTTCCAGCTAGTGCAAAGATGTAAGAACTTTATTCAAGGGTAAAGGAAGCATCTACAAGCTATTTTGGCGACCCGATTTGGAAACGAAAGGTATTGACTGCCTGAAATTAGAAGGGTGTACTTACTTTTGCAATGACAATTTTTTCCATACTTAACTGTATTAATTTAGCGGGGCACCGAATTAGTGAATTTGTGATATAATTATATGCACATGTATTAAATTGACACTATTTTATTGTTAGTGTGTGGATATATCATAATTTGTACCTTTGAGAGACAAAAGTTTGAAAAAAAGCATGGGGTGTACTTACTTTCGAGAGCAACTGTATATTATAGGCATGTCTGGCAAGGACATGGAACATAAACACATTGTAAGAGTTCATAATGATGTTATAAATCTTATGCTAGCAGGCAGGATAAACCCAAAGCGCAACCGCTATTTTAAAAGTGTTTTAAAATTGGGTAACTGAGGGTAGAGGGGAGGCTAGTTTAATTAAGGGGAGGCGAGTTTAGTTGAGGGAAGGTGAGTTTAGTTAGTGGGAAGTGAGTGTACAGGGTGAGGAAGCAAATTTTTCAAAATTTGGAATATTTCAAACTTCAGTCGAAATGAAAGGTTTTGCTAAGTCATAAAAAATTCATATTTTCAGGCCTTAGAATCAAGAAAAAAAGGATCGTTTTTGTGAAGTTTGACTTGTATTATCTCCATTCAAAAATTCAATATGGCCGTCTAAACTCGGTGATGCTTTGAAAAAAGGGCCTTCATATTTTGAGGCCGTGAGCCTTGAAGACAGTAAGGAGGACAACAACATCGTGGAAGCAGGTCTTGTTGACCAACTATTCTAAGATGCCCCACACGGAAAAGTAAGGGGAATTAAGGTCCAAGCTGGAGACGGGCCAGAAGTTGGCCGCCCAGAAGTCTCCGAAATTTCTTTTAGTGGAAATCCTGAACTTTCTTGGCCATAAGGCATGGGGAACCATCCTGAGTCTGCCTATATAGTTGCCATTGGGGTAATTCACATCCAGCCATGGCAAAACATTACATTACTGGACCTAGTAGTATGCATCAGGTCCGTCCCCCTTTACTCGCATGAAAAAGAAATAAAGCATAATTTTTCTATCTGAAGTCATTACTCCCGAAACCATTGCCTGAGCTGGATACTTTGCCCTGAATGTCCCATCGACATCTTCTATTGATTTTATATAGAATTTGCCTTTTCTTTTGTTGACAACAGAATCCACAACCATTGTTTATAGTTTGAGAAACAAATTGAATATCGAGCCATGCTTCCTAATGTAGCCCATCATTTTTTCACCATTTCTATCTTCTGGTCTTCATGGAATAGGCCAAATGGTGTCTTTGCGGTCCTGACATATGATTTCAGGCCAAAATAATTTTGCATAGCCGCTCTGGCAGCCTTGAGGTCCACCTAAAGCTCTTCAACCACCTCTCTCATAGGGGTTGCAGGTACCTTGTCAGTTTTGTCGTCAGTGCTCCATTCCTCTCTTAATTCTCCCCACAAACTCCCAGACTTCCCTCTTATTCCTTTCCCATCATTGATTGCCTTCATGATATTGTATTCCAGTTGTCAGGTCACTCTGACTATGTCAGGGATTGTTTTTAGTCCATTTGGCACTGAAGCAAATCTGACCACCTCTTCCTTTTTGTCTCCTGTGGAGTCATTTTCAATCACAGCTCATTCTAACCTTCCATAGGTATGGCTGATACCTTAATGATTATGCTTTATTGTTTTCACAATTTTCCTGTAGATCTGAGATGCTTTTTTACCACAAGGAAGTTCATGGACAATTTTGGGCGGAGGTGAGATTAGTTGAGGGAACTCAAGGAAGCGTTTGGTTGAGGAAGGAGAGTTTAATTTATTTGAAGTAAGTTTAGTTTTTTTAGGTATTTATTTCGATTGCTAAGGCACAATGGAAAAGCACATATCGCTAATGTATGTGAAATGTGTCTTACTTATTGTGCCGCATTAACAAAATCAGACATTTCTCAGACCGTACCAGTACGAAAAGATTCATCCATGTCTTTGTCTCATGTAGATTAGATTATTGTAATGGTGTCTTATTTGGTATTAGTGTTTTCAACTTGAGAAACTAAAATCTGTCCAAAAATCAAAACAGCATTATACTTGAATCCTATGCTATCTTCCATTGTTACCAGTCAAATCAAGGGTCGATTTTAAAATATCATATATGCACAGTTTTGTAAAGGAATCCTTACAGCAACAGCGCCATTTCACTAGAAGGATTTAATAATTGCTGCACAGAGGGTACACATAGCTGTATATTAGTCAGCCATGGAGACAAAAACAGTTGCAATGATTGATTGTGTTGACTCAAGGTCTTCACTCATTCAGCTTGCACCATACAGGCACACAAGTTTTATCCGACAAGATGGGTTTTTGCTGTGACTTTGATAGATTAGAAAAGTGCCAAAACTATACCTGCTCAGTGACCTGAAGGATTTAAAACAAAACAAGGTCATACCACAAAAACAGGTTTATAAATTTAAGATCGTATCTTAGGCCTGCCTGGATTTCATTGCGAGAAAGGGGAATATAATGGCATCTATCACAGATTGCAGTATTCAATAAACACACAATATATTGTGATATGGTCCTACTATTGCTGGAGTGCAGCACTCTAACACAAGAGTTTTATCTTGGAGGCTGACATCTTTTGGTTTCAATTCACTGTACCTGTTTACTGACCTGAAACACCACCAAGTAATATGATTTTTATGCTTTGGATACACTCTATGGCTTCAGGAAATGTGTCTGACTCTTTCAGACTCATAAGTGATGGGCTAGTATTTATCTTTATGTCAGGTAATAGCAGTGTATTACAATTTTCTTGTGTGGCAAAGTTTGAAGTTAACAACTGGGAAAGATAAACATTTGAATGCTTGTAAACAATTCAATGAGAATTTGCATGATTATTGTAAAGTGCTATGCTGAAGCATTACACTACACTTTGATGACATTTTAGTCCCTTATGAAAATTAAGATAAGGCTTGTAGCATGGGAATGTGTGCAGATTCTGGTCAACATTTAGGCCTGCAATAAAAAAAAAAGGCTTTATGAGCTGTGCTTGGTCTTGTGACTGTGTCTATTTCCTCAAAATTACTAACTTTCCAAAGCATCTTACAATATCTGGTCATATACGTGATGCCAACAATTATTGGACATACATAAAAAGTTATATACTCTGACTGAGATATCGAGGGAGCTTTGTGGAAACCAGCTAATGCATGAACCATGGGATCAGGAATATGTGTTCATCACAACTCCGGCTGAATAATCTATATTTAGTATACTCCACCTCATGGCACTGGTTCTGTCACATCAGTTTGCTACTTTCGAAAAACGTGATGTATGATCATTTTTTATCAAACGCTTTTAATGACCTAGTTTTATACATGGGCTCAAAATATGACCAGGCATTGCCACTTGTAACATACCTTTAACAGCTGCCATGGAGTATATATTTACACACACTCTGTACAAGGACATCTTCCCAGTGCTACCAGCCATAATTAATTTAGGAAATTTTCCAGGCTTGAAAGACTATTTTTCCATAGTCGGTTGAATTCGCTGTCCACAATAAATCCACATAATACATATCAATAGTACCATAGTGGCTACATTTTACTGAAAGACAGGGTATCCATTTACCTCTGAACGATGTCAGTGGACGTCTGGTCCACTCTGAAATGTTCTCATAGAGAGTGACCAAATTGTCTTGGAGAGTCTGGGCGGGGACAATCTTGTTCAGAAAACTAGATTGCAAATGTGATTACTCGTAATGATATCCCCGGCTGTCTATAAAATGGCCACTAGGCATCACTTGGCGTCATACCACATCAAAGGAATCTTGAGTCAGGGCAGGAAATTGTCAAGCAATATTTTGTCTATGCCGAAATAATCAGAATGAAAAATGCATCAGGCAGGCAGGCATTGCATAAATACTTTTGAGTCACCCTCATGAGTATTGAATTGTGGTCTTGACTGTGGTCTTGACAAAGCACACACACAAGAGTTTTTTCCACTACAACTGAGAATTGGTGCCCTCTGCAATATAATCCAGTTTAGAGGTATTGCTTCGTACAGATATTAATATTTTGGCTGCAATTCTCGAAGGCCACTGGTTAGAATAATTTGTTGATATTGCATTGTTGAAAGACTGATTGCATTTACATTGTACTCATACACATAAACAAACGATGGCAGGTTACAACGTATAATAAAAGGTTGAAATAAAATATTACACTCAGTATATTATAATATATATTACACACAGCCTATCGTAAGAAAAACTGTATTGAGGAAACAAATTTATTTGTAATTATATAGCAGATCCATCCAGTGCAGATTTAACACTGATTTTTACCCTCGGCAAAGTATACATTGCCGACGGGTATTGTAGTTACTTTTGGAAAATTTGTCCGTCCGGCGGGCGGGCGGGCGGGCGGGCGGGCGTATGGATAACGGGCGTCCCACTTGTGTATTGGGAGTAATGCGAAAACTATGGCATGTACATATATTATTTTTTTGACATTACTGTATCTATCATCCTAGTTTTGCCTTTTAATGGTCTTATCCACATGAAATTAATACTTTTCTCACAGTAATTGAAAAATGTGAAAAAATATTTTTTTGTGTATTGGGCCTCATGCCAAAACTATGGCACGTATATTTTTGATTTTTGAGATCATTATTGTATCTCTCACCCTTGTAGTGTCTTTTAGGGGTCGAATCTCTCAAACATTAATACTTTTCTCACAATTATTGAAAAATGTGAAAAAGTAATTTTTTTTATATTTTCCGGATTGACTCAAATACTGTTGTACTTATGTCACGGAAATTTGCATATGGTATGTATTAAATACCCAAATTGTGTCCTTTGGGGGTCTAAATACTATAAGAAAAACTGACTGACGTGAATTCACAAAAAATGTGATAAATTACAAATTTTTTAAACCTGCATTAATCAGTCAATTTTGCAGCTACATCTATGAAATATTCCAGTAAGGTGTCTAAATTATACCTCTTTAAACATCTCAACTCAGTTGGAATGTTAATCATATGAATGTTTAATGAAAAGCAAAAACCAGTAAAAATCAGAATTTTTTCCAATTTGCCAACATTTCTGTCTGAAATGCCAAGATCATCATGATTGAATATAAAGCATATTATAGTTAAACATACAATAAAAGAATAGTCACAGCCACTGAATGAGTTATTGAAAATTTAAGATTTAAAAGGAGAACAAATTGCTCAAAATGTATGTCTATTTCCTCCACAATTTCATTACTGATGTCATACTATGCTTTGGAATATTTAGCAAAATTAACATGACAGTTTATCACATTATCATGATGCTAATTTTGAGCCATTTGAATCTTTTTAAATTCATTTCAGAGGTCAATATTTGCAAAATTTAATAAATATTATGGATTTTCATATTATTACATATCAGTCAATTTTTTCATGGTAAGTCAAATTTCTACAAACATGTCGAAATTTTACTTTTTACTATTCTTTATCAGATATTATCAATAGGAAATATATAATTGGACTTCAAAGCATTAAGAAAACAATGAAACATGCATTTGCTTGTTACTATTTAACAATTTTGACACCTGAACTCCCAATTTTAACCTTCTGTAACATGCGCATGCCAAATAATTTTCTTTAATTACCCTGTATTCAGTGGTCTAATTCCTAAGCCACTCTGTCTGATTTGTTCATATTTAATTTTCATGGAAAAAAAATCAAAATAAAAGTAGGCTGACATTTCTTTATTTTTTAAATTCAATATCACCAAGGTTAGATTTTAATCCATACCCTATTTCTGCAAATTTCCATATGTAATTTTAACATCTTGAGATATTATTTAGATAAATCTGTCTTTTAATTGTTAATTTCAAGACTGATCCCAATTTATTTTATTGATCCGAGAGAACAAAAATCTTCATTGGTCAGGGAGGGGGTAGAGTATTTGTTGAATGGAGCCCTGGTGCCACAGAGTCTGCATTACATAACATGATGTCAGAGGCTATTGTCTGCCCTGCTGATCCTCTCCCATGACCAAAACCAAGAGGGTGGCTTCAATCAGTTACATAACATCCTCAACTTTCTAACAAATTTTCCCTTTTTAAAGAAATGGGTCCAAACTGCAATGATTTCACCTTAGTTTATTTTATTTTGAACATGAAATTAAATTTGACATTTGAATCACAACACTGGGCCAAGTAGATGCTGAAATATGACTTTTAATTATCAAGCCCATGTGAGGCTTATGGGCTATGTAACATGTGCAACCATGTTAGGCTGTATATTAAAGGGTTGGTTACAGAATTATATAAGAAGATAAAAGTAATTACTTAATAATTTTACTTAAAACATATCTTTATGTTATCCATGTGTCAGCAGTGCCATTAGTGTTATTTTGTGCAGACAGTTCAGGTATGGTTCTTTTGTTTTTTCTTTTCAGCTATTGTTATGCCCCTATAGTGTTACCCACATGACCATGTTTTAACAACATATAACCCGCTTTAGTGCATGCTAATATATACAAATTTATATCAGTTATTGATACAAATTAAGTTTAAATTTAAAATAGTAATGTTTTGTTTTTCTTAAAAAGTATGTATTGTATTATGGGCCTATACATCGTTTTAGTGTTAATACTAAAATAGATTGAATAGGTAGACAGCCTAGCCACTATTTCTGTTAGTCATAATCTTATTTGTAATTTATGATAGAAATAGGTAAATAGACAGATAGATATGAAGATAGATTGATCAGACAGATAGATAGACAAGTTTATTGAATGATTGCTTAATTGATTGTTTGACTGACTGACCCAATATGCATTTCCTTGTGCAAAAATAATGTTTTTATTGCATTAATAAACTGCAGTATTTGTGTGTTACCATTACATGTAGATCTGAAGTGTCATACCAAATCACCCATAGAATCTACCACAGATGAATCCTTCCATTGCTGCATATTCGTTGTAAGAGTGTCCAGACAATCAGTGTGTAGCACTTTTCTCAAAGATGTAAAAACTATCATGTTAACGCTCTCGAAGAGATCTCTCTATTGCTGTGAGAATCATAGCTGTACGAGTTATGGCTTAATCCCAGTTTAAAAATGGGAAAATTGCTGTCTAAAAAAAGTGAACAAGTTACCATCACGGAAATAAAAAATATTACTGAATATCTTTCATATATTGTCAAAAGTAGTAGTTTCTGGAATATCTTTCACTAATATAAAGTTAAGCAAAAATAGGCAACTCTGACACAGATAAAGTTTGGGACACATTGCCTATTTTTAATCAGGCTCAGGACAAGACAACAGATACATTCACTCAAATTCACACAGACAAGACAAACATGTAGAGGAGGACGAGACATGGAGACGTAGACAGATGACATCAAACATATAACAGATGATCTTGAGGAGCCCAATTGAAGAACTTGGATCCAGCTGGCCCAGGTGATGCAGGTGACCTTGGATTCGCAGATGACCTCGTGGAGTGGAGAGTCCTAACGCATGGAGGAGTCAACCCTGGCACTCATACATTATACAATAGAAAAATAATTTTGATTAATGGTAATAAAGAATAAAATTTTGAGAATTATTAAGATTTTAAAATTTTGAGAGCCAATTCTTGTGAATTTTTTAAAAATGACCACTTTTGAGATAAGGGTGGGACGGTGGGTAACGATATGAGAGAGGCGAGTGACCGGATTTTGGCGGGCCTGGGTATTTACCCAGCCCGATCAGCTCGATTGATTCGAGTGGGCCGAGTCCCCTGATTGGGTTTGATTGGTGTGACGCAATAATAAACGCGGGAATCAATCGAGGAAGACGGATGTCATCGGCCATATTGGCTTAACCGACCTTACAAGGTAAGAATACATTAAGCAAAAATAGGCAACTCTGACACAGATAAAGTTTGGGACACATTGCCTATTTTTAATCAGGCTCAGGACAAGACAACAGATACATTCACTCAAATTCACACAGACAAGACAAACATGTAGAGGAGGACGAGACATGGAGACGTAGACAGATGACATCAAACATATAACAGATGATCTTGAGGAGGTCCGTCCTGGGAAGGTCGTTCCAGGTGGGTCCATGGTCCACTACATTCCGGTGGTGGCGAAGGTGGCCTCTGTGGATCCCGTCAGGTGGCGCAGCCCTGGTCCTCATGGGGGAGACTGGAGAGGCCCTGTTGGTCCGGTACTGGGTCCATCCTGGGTCCTGGTCCATGGGGTGTGTCCTGGTCCTCTCGACATCGAAGTAGCGGGGGGGCTGCGGTCCGACTTCATTTGTATATGCTCGGGTGCCATACACAGGTTGGGTCACATTGGTAACAGGGGCCGATGCACGGGTGCCAAAGGCCGGGTCAGCATTGGTAACTGCATAAGCTCGGGTGCCATATGCTTCTAAGTTAGGTTCGTGGTAGCGAGACTGGTACATTTGACGGTACGGAGACTGCGGAGCCTCTCTATACTGGGACTGAGTAGCTTCATGGTACTGAGACTGAGGAGCTTCATGGTACTGAGTCTGAGGTGCTTCACGGTTTCGAGCCTTTTTTGATTTGGGTCTGGCACCTGCTTGCTGCCATTGGCTCTCCCTATGCTCAGGCTGAGCAGTAGGTCCGACATTGGGTCTGGTACTGGGTCCATGCTGGCTGCCTGCCCAGCGTTGATCTCTCACCTGGTGGCGGGGCGGGTAGCCCATGGTATCAAATTGCGGGGTGGCGACCCCTGGTGCGCTTTCAAGGGTACTAGTGCTGACATCTGGAACATGGTTTCGTGGGTCAGGTCGCCGGGAGGCGCCCTCTCGAGGGCCATTAGTGGCGCCCTCTTGCGTAAAGGTAACGTTGCGTGAGTGATTCAGCAATGCCGGGAGGCATGAAGAGCGTGCTACATCGGACATTAACGGTACAATGGTCTCATTATTGGACTGCCCTATACCCGAGCGGCAGTATGGATACCCAGGCTGGGCCAGTCAACATCAGCATCCCCATGGAGGGCTGCTCCGAAGTGCAAAGTGTCATTGGGTCTGGGAGCGTCATTGGTCACAGCGTGAGGTCGACGTGTTAACTCACGAGGAGGCGTTGAAAGTGGCCTAAATGGGGGGTCCCGCCAACAGGAGTCGTGCCCATGGCAACTGACTGACGCTCAGAAATGTCGGCGGGATAACCCTTGTCCACCACCAAGTCCTGCAGGCCGATGCGAGGGATGTGTGCCTCACCGGAGTTACATTCATAAATGACGTTACGAGAGGATACCCATAACCTACCCCGGACATCCCTATGGCCACCAGGACCGTCAATCTCGCTCTCTAAATCGCCATCAGAATTGCTATCATCTTGTTCAGCTTGTATACGTGCTTCCAGCATAACTTGCAATCTCTCATCATGAAGGAACTGATCCCTCGGCTCGGAATTATTAGCTTTCTTGAGGGTGCTACACTTGCCACCCATTGGGCCTTCGTGCCCCCGAGCTGGTTGTTTGCACACGGTACAACGATGGGTCTTATTTTTCTTCCCGCCCATACTAGAGACGCTATCAACAAACGAAGCGAGTTGTGTATTGGTAACAACGATCAGTAACGATCACTAAAAGAGCTCACTCATCAGGTAGATGAAGGCCATGAACTACAAGGTGCAGCAGATTGCTCAATGACTTACTTCGTGCTGGTGCTGTGCTGTGATGATCGATGAACGATATGAGAGAGGCGAGTGACCGGATTTTGGCGGGCCTGGGTATTTACCCAGCCCGATCCGCTCGATTGATTCGAGTGGGCCGAGTGCCCTGATTGGGTTTGATTGGTGTGACGCAATAATAAATGCGGGAATCAATCGAGGAAGACGGATGTCATCGGCCATATTGGCTTAACCGACCTTACAAGGTAAGAATACATTTTATTTCTCAACTTTCCAATGCAATTTTACAGGTTAAAATCAGAAATGGTAACATAATTTACAGTTTGGAAGAAATTTACACACATTAGCACAGTTTTTCCCTTCTCAAAGGAAAAATAATTATAACAATTTCATAAAATTTGCCAGATCACCTTAGACAGTAAAGGCGAACTGAAATGCAAAATAATTGTTTTCTACCTTTATTGGTATTTCCTGTAGGGCATGGTAATGTAATTTACATTGAAAAACGACAAAATCACTTTAAATTTCTACCTTCTTTGGCCTCCTGTGAATAGACTTCTCAATATTTTGCAAAACTGTAAATTGAACCAAAAACTAGACTTTTCAAAGTTGTTGATAAAGTTCTTAATCTTTAGAATCCACAAATACTAATATGATTAAAATGGCCCTGAATCTTGGTAATGTAATTTACAAGAATTATGTGACTTTTCTACATGACCTTAAAAGCTTATTTATCCATTTTAAAAGGAGTTATGACTTTTTCTATAGGAAGGCCGTTATTGTTGGGTACATTTCCATGCTCTTCTAAAGTTAATACCTGCAAAATTGTTGACACATCAATTGATTTATATGAAACTCCGAAGTGACCATCATGTGCTATTTTTCCGTTTTTCGGGAATTTAACAAGGAATTTACCCCAGTTGCTATCACACATTATATGTATATTGCATATGACTGTATTTCTACATACATTTTCTAAATGACTGGCAAATTTTAAAATTGTGAAATCATTCTACGTGAAATGACAGCAAACAATCTAAAAATATTCTTTCTTTTTGGAATCAGCCCATTTAATTGGGATTGAGCCTTATGTGCTTGAGTCAGCAAATTCCGCCTCATTTGCATAACATGTATGAAGGCCTGTTCAGCTGCTGATTAGCCGAGGGTATGCTGCTGCGCAGCCTATGTTTTTAATGCATGTTGATAATTGCCAATTGTAATCCAGAACATCTGAGGTCATAAAGCACCAGAGCATGCAGTTTGATCACAGTTTGGGCAATAACAAAAGACACAAAAAAATAATGTGCACAAATGGCTCAAAGGAATCAATTGACTTCACACAGACTTTGCAATTTCAATGCAATTTTGACGCAATATGATGACATTTAAGGATTTCTGTTATTAACTGGCCAATATGATAGATAGGATAACTTGAACACACTACATCGTAAAACAGAGGAGTCACACACTGTATGAAATATACATAGAAAAACAAAAGCATAAGGGGCCGACCAGATGAACTTTGGGGTCTGGGCTATGAATTTTCGGTGAAAAAAAAGTTTGCTCCCCACTTAACACTGAAAAAAAAAGTTCGTTCAGCACATGAAACTAAGAAATAAGTTTGTTTTCACCTGTAGCTGTGGTACCGTAATGTTAAAATTGCATGTCCGCATGAAAAAACTAATTGTATATCAACGCTTTGCGAATGCAAAAAACAATTTAATCCAGGGATCAAATCCATATAGCCCCCCCCCCCCAACTATCGTCTGGTTGGCCCCTAAGCAATATTAAGTAATGCAATATTTTGTTTGGAAACAGTTATACATTGTAAGTCACCATGTGAAGAGTGCCTGTCATTGATTTCTTTGGGAAATGTTGCACCGAGTGGCTTGCATTTATTGTCAGTTTATCTATCATCTGTCGTCATGTCCAGAAATAATTTAAATTACTGTGAGACTAGCATGATCTATAGCATTTGTTGTGGTGAACTTAGGTGAAGATAGTATCTTGGATAAGTGATGGCATTACAACCTTGCGACATAGTTTGCTCTTTCAATTTATCACAACCATATGCACAAGAGCTATGGATGGCTATCTTCTTGTCTTGGCTGGTCACTGTAATGCAATTTTAGTCAGTGACCACATCTTGCCCACTGGACGAGAACCATTTAACTTCAAATAGTGTCACTCAAAGTCAGATTGGCTTCAAAATATTCTCATAGAGAGTGACCTAATTGCTTTGGAGAGTCTGGGCAGGGGAAACCTTGTTCAGCAAATGTAATTAGTACAAAAGAGATTGTCAGTAACAATGTCTATCAGTCTGTCGGCAAATCAGAGCACATTAGACAAGACCCAGTCATAAACATCATCTCCTTGCCAAAATGACTCGGCTAAGTCTGTCCGAGGATTCTTTCAATCAGATATACAAAAATAGTTTCTGTTTTTCAGTCTTTACAGCCTGTAAACTTGATATGCAAACATATGTTGCACCGTGAAAATGGCACTTTGTGAGTCATCATACTGATTTTTGTCATGATCATACCCAATACTTTCAATTATAATTTGATATAAGGAGACTAATGCTGCTTGTAGGTGGCAGGAAAACGAAAGGATTATGCATCTGAATTTTACTGTAAATTCAATTATGACAAATATCAAATGGCCTTCTCTTGATCATGACCAGTCGATCAGCCTCTACAATTCCCATGTTGAATGTAGGGAAGGTGAAATTTCATCGTCTATTATATATAACTCACAGAGTGGCAAGAAAAATACAGTTTTTGAAAAGGCTTTAATAATGATGTAAACAAGCCTAATTCATTGATTCTTGATTTAGAACTGAATTAGCTGAGGATGTCTTATTTTTAGGCCATATCATTGGATCATACAGCCTGACAGGTTCCTGTTTGCCTGTAAAGTTTCAACATCCCATACTTTGTGCTTATGCATCTGGCTGTATACCAAGACTCTCTCTGCCAATCAACATCAGTGACGCATGTATGGTGAAAAAAATCAATGGATTTGTCATTTCCTGCTATATAAAATTGTGCAGCAATTACAATTACAGATGATTTCACATTTGTAGACATAAATCAATAACAAACAATTTTGCAAAATTTTTGATCTGACATCAAAAAAACCTGCCATGTGATTGGTCAAGCTGCACATAACATGTCAATTTTTCAAGCAAGTGATGTTGACTGGTAAAATGTCATAATTTCAACCAATAAACTGCTGCAAAGGCCACCTTGGTATTGTGGCAGTTATTCACCCATGTCAAACCGCAATCCACATGAACTATTTCCTCATGAACTGTTGTATTTCACACTCCTGTGTTACACATTATTGCTTAAGCTGATATTAAATCATTCTCAAGCGACTCTGAATGGCTTCAAATCTCTGAACGCTAAATTATCATGCCTTGGCCAAAAGGATTGTCTGTGATAAAAGTAAAGGACTATTCAGAATTAAATTTTACGACAGGGTCGAGGGGGGAGTGTTAGTTTCTAAGGTTGAGTGGGAACCACCTTTTCGCACATGCTTGGTATGATTTGGGGCAAAGGGAATTTTTCCTGACAGGGTAGCAATTTTTCACGCAGGTTTCAAGGGGAGTAATTATTTTTCACAACATACTTGTTGAATGAAATTCTAACAAAAGGAAAGCGAGGTACTACAAATATTTGTGAAACCAAAGGGGGGGGGGGTTATCCTTTTTTACAGAAAGTCATATTCTACATCGTCCCTTAGGATAGGAGGATGATCCAGTGATGTGGCCAACATTAATGAGAAAATCATAGAGGGATTAAACCAGGGTCCCAGCACTTGGTAACCCGTTG